>CM068374.1:169618996-170218996 GCA_034769895.1 Magicicada septendecula | reverse complement strand
CGCTATTCGAAACTAGGAGGAAACGGAATTACAGCAGGGAACAACTATCGAGTTTTAAAAGTCTACTCGGACGGAATAATACCCTGTTGTTAGTGACTGTGCATGTACAATGGGCCACTATTGGCGTTCTGTACGAATTTTACTTCCAATTATTATTTGTGCCTTGCCTGTAATTCCCACTACAACGCTTCCTATTTAAATATTTGGAACACATTTGATCTCCGTTCTCTATTGAGTTCTGCTTCCCGACTGTTCCATGTCAACTACAACCTGTGTCTACATTTACTAGACAATCTCTTTACATACCGTGTTATCGCGTTAATACACTATAATGCTGAGATAGTTTACTCGATTTCAAAAGCGAAAACCAATCAAATAATGTGAACAGAACTCGAACCGTTATTAAAACAATACTGATACACATATATATTTTTAAATATTTCGATCATATATATGAGGGAGAGTCAAAAAGTAACCTTAATTATTTTTGTTGATGAAGTACACATACAAATAAATAAAATTGCTTTATCGCTTGTCAACATAATCGCTTCAACGTCCAACGTTTCAGCGTTTACTGTATATGACCTTTATTAACTAGTTCTTCGAATCCGGGAACAAAATATTCCGTTTTGTGTAATAGTAGCGAACAAAATAGAACAGAATAGTAGTAGTGTAATATTTGAAATGGACAGGAAAGGCATTAACAAGAAAATAGTTATTTGTTAAAATTAAAGTTTAAGTTTTCTGTGCAAAGTGGTTCAAAACAAACACTGACAGACACTTTAACCGTGTCGTGCGACAAGTAATAGTGATATCGAGATCTGATTCTGTTCCAGCGTTGCAGATTTTGTTTTTAAAACTGGTAATTGATTTTGAATACTATTATTATAAAAGCTAGTTAAACTGTCCGCTTACTAAACAAGTGTCCACCAGTAAACAATTTTGTTTCCATTAGGCCTACGATAAGGAGAACTCAAGGCAGGCAATGTAGATCCATATGCAAAGATACGCGTAAAAGCTCTGCAGTTGTAACTACACTGGGCCACTTTAGACCCCAGTGACATGAAGATCTTAGGACACGTTCCTCCAAGTTTTAGCAAATCATGGCCACTCGTGCAGATCCCACAGGGGTCAATAAAAACGTAAAAATTGTATACCCCCCAAAAAAAACAACAGATATTTGTAGTTTGCAAACAGTAATTATAACATAAACTTACTCTTCTATGGGTTTATCTGCGGTCTGCCACATCCAGTAATGGCTAGATCCTTCAGCTAATAAAGTAAATACAGTCTCATAAAATATGAAATATAAAACTGTAACAAATAAAAGTATACACATTATGAAAAGAAGTCTGAATATGTAAATAATTAATTATACATACACAACACTACCGACACGGATCACAAATTATTATTCATAATTGAAAATTTATAATATATAGTTAATTAATAACAACGGACACATCGTGGACAAAAAAAAAATCAGGAATGTGTAACACAATTTTCTTGACATTAATCCTCTTATTTAGGACACTCAGATCTACACAGCATAATACGGGGGTATTCAGTACCGCATAATTACGTGTTATGTTTATAGTTCTCCACAAGTGGGGCATAGAAACAGTGTGGCCGTTCGGTGAACACGACATTTACAAAGGAAATGATAGTTTACAGAGTAATCGCTGAGGGTCACGACTAGCCACTGTGTTGTGCAATTCCAGTAACAACGGTGCGAATTGTTCCTTAGATACTAGAGTAATCTTTGTGGAATACAGTTGTCATTGTGCCTTAAGGGGAGGGGCGAGAGTTAATTACAACAGGAAGGAAACTGAGACGCCGGCGTCCGCATCGCTGTTTGCGGCAAAATAAGTTACACTGATGCTTCTAGTACTGACGTAAACCTAATTATCCATTAACTGCACTCTGTACCTGTATACGAGACTACAGACATTGTCAGTGTTTGTAATAGTTTTAACATTGTCTCTACAAAAGAAGGAAACATTAGGAATATCAGTTACTGATCCTTATTTGATCATCTGAAGGCTACACTTCTGCCGTTCCAGTCATTCACGCTTCCTTCTCTTGTCCACGCTTCGCTTGACTTTTTCCACATACGTTTTCCTAGTTTTTCGTCGTTCTTCCTTCCCTATGATTATGATTTTAAAAAAAATTGGTGATTTTGGTTAAATTAGTTAGAAATTTTAATTATTTGCGATGTAACACCTCTTATACTTGCGACAATTGAGTATAAAACCGGCGATAAATTATGAGCACCGGCTCATAAAGCATTTAAGGAAAAAGAGTTTAAGCAACGCGGAGGGAAAAGAGTTTAAAATTCTACAAAGTGAATACTGATGCAGTCGTACTGTGTATCAGCAAGAGGAAGGCTGTAACAAGCCGAGACGAAAAGAAGCTACAGCTCGAGTTGAAGAATACTAAAAGATTTAAACCACTCTCTTTGAATGATGGAATAAAAGGCAATAGAAAAAAGGTGATGTGACCATCTGGAGCAAATGACACGGGATAGATTTCCAAATGTAGCACCGAATTATAGAATTACAGGCCGAAAAGACGGAGGAAAATAGGACAGGCGATAAAACGTTGAGTATCGCCTTAGTCATAGTCCATCCTTCGGAAGTGAAGAAGAAGAAGAAGAAGAAGAAGAAGAAGAAGAAGAAGAAGAAGAAGAAGAAGAAGAAGAAGAAGAAGAAGAAGAAGAAGAAGAAGAAGAAGAAGAAGAAGAAGAAGAAGAAGAAGAAGAAGAAGAGGAAGAAGAGGAAGAAGAAGAAGAAGAAGAAGAAGAAGAAGAAGAAGAAGAAGAAGAAGAAGAAGAAGAAGAAGAAGAAGAAGAAGAAGAAGAAGAAGAAGAAGAAGAAGAAGAAGAAGAAGAATGATGATGTTCGCGATGACTTCATTGTCGTATGTCTTATATATTTATGCAGTTCACAACCAACTGTAGACCTACAGTTCCTATTTCCTATTAGCCCATATGCGATTGTTACAATTGATTATTGGACAGCGGTTCTTATTCTACTTTTTGAATGACTAGCTCAGGCTTTACATAATGTAGTTGTGTTGTGTAGTGTTCCACAACTAGGTTTACAAAAATGTGTATACCCTCGTTGGGCAAGTAGTGGTATAAAGGCATTTTCTCGTTGTTATTATTGTATACATATTTCCTATCTGATGATGAGCTGGAAGGCTCGAAAACGCTATTCGGGAATTTTTTAAATAGCGGTGTGCAACAGCGTAATTTTTATTAATTCAGGTTTATTTAACTAGTCTGTCCTTATCCCGTCTGTCAGCGTTGTTTTTACACAATTCCCGCCTTTTTCTTATCGGTCACTTCTGTTATTTGCACCTATTTTGAATGCGACTTCTGTTTTGCACGGACGAACGCGACTTAGTTATTGTGTCTCACCTGTTTCGCCTGTTAGTTCCCTAATATGACTGTGTGTATGTGTTTTTTTTTTAAATTAAATTAAGGTTCAGCCACTTATGATTACCTTCTAATTGCTGCTGAGTCTGCTATTGCGTCTACTCCGTTTGTGTCTACCTTCTTGTTTTCATTCATAAAATCGAATAGTTTATGTTCTAGATAACATCGTTCATGCGTCCTGTTTGTTTATGTAATTTAGCAGTTTACTTGCAATTTAGTAGTTTCTTTTTGTAATTTAGCAGTCTGCCTAACAAAACGTAACTTTCTGTCATTGCGTTTATAGACAGCCGACTTCCATTACCTGCAGTACTGTGCCGAAGTATTTAAGCTTAAATTATTCGGCGTACGTCGCGGCCACAGTGCCGTCTGTATAACGGGTTCAAGGGTTGCTTGAGCGGCCACGGCTTCACTGTATCGTGTAACCTTGACCGTGACGTGGCGATAATTGTGTGTGTACGTAATCAAGCATGCCGCGCCATTCAACTGATTTGTGAATTTTCTGTTCGCGTGGGATCGCAGGTATCGACATTCGCTCTCATTTCTTCTTTTGCATTCAAACGGGACACTGGTCTGGCGGCGTTATGAATTAAGATTCGTCTTTTGAACTGAGTTCGTGATCATTTAAAGAGCTTCAGGGTTCCCGCCTAGCCGGGAGGGAAAAGGGGACAACGAAGATGGGGACAGAACATCGGTCGTCATCTGCAGACTATCGCAGCACCACACCAATGCCGTCAGACCTCGAGAAATCCCCACACTGCCAGCCCAAAATGACTGCTCTAAGGAAGAAATGAAGCACAGGATTTCGGAGACACCAGTGGTTACACCATAGTCAACATCAGCGCGCATTCTGGGTAACAATAAATCGTCTAAGCACAGGTGGAACTTTTCCTATATTTTAATCCACAAAACACAAATAAACAGCAACCTATTGGAGTTAAAAAATGAAATGAAAGACATCTTCACAAACCGTAATTTTAGATGTTCAATGACCAACTGTCTGTTATAGCATGTCCGGTGGACTTATAGTGACTAGTGTAATTAAAGAGTTAAAGAATCTGCCTGTTGAAGAATGTCAATTACTATGCTATATTTTATAGCACACCATTTGCCTTTTGTCGTGATTAGTGACCTAGCATAATTTAAAACTGGTAGTTGGGCAGTTTAGTTAACTGTTTCTTATGAAGATAAAATGTCATTAACAACTTGTACTTAACGCATTGATAATAACTATGGAGTACTTCCTTCCTAAATCTTCTTGTGTGTACAGGTCCTTATTAGGGGCTGTTACAGAATTGAGCCAGTATAATTCTTGTAGTGTGACACCTTAAATTTTTTCTTAAGCGGGCAACTGGTGTGTGTAAGGCATGGTGATAGTATCAAGATATATATATCTATATATACATGTATTAATCCTGTGATGCATAATTTATTTTAAAAGGAAAAGAGAAATATGTTATTTGGCAAATATAAAACGGCATATTACATGTTCTTGTTAGGCATGATGTATCATTGTTTGAGGGTCAGTTTAATTCATAAAGTATCTGCAGATCCAACCTTTAGTAATTGTTTATTAGAACTTATTTAGAAAAGTCATGTGAATAAAGGTTAATACTTAGTGATGTCAGCTTATGTGAAGGCAATCCACTTAAGTGTGTTTGAATAATTTGTTGTTGATTAATTATATTCAAAATTAATTCTTTGTTAATATTGCCAATTGTTATTCAATATTGGAGAGATGCACGTTTATTAATGATAGTGGAAAATATAGCCGTGCATATTGTAATAAAGATGTTATTATTATAACAAGAGAACACTAATAAAAGCTGTTATCGTTTGCAAGTGTTTTATTGCAAGTCCTGTCACGATGGGCTCAACTCAATTTTTCTTCCGTCTAGACCGCAGGTCTAGTTTTAATAATTAAGTAACGACCCCTGGAAAAAAAAATTTTAAACAAAAAAAAACTTAACAAAAATTTTATAAAAAATTCAGGGGGACGTTTCAGTACAAACTGTCTTCGTTCACCCACAACTACTTTTTATTTCTTCGAACTTCCAAAGGGACCTAATTATAGTTTTTACTTTTGCTCTTGTTGTTGTTGACTTTGTTCTTGACCTTCTGCTTCTTCTTCTTCTTCTTTTTTTTGTTCTTCTTCGTCTCTTTTCCTTCTCCTTCCCCTCCTCCTCCTCCTCCTTCTTCTTCTTATTCTTCTACTTTTCCTTCTTCCTCCTCCTCCTCCTCCTCCTCCTAACGTATAACCGTATTAGTCCCTTTGACCTGTTTCGGCTTCTAGATATTACCTGGCCATCTCTTTCTTTATCTCCCCAAGATTCAATTCCCTATTGTTCTCTGTATTCATAAGTCTGCTTCGCTAGTTTACTGTCTTCTGTCTAAATGTTCCAGCCGTCTCCATCCGTTCTCCATTTTTCGTTTGAGGAGATTATGTCCATTCTGAACTAATCAAATTGTTACTAACATGGCCTGCCGTTGTTGTCTAAGCTTTAACTGTTTTAAACAATTTGTCTCTGTGCTTGAGTCGTGATGAACTAAACTTGTTAGAATCCATGTCTCGATACAAGAGTGATCATCACCGTGTAAGTTTTAGCTACCTTATAAAGGCCATGTAAGACGTAAGAGGGTTTTGTTTTGTAGTTTTCTTCTTAAAATTCTCTTAATGGTTTCTCACAGCGCTATATACGAATAGTTTATGTCATATAAGGACACATTATTTTCACCATAATATACGTCTATATCCGTAACATTCAGACAAGAGATACCGCAGGCCGAATGGAGTTTTGGGGAAGGGAGTTAACATAGTTACAGAACTGCATAACGATAATTCATGAGTACATTACTTATGTATCAATGCTCTAACAAAGTAAAATTTCTCATGACGGCCGCCAACCTCAGCAGATGGTAGCTCAGCTTTGTTGTGGAAACACAACTTAGAACCGATCACATGAGGACGCCTAGTCAGCACAGCATTTTGCTCCATAAACATTTGATATGGTTAATGCCAGAAGATATATTCATATGAAAAAACAGAACGACCAGTCATCTAAATATGGATTGGAACACAGAATCTAAAACAAATTGGATAGAAAATGGAAAAAACGTAAGTGTGTTACCGTTGTGTAATCAAATTATTTCACTCGCCCCTGTTTTTGCAATAAACCGCCCCCATAGTGTGGTGGTGAAGTGAGGAACCCCTGCGGCAAATGTATTCGCCCTTACAACCAGTAATTGATGTGGCTTTTGATCAAAGCGGGTTTTAATTCGTCGTCAAAACTGGGACAACTGATCTGCTGTGCTCGTCTGTTAACAAAATTACTACACCGAAATATTCACCAAATTTCTTGTTTTATACACGCTGTAAAACGTTTTTTGTACCGCATAAGTTAGTGATAATTGTAACAAACGAATTCGTTTATGGTGTGTGAGTGTGTGTGCGCTCATGCCGGCTGGGGAAGGAGAAGAGAGTCAACAGTGTGTACATTGTGTACAAACGTTTGTGGTAGTGCTTAAATGGAATTTAAAGAAAACACTTCAAAGCGTTGACAGTTTTGCTTAATTAAGTTTCTTACTACAACTATTTTTATGGCTTTTATTAATTAAGCTTCATAATTTAGTACAGTGAAGGAAATTTGATTTCTTGTCTGCCTTGTTCAGCTGAAGTTGATCCATGTGATAATTAGTTATTATAATTATAACAGGTATCTTAATTAGCTTTCTTTCTAGTGCGTTGCTTTACAGCTACATAGACAGGCGGACACACCGACAGAGACGTGTGCCTGCATGCATGTGCGCATGTTGTAATAAAGTAAGATCGTTTAGGAATATATTTTATGGCAGTTATTAAAAATAAGATAAATTAAAAATAACTATTTTTTGTCTCTTTCTACAAAAAAAAACAATCGAATCATATTGATAAAACTATCAACAAATTAATTAAAATTGGCTTTTCACTATTACTGTAAAAAAATTGAAAAATTTTCGTATTGTCCACATTTAGAGTTACTAAATGAATTTATTCTTTTAAAGAGTACTTATCGGTTTTAAGATACGTTTTTTTAATTCTTTTACTTTTTAGACTGCACGTCCTCTTTTCTTAGTCTTGTTGTGCCAGGACGTCGCTGATGAAATCCATCGTCGTGGATTTTGGGGACTCTCTTGAGATCCTGACAAGCTTGGAGTCCTGTCCAGATCCAGTTACTACAACTTAGCTACTCGGTCCAACAAGTGGTGCTAATAGCTAAAGCGATTTTAGTACACAACAGCTGAAAATTTCACGCAGGGATGAAGTGTTTTCCTCCTCGTAGTGTGCGGTGACAGACTTTATGTCAACACTTTTATATCACGTGCAAGACTCCTTTCGCACTGTGCGCAGTTACTATTCATAACCTGTTGCCGCGTGGGGTTTCCACGAAATTCTGTCACAAGTTTCGCGGTTTTCCAAGAGAACGTAATCAGAAAAACTTACTAGATTGACCTTTATCAGATTTACCGGTATAAACAAATGAAGTATATCTCGACTTGCTTTACCGGTTATTGGAATCTATATTAGGTGTAGATTCGGCACAACTGATTCATCGTGAGTGATTACAATATATTTTTATGCGATAATAACTGTTACACAAATTAAAAATATATCGTGCAGCCCCTCCCCACTTATGTACTAACTGCTTTCTAACCACTATTCTCGTACCCTTTGCCTATTGCCTGACCTGTTTCACCGTGAACCACAAAACATAGTCTCTACTTAACAGATCTGTAACAGTGTTACTCTTGCCTTATTCTTTACTCAGTTAAAGGCATAAAGTCAAAATCGCGCGTTCACAAATTCACAAAGACCACTGTTAGATATACACAAATGATTGATAAAATTTCAGAATAAATGAGAGAATTAATATAAATAATAGTAATTAGTTTGTACCGACCAGGTAATAAATATTTTCGCGATAATGATATATAGCACTAAGGCAACCAACAATTAACTACACGCAGCACTTATATAGTAGACCAATAAAGAGTAACATGAACATAATGTTTGTAGGGAAGATGGACATGTGTTGTAGACACCAGTTCTCAAGTTCTTAGCACCCAAGCACTTCTTTCATTCCACTTATAAATATTGCTGCTCTCGACCCACTTTCAAATTTAAATGTCAAAAAAATCTTAAAAACACCGTTAATTTTGTTGTTTCTCTGTTTCAAAGCGAATAATTTTTATTTCAGACTTCCCCTTTTACGTAACTGTATAATATACTTAATCGAGTGTCAGAAATTATAATGATCAATAAACAAAAGATTATTCTCGTAACTGGTATTTTGTATAATGTTTGGTGTATTTAATAACAATAACCCTTGTACCTTTTATGTTTTTAAAACTTAAAGAATTGTTTGATTATGTAGTATGATTTATAATGTTATAGTATGATTTATAATGTTAGTAGTATGATTTATACAAGTAATCATTAATACACTTACGTTCCACAGTACTCTATCATCAAAGTAAACACATAATTCTTTAAACTGCTGTTGTAACTAAAGAAAATTGGTATGAAATTCGAAATCTTAATGAGAAAAATTAGGTTTGATTCAGCAGTTCCCAAGCCGCGATAGGCATGCCCCAGGGTATAGCTGTTGACTACTTCGAAGTACTTCAGAAAAAATGTAGGAATAAATTAGGTGCTAAGAAACAGAAAACGTATGTCACATTGTAGAAAAGAATAATTTTACATGTTCTCTCATTTTCTCAATCAGTGCTTATTTGCAGCGTACAATTGCAAGTGCATTACAGTGACAGATTATGTTAACATATGCCAATAAAAATTAAGCTTTGAAACATTACATTATCCTCTTGGATTCCAATATATCACGATAATAGTCTCTTTTGTATGAATTATCGTAGATAATAGTTATCAATCAAAATCTATTTTTGGATTAGCCATAATTTTGCATTATTCTCATTTTATCCGCGACACATCATTATTATGGATAATTGACAGCTGGGAATACGTAATCAACAAGTCTCTTATATTTAATTGAAAAATGACAAACATTTATTGAATGTCGCGACTGGTATAAGAATGAAATTAATTTAGACTGTTCATGTATATTAAATGTTATTTTTAAGAAATATTTCTTGAGATTTATATCAGAAACGTTCTGAGCGTTACACAACGTCTCAAATGAGTTCTCTGATGTAAGGCAGTGAAAATAATTAGGAAAACGACCTTGGTTTAGCTTTCAGCTGTGCCTGGCAATTTTGTTGACAATTTTGTTTTCTCTATTAATGATTTTAATTGATTCTGGTTTCGTATGATTATACATTTGACTTGTGTTTAAAAAAAGTGAAGGTCTTTATTAACAACTACAAATAATAACTCATAATATCAACGTTAATGTGAAAATGTATTAATCTGAGCGGGCACAAAGGCAAAATATTTAATTACTACGAAAAACTAACTATAATAAATTATTCCGACACGGAACATAATTATTTTAGACACAAATTTTTCTAAAAAATTTTACGAGCCTCTGATGAAGTTCAGAACGAGCAAAAACTAGTTTAGACAGTGAGGCAAAAAATTATAGTAATTATAATTTAATTAATTATAAATTAATTAATTATTAAAAAAGACAGTTTTTTTTAATTATACCTAAAATTATTCGAATGTTCCGCGTCGGAATAAATTTTATAGTTAGTGATGACACCCGAGACGTCATAGGCAACAAAATCCAAGAATTTAATTATGAAAACTATCCATATCTATAAAGGAGCGACATGTAGCTGAGAATTAGTTATTCTCAAGTTATTCTACCGACTCTAGAGGAAAAGAGGAGTTTGTATTGGCACCGACAGTTATAAGGGAGTGCTATTTACACACAAAGTAGAAAATGCTAATATAATAGTCAACCAAGTAAAAAAAAATTATTCCTTCTACTTCTTATTCTACTACTACTACTACTACTACTACTACTACTACTACTATTACTACTACTAAAAATACTACTAAAAATACTACTACTACTACTACTACTACTGAGCCTCCAGGTGGTCTAATGGCTATTCATGTGTGCGATTCATGTCTGCGTGTTCCCGGGTTCAATTTCCACCGGAGGCCCAGTACGACGTGCGCTCAGCGTCGTGAGGTAAAATTGAGTAGCCACTGAGATAACAGCGGCTCCTCCTATCTGTGAATACCGCAATTACTACTACTACTACTACTACTACTACTACTACTACTACTACTACTACTACTACTACTACTACTACTACTATTGCTGCTGCTGCTGCTGCTGCTGGCACTTCCACTATGTAAAAAAACTTTGTACACGACAACAATGCTCCCTAGTTTATCACACATCTCTTAGTTCGTCCAGTATTCCAATACTGCCAAACTTCCTTAGGCAACCTACCATCCGGTTTTCCTTTCACATGGCCAGTCCATCTCTGTGACTTCTTCTTAAACAAAATTACAACAGTCCGTGACATAAACATCTGAACCTAACGACGGAACAAAAGCTAACTCTGCTGTATTCAATACGCTGATAACACGTTTGTAGAAACATTAAACTTGTTCAGTCAGAAGTACAAAGCATTGAACGATTGAAAAGGATTAGGCGACCTTAGAACCGAAAATTAAACCGAGGATTAATGACGACGAGGAAATGAAGTTACTCTCGAAGGGCTGAAACAATAAGTCTGTATTGAATATCCTTACTCAGCTTCATAACGTTATATTAAAGAACGTCTTTTGTTACAAACACAATGCAGTCCGTTGTCGTTCAATGTCATGGCTTCATTTCCTTTTGCACGCTTGTTTCGCCTACTGTCGCGTGTTAGCTAAGGAAATGTAAATGCCGGCTGTAAAGTGCAACCGGTTCTTTAAAACAGTGCAACGAAAGCAAAATGTTTGAGTATCCAGCTACCATTGAAACTTTCTTAATCAAATAAAATTCTGATTTTGAAATCTAGAACCCTGTTTTAGGCTACAGATGAGTTCCGTCTGTTAATAGCGAACAAGCAATTTACAACTTTATTACGGCACAACAATTACGGGATGATCATAGCAACTGCTATAGAGAAACGTAGAATTATAAATCGTTTAAGATCAAAATTCAATACTTTGCTACAGAAGATCGTAAAATCTATAAACATTAAAGTATAGTACTTAAGTGGTACATTATAGAATAGAGGTATGACTAGTATGCTCACTGAGCTACAGAACTCGCTCACTGTTTTGAAAGAAATACATTTTTATTTCATAAATTTTGATATTACATACTTCTTAAATTATGGGAAAAACTACAAACATATTGATTTATATAATGTTTTATTAAAAATGTAACAATTATAGAGCACACAATCATAAAAGGAACACAAAAAATTGGACACATTCGGATTTGGGTTACAGTTCCATTTAGTACGACACGTTGCTAAATTTCGTAATTTTTTCAAACTTTTGAACTTTTGAGGGGCTCTGGGGGCACAAAATTTTGAAATTTCCAAAACTTAACACACATTCAGATGTTCGTTAACATTCTTTTCAATTTGATACACCATATAAATTTTTGAGATTTTATCACACTTTTCACCCACTCTTGGGCTCTGACGACCAATAATTTTGAAATGTTCTAATATAAATACTATATTCAGATTGTGGTTTAAATTCCCTTTAATTTGAGACCGCACATAGGCTTTTGAGTTTTTTCACGATTTTACCCCTCCGTATTTTTGCCTCTCCCCTCATTTTTGGAAGGGTCAATCTAAAAAACGATAGGATTCTGTAGGGTAAAAGTATGCATACGCATCCCACATTTTATGAAAATTGGTTGATGTGTTAAAAAATTATAGTAAGACGCCCTAAATAAACGGGCAAACACCAAACGGTCGAGTCACAACTGAGAACGCGCTTCGCTCGATCAATACCTATTGGCAATCGATACAGTTGGCACGAGTATAACATCTAGCTGAACATCATATTTATAGATATTAAATCTATAAAGGAGCGATCCTAAACGTTGCATGTGCAATGGGAATACCACCAATAACTATAAGGCTGATACAGACTGAGATTTAACATCAGTAGGACTGATAGATTAGTTCATCTGTGAGATAACTATAATAAGTGAGGCAAGATGATGCGCTGCCTATAACATTATTTAACACAAAACTGGACCAAATCATGAAAATGTCTAACATCAAAGGGATAGTAATGATGAAATCAGTCCAGATGATAAATTATGCCGATAAACTAGCGATAATTACATGACACGAGGCAAGCGTAATGCATTCATTCAATTTGCTCAGGAAACCACGAAAAGACGTATGAGAAGAAAACGCACGTAATGAAGAATAATGAGGAGACGAATACAAATCCAGAAAAACTGAAGGTGGTGGGGACATTCGGGTTTGAAGATGAGGTCGACATGCGAATCTATCCGTACAGAAAGCTTATATTGGTACAAAAAATTATTATAAACAAGAAGATTAGTTACAGCACAAAACTAATGATTTACAGGGGTCCCATAAGACCGATCATGACACACGGAGCTAAGACAATTCGTTTTACAAACAGTTACAAAGAAAACGGAAAATGTTTAAAGGGCACTTAATTAGAAGAAAGCATGATCTAAAGAACAACCAAACACTAACAAAACTCATAGTTGACACTGAAACAAATATACAAAACACAGCACCAGAACATCAAGACACACTAAGACATAAGACATGACGTAAACAATATAATAGGAGCACATAAGACACCAGACAACAAGAACCACAACTCAAATATACACACAGCCATCAAACTGAGGGAAAAGGCACACAAACACAACATCACATTTGTAAAATCAGACAAAGGCAACACAACTGTAATCATCTCCACAGACAACCTACACAACAAAGTACAAAACTTCATGGAACAGAACAACATCACAGAACTAAAACACGACCCCACCGACAGATACCAAAACACAGTAAAACAACTAATCAACAAAGCCAAACACATAATGACCCACAAACAAAAGCCCTACATGAAACAAATCCGACCATCAGCCCCTACCCTTTAAGCGCTTCCCAAAATCCATAAAGAGGAAATTCCGATCCGCCCCATTATCAATTACCGTAATGCCCCTGCATACAAACTCGCAAAACATCTAGACAAAATTATCAGACAACACACACAACTAGACAACAACATTGCAGTAAAAAACAACACAGACCTAGTAACAAAAGTAAAAGACATACACATCCCCCATAATGCCACGTTAGCCTCCTTTGATATTAAAAACCTGTACACAAACATCCCCATCACTGAAACAATCACCATCCTACAAAACAAACTGAAACAGAACAACACACCAGACGAACTTATCAACGAAATAACAGAAACTCTGAACATTATCACAGAACAAAACTACTTTACATATAACAATAAATTTTACACACAGAATGATGGTCTACCCATGGGCTCCCCCATATCCAGCATTCTAGCGGAAGTCTTCCTCCAACACTTAGAAAAAACAAAAATCCTCACAAGCAATGACAGACACTCCCATAAAATACTATATTAGCACAGATACGTTGATGACATTCTAATATACTGTACAGGGGAAACAAAAGACAATGTGAACAGTTACTAACGCACATAAACAAAATACATAAAACATAACCTTCACTGCCGAATACGAACACAACAATAACATAAACTTCTTATACCTCTCCACCACAAAATTTGAACACAGGCACAAATTCAGTATATACAGAAAACCGACTACAACTGACACACTAATACACAACTCCTCCAATCACCCAATACAACACAAACTAGCTGCCCTTTAGAACCATGATACATACACTTAACAACGTCCCTCTACATGAAAAAGACTACAAAGACGAACTAAACACGATAAAATATCGAGCAGAATCTAACGGATACGACAGAACAATAGTCAATAAACTCCTACACAAAACAAACAACAGATAAAGACAGAAAACAACAAATTCATAACACTAACATACATCAACAAACAAACTAAAAAAATAGCCCACAAAATTCAAAAAGGCAGGATACAGAATCGCTTACAAAACTACTAACAAAACATAACACACACTATCAAAACACACACACACAAAGCACAAAACAAATTCGATCTACCTGGTGTTTACAAACTAAATTGCTCAAATTGCAACAAATTCTACATAGGACAGACAGGACGTAGCTTCAAACAAAGATACATTCAACACACAAAGGCACTCCACTCCACTACAGAATCCACCTTTGCAAACCACCTCATTGAAGCAAACCACACACACAAAAACATTGACAATAATATGAACATTCTACGCGTACACACAAAAGGCCGAAAACTAGACACTCTAGATCAATTGGAAATATACAAACACACGAAAGCAAATAAAAACGACATCCTAAACGAACAGACACAATTCAAATCACACGCATTATTCGAACATATCTCACCCCACACACACACAACATCGATCTTTCGAAAATCGATGCCGTCGCCCACAACACGACGGACAGCGCTACCAGCGGCAACCTCTGAAGAAGCTTTTTAAAAATGAAAACCGGTTCAGATTGTAAGGTAAAACTTTATGTTTTTACTCATAAAAAACTTTGTGTTCCGAGTCGTTAGTGAAATAGTTGTATTTAGTTATAAATGCTTTAGTGGACTTTTCTCAAAATAATGATTTTTACTACATCAAAGCAGTTAGAGTAATATACACTCATCTATGTATACAACTGAAACTTTCAAAGCAAACATCTGTAATGGGCGAGTAGTACAAGAAACTTTACAAATATTAAAATGTTTTGGTTTCAGCGAAGCAGTAACATTGAAATCACTACACTATTCCTTATAACAATTAATGTTCATAGACTATTGAAAGTATTTAATTAAAGAAATTGGTGCAATGAGTCCGCAAGACAGCCCTGATCATTTTATTTTTAACTTAGTTCGGTAAAGTACACTTTTCTTGTTTATTCCAGAATATTAAAAAGAATGTGACACATCAAGCTTATACATGTTGTTACGATAAACTGGAAATTTATTTGCTTTGAACCTCTGTATATATGCCGCTTTAACCTTAGCAATGTTAATCCAGTAACTTCCCATTGCGTTTTATGATTTTTGTAGGTTTGTGTAAATGTGCGTGTGTGTCACAGAAGTGCGTGTGTGATTCACTTACAGAGGTAAAGAGAGAGGAAGAGAAAAACGAAGAAAGCAGGAGACACGCCGAGAGAGAGAGAGAGAGAGAGAGAGAGAGAGAGAGAGAGAGAGAGAGAGAGAGAGAGGCAGAAAGACAAAAAGACACGCAGACAAAGAGTGTGAGAAAGAGACAGACAGACAGAAAACAGAATATAACGCACGGACAACGAATAACTCCCAAACAACGGGATAACCTTCACAATTTTGTGCAGGCCAGGGTCGTACAAGAGCAGATCGTATCAGTCATGTGTATTAGTTCCAGCTCGAATTATTCTGACAGAGGCCATTGTCCCGTGACAGATTACACTAGACAGGGTCATGACAGCCGATTGAACTCATTGTTTCCAAACACGACTCTTGTGATTTATCTATCAAAATTCTATTAAATTTACAAGTATATTGTGTTTTGATTTAGTGCCTGTTCAGGGCATGTTCCCCCCCCCCTACCAGTGCAGTGCCATTATTTACGGTACTTGTCAGCATCATTACTATTGTGTTCCTTTACAAATGACGTTATATTCGATTGGTACTCACGTCAGTAAATCAAACGATATTGTTGACCGTAAAGTGGTGATTGGGTTCGCTGGCTAGCAGATAAAAACCAGAACAGCAAATCAGATCCAGTGACAGCTTGAATTTTATAGTGAACTAACTTCTTCTTCTTCTTCTTCTTCTTCTTCTTCTTCTTCTTCTTCTTCTTCTTCTTCTTCTCATCTTCTTCTTCTTCTTCTTCTTCTTCTTCTTCTTCTTCTTCTTCTTCTTCTTCTTCTTCTTCTTCTTCTTCATTATCAGCATCATCATCTTGTCCTTCTCTTGTTCTTGTTCTTTTTCTTCTTCTTCTTCTTCATGCAAACTATCTCAAGCTATACGAGAAGCTATATCTCGTAACTGGAAATTGGGGAGCGGCCATATTTTGAAATCACCAGGCCATTTTTTATGACTGCCGCATGTTTAAAATTCCTGCAGTCTTTCAAATCCAGGCTTAAAACTAAAACAAATCAACTTACAAGATGAAAAACAAATTAAAAACTAATGAAGTAAATATCTTATACAACAATGAATGGAAAATGTACGATTAAACCAGAGGCACAGTCAAAATTTCTTTCTTGGGGGTTATGTAGTGGCGGTTCAGATTTTTTTTTAGTAAAAATACAAAAACTAAAATTAAATTTAGTATTTCCTACTTATTTTGTTGTAATCCAGAAATTAAGTATGATTACCATAAGGGATACAGATTAATGTAAGATACCTTATAGATGATATATGTACATTACAAATATCTATAATACAACGAAGGCACTAAACAACGTAGATGACATTACATGTTAAATTACAGTATAAATAAAATAAACGATACCAGACAACTAACATAAATGTTTCAGGCTCTCATAATGTTATGTCTTGTATAATTTCTTAAAATTTGCCCATAGTGAAAGTTTGTCTGTGAATATTTGCAGCGAATGGAATTATTATAAAATAACAATTCATATAAGCAAAGACTTATAAAATGGGCCCTACAGGCCCTTAAATACGAACATTTCAAAATCGCGCTACGGGATACGCAAATATGTGGTTGGCTGCACTATTTGTTGAAGTTGCCTTACTGGTTTCATTTTACTGGTATGGAGCGCTTACAAATGGCAGTTTCGTCTTAGTCTTAGGTCTAATAATTAAATGTAAATTTAAATCTAAAAAAAATTTAAGTCTGTACGGACAGGTTTTAAAATAATTATAATTTTTTATTTGTTTTCCAAATGGTAACAAAACCCGAATTAAAATATAGGAAATTTATTAAATATGGATCGAAAAACTATAAAAAGTTATATAACTACATTTGTACCAGCACTTTTCGTTTCAATTTTTAACACTTTTTCATTCTTCTAGGGAATTTTTTATTCCCCAAGAGCAGAACGTGTGTTTCTTATTTTTTTTACCGTAGTGGTGAAATGTGTGTAGACAAAAATCAGTTAAACGATAAGCTTAGACGTAACAGTTTGCGTATGTGAGCCAACCTTAGAGTAGGCTAACTTTAACGTACTCGAAATGTTTTGACTGTAGCTCAGTTGTTGGTATTTCGTCATGTGGCTACTCTCAACACTGAGCCAATGAGGTTTGCGCCGCATAAAAATTTATAGCTTTATATTGTTTCCGTAGACTGGAACTAAGGCGGTCACTCGATTGTTAGAAACTTCTATGTTCAGGCGTAATTACGAGTACGACTAGAATTGTAACAGACCTGTCGAGAAAACACGTTGCTATTCTTTTTGTCTTCACCGTGTTGAAATCCGTGATACAGGAGTCACGCATGCGATGCCAGTATGAGAAAGTGATAATTTCACATCATAATAGGCCACGTCACTTTCAGCCACTGTGTAGCAGAATACATTCCTCGCGTACCTGACGAACGCGCCGCCTTGCGAATTCCATACAACACAAACTAATAACATAACTGCGATAAACGGGTGACACAACGTCTGAGAAATTGACATTCTCGCTTGTGTTCAGTTTATTATGTTTCCTCTATTCCTAAATTAAAAGTATTTCAATGGTATACGTACATGTTTTCATCTGTTGTAGTATGTTAATGTAGGCCTAATATCCGATTTTGAAAATAGTTTCTACTTTTAAATGCATATGAAGTAAATCACAAACTATGTATCATGCTCTCTCTCTCTCTCTCTCTCTCTCTCTCTCTCTCTCTCTCTCTCTCTCTCTCTTTCTCTCTCTCTCTCTCTCTCTCCCCCCCTCGCTTTGAAATTCATTTGTATTTTACCATATATATTATTTAAGGCCTACTAGTGAGTTTATTAATCCAAGTAATAATATTACAGACCCGAGAGATAGGAGACTATATAACCCCAGAAGAAAATGACATGATTGAAGACGAAACTAGTATGTAACCCCAGTACTTCATGTAGAGATGATATGTATTAAGGACCTAATATACTTTAAGTATTAGAATTTTAAGCCAAAGTTTTGAATCGTTTTCTTCTTCCTCACGCACCTACTACCATTTATTTCACTCCTCATTCTCACACGCTTTTTTCCTTGCTTTAATTTTTTTCTTTCTGCCTTATTTTACAGCCTACTACCAGGAATTATCCAGTTTCAGGGAGCAACAACTTAAATATTTAAGTAATTGGAAGCGGCGTACCTCACACATCCACTTCAAAGTGAAAGAAACTAATTTTAAAATGTGAAATAATTACAAAAGAAATAAAAATTTATCTTTCTAGCCCATTTAATCCTTCCGCAGAAATAGAAATTATCCGGCGTTTTATGTAGAGAGAATCGCTACGTTAAACACATCAGTACCACGTATAAAGTATACCCTCCGCACTAAAAATGAAAAATCCGGTCCCAAGTGACTAAAAATCCGGATTTTTGGAAAAAAGTCCGGTCTGTACTTGGTTATGAATAAAACACAAATAAAAGTAACTAAAATTTATTAATAAAAAGAAATTATAAAACAATTTAGTGTTTGTTATATTTTTTCCCACTAGACACAGCACTTAAAAAGTCCTTTTTTAATAAAATGTTTTTATAAAAGTCCTCACAATTAATATTACGTAAATTATACTGTGAGATTAATAATGCTCTTATCGACTCCACAGACAATCTATTTCTTTCTTTGGTCCACTGAGACGACATCAAAGAAAATACCCTTTCCACATTTGCATTGTGTGGAAGAATGCTGAAAAAGTATTGACAAATTTTCAATAACTCTGAAAATAGTGTGGTATCTTTAATATAATTAAAGAAAATTGATCATTGTCTTTCAGCAAGCTCTTGGAAATAGTCAGTAGTCTTAGTTAAAAGAAAGTTCTTCAGAAGGCAAAATTCTTCAACTAATTTTACATCATCAATGATGACGCCTTTATCTTTTAAAAACACAATTGAAGGAATAATGTCATCAAAATTAAATTCTTGATTTTCCACAAATATTAGCCAGTCAAAACATGTAAAACAGTCTACGGGTTTTATCCATTTATCTATGTAGTCTATGCATTCTTTGTACATATTATTAATTTCGTTATTTGTTTTGTCTTTATTTTCTTCATTAATTTCGTATTTTTCAAATAGTTCTCTTACTTTCATTGGAATAAAGTTGTATTCTTTCCTTTTTAGCTAATGACTTTTGTTTTAGTTAATATACATAACACTTCAGCAACCGAGTTTTTTTCTCTCTCTAACAATGCTATTTTTGATTGAAATATGGCCATTAAAGAATGTAAGTACCATAAATAAATTTCATTTAAATCATTTTCTATTGCAGGAAAAATACTAAGCCACCTTGTTTTACTATGATATAGCAATTTTTCATAATTTATTTCTATGTAATCGCAAAACTTCTTTAATTTTTTAGTCCTCACAGTGTATACAGAGAAGTGATTGAATATCTTCATGACTAACGATTCTATATCAATTTCCAACAGATCTGTAGCATGTCGTATTGCGTTATGAAGAATATGAGCTGGACATCCGACTCCCATTATCGGTTGATCTAAACTATTGTTCAATAATGTTAATATATTATTTCCTTCTGTTAACGCCGCCAAAATTTAAATTAGTATTATCTCCGGTAAAAGAGACGCAGTTTTCTTTTAAGTTGTATTTGGCGAGAGTTTCAAGTAAGTACTTTGAAATGGTCTGCGAATTTCCGTTTGGTAATGCTGCTAATTCTAGTAATTTGCAGTCAGTGCCAAACTTCCAATCAAAGAACTGAATAATCACAGGAAATATTTTATCATCATTATGGTTGCTTGCATCAGTCGATAATCCCAAGTAAACATCTTTTAATTTTTCTAATAGAATTTCTATAGTATATGGCGCGATAACATTGTTTATAATAGCCTCCGTTTTGGTTCTTGCACATGCTAAATTTCTAGCCACTTCAGAATCGCTAAACAATTGCCTTAACAAAGACGAAGTACAATCCATGCTTTTGTAGGATTGATGATGTTTTACTACGTGAAAAGCAAGAGTGGCTTCAGCGGCTGTACTACATTTTTTATGATCTGGTTGCTTGATAAAACTGTCCAACTTACTTGTCGATGCACACAACCTACTCTGTTTCTTATGTTTGTCGGTGTTTAAATGTTTTTCAATATCAGTGCCTCCTTTGTGAGCAATCGAGATCTAAGAATCACAAATAGTACACTTGACTTCTTCATCACTTCGCCCCTCTACAAATGAACGATATTTTGTTCGCAAGATATCGGTAAATTTACACCGTTTTTTACTAGAAGAAGCCATTGCATTCAATACTTATGAATATTTAAGCACGCAAACAATTAAAAACGAAAACCCGAAGCACTGTTTTTGTAAAAGAGCCTTTAGCGGTACGAAACAAGAAACGTTCTGCGACACTGCGACATTACTAACGCTAGTAATCGACATTACAAAAGATAATCGATTCTCCGCTGTCGATCGCGATCCCCTCTACCTACCTACGACGCTTCGTCTTAATTAAATAAGAAGTTATTATCGAATCTATTATATTCCTTATTTAGAAATAGAAATTATAACATCATAATAAGGTAGTATAAATAAAATTCCTTTTGTTTGGAGTAGATTCTTAATCTCGGTGATCGTCGCAGACATCGCTTCTTGCTTCTTACCGAAGAGAGGCTCTTTTGCAAAAACAGTGCTTATAAGAAAAAATCCGGTCTGTAATGAAATCCGGCCGGAATCCGGTCAGCTCTCTGAAAATCCGATCTAGACCGGATTTATCCGGTCAGATGGTAACCCTAACCCTCCCCCGCATTTAAACATTCGTCCGTGTTAGGTTATTCACAAACATTACATTAGAATTCCTAGTGTCAAGAAGTTTACATACGAAGACGCCTGTTCCCATTGATAAACATCTTACAATATTAATTAAATTTTCTCTGTTGTTTAAATTATTTACTTCCGGTCTGTTTGGCCGTGGTCCATAGCTGTTCGTACCAGCAAACGTTTCAACCGGGCCTTCACCGGCCATCTTCAGTGCTAACAATGAGCTAACAAACACTAACGCGTACTGTGGTCACTAACCTGACATCCGCGTTAGTGTTTGTTAGCTCATTGTTAGCACTGAAGATGGCCGGCGAAGGCCCCATTGAAACGTTTGCTGATAGTAGCTTTGGACCTCGGCCAAACAGCCCAGTCGTAAATAATTTTATACTTGAAATGAATAATATAAACGAACAGGAGTGTGTTCTTACTTTCATAGTGTTCAGACTTGTAATTCAAAGACTTATCAATTGATACAACTGACAATTGAGGTTCGGAAAACTTATATTCCTGCTTATACTAACATATTCGCACAAGAGGTTTATATAAATGTTACTATAGACCTGACGATAGATTTTTAACAGTGGCTTAGAGATGCTCAATGGACAAAAGCCTCGTCAATCACGATTTCCTCCGTACTAACATGGCTCTCAGTTATAAAATCGTACAAGGTGCTTTACATGACTTGACACGCCTGACCTGACAGGAGTTTTACCTGCGTTTTATGGCCTATCTTTTAGAAAAATGTGCACACCATTATAATCGACTGAGACGAGTTCTATTGGTTATCCTCTGACACGGAGTTGATAACATTGTTAAGGATAATGAAGAACTAATGAGTAATCTGCAGTTTATGAAAACTGCAGAAATACACAAACAATTGTAATGGGTTGTATGTAAACAGAAATTCTGTCAGTAGTATGTTGGTCTTGAATGCTGATTTTTTTAACGGGAAAGCAACAAAGAAGTGACATCTTGGATAACAGTTATTGAAATCAAATTACGCACACCACTATATAAAACATTCCTGATCGGGAATCGGGAATTTTTGTGCAACAGCGTAATTTCTGTTTATGATTATAACCACTAACACAACTTTATTAATTAAAAGTTCTTAAACTGTTAACAGTCTTGCTTAAACAGTTTTTAAATACGTACGTCTGGAAAAAATAGTATGTATGGAACACTTATGTAAACTATAAAAAATAATGGAGGACATTAGTACCTACATCTCTTTTACAGTAAAACGTGTTAGACCTAAGCATGCTTTCGTGCGCGTACAGAAAGACACAGACGTTTATATTATTAACAAACGGTGAATAAACGGCAAATACGCAATGAAATTATTAATGATTGAAATGAAAGTTTGACAATCACGAAAACCCATTTTAGGAGCCAGCTTACGTCAAGGGTTCTTGAAACTTAGAGGTTCGGAAAACTTATATTCCTGCTTGTACTAACTTATTCGCACAAGAGGTTTATATAAATGTTACTATAGACCTGACGATAGATTTTTAACAGTGGCTTAGAGACGCTCAATGGACAGAAGCCTCGTTGCGAGGCTAACAAAATTTTTATTCATTTCGAACAGGCGCACAACGGTATTGTACAGTGTTTCATAGTGTGAACATCGGCTGCAACAAGACTGGCAAGAACATCAGAAGCATGCTAGTGTCATTGTAAAGCGACAGCGTAAGAGAGAGAGAGAGAGAGAGAGAGAGAGAGAGAGAGAGAGAGAGAGAGAGAGAGAGAGAGAGAGAGAGAGAGAGAGAGAGAGAGAGAGAGAGAGAGAGAGACTGTTATCACATTGTATCTTCTTTCTCCTCGCTAAACGCCTAATGCTCTACTTGTAAGTGCGGGTAATTCTTTCGTAGGCTCGCTCAGTCCACCGCTCAAGAAAGACTGTCAGGTTTCTACCTGATAATTAGTTGCAAAAATACAGATATTTGCATATTTACCCAGGGCGGTATGTTTCATATTGTAATTAGTGTAAATAGAATAAGGAACAGTTTTATACAATTTTGTGCAGGAATTGACAATATCTAACCTGTCGAGAGGACACCTGCATCGCCAGCGTAAGTTATACCGTTCGTGTGTTTGTGTATGTGTGAGCCAGTTCCGACAGGCATTGAACGAAAAGATGGGGTGATGCGTTACAGCCGTAATCAGGTTTTAACAGGATTATAATAAACTAATTACTTGTGTTAAACCTGTAAGCAAAGACTTACGCCAATTATAAAGACACCATTATATTAAGGGATTTTTAACGAGTATGGTAATGTAAAATTTATTTCCAGAGGTGCAATATTAAAGATGCCAACTAATTAATATTAATTACTAGTGTAATTGAAGAGTAATTAATATGTGTGGTATATGTGAGTGACCAGAGAGAAATTACGCAAACAATGATATCGATCATGTGACGAATATGGTCATGAGTCACATTTACCAAAAAGTGAGTGTAATAAAAAGGACGCCTTGGCGCGAACTGACAATCTCTAGGTTGTCGAAAGCAGGCCTTTTCCTGTCAAATCGCCACCAGTAAAAATACCACTGGCAATTTTGGCCGATCACATACTCGGACTCAAGAAATCTACAGACGACGTTACGCTGCCCGTTTGCAGATCGACATGGACACACACACACACACACACACACACACACACACACACACACACACACTACCACACTCACACCAAGACGTAAGGAGGAATTCTGGAGCATCAACAACAGCAACACTTAGAGACAACGACCACAGCAGCAGAATAACCATCATCAACATCATCATACTCTCAGGATTCTGGACACACACACACACACACACACACACACACACACGCACGCAACGGTAACAGCAGATAAACGCAGGTGATAAAAACAATTATATTTTATTGTGAAGAGAGCTCTCAAAATATGAACAAATAATAATAGAGTTTTAAAGTAAAATAGTAGTTAGATAAGAGAGTGTAATTTAACAACAACTCGTAGAAAAGAAATACTAATCTGTTGTTGGTATTTTTTGGGTATGTCAGTATAAATCAATAATAGATTGGAAGTAAATGTAAGATCATTTTTATTTGTTTATAGCAACAACAAAAAATTCATTCTTAATCTTAATCTTAAGATTCTTGAATCTTAATATTATTTTTGTTGGTAAATGAGTTGCTATTATTAATTAAAATTTGAGTTAATTTCAGACACACAAATAAAAAGAATTTAAATAACTTGTTTAACATGTTTGGTTAGTTAATAAGATTATTTGGGTGTTTATTTTTGTTGTATGTTATGAATAGCATAGCAGGTTACAGATTTGTAAAGCTTATAAAGGTGCATATTTATTTGTAGGCCTATAATGTTTGAAATTGTAATACTTAAATATTTTTCTATCAAATAATAAATCTTAGAATGATTATTTTGAAACGGGTATAATTGATTATTTCATGTCAACAACATCTCGCTCCTCTTTAAAAATTATTTAACTATTGTGAAAGCACTTATACTTGACGCAACGAGAAACCAAATCCTGCGACCTGGCCGGTGTAGTACATATTATAGTTGCGTTGAGAATAAGATAATGTATTAGTATAATTGTTGTAACGTTGCACACATTGCGTTGGCAAGAACATTAGAAGCATACTAGTGTCATTGTGAAGCGACAGCGTAAGAGAGAGAGAGAGAGAGAGGGGGGAGAGAGAGAGGGAGAGAGAGAGAGAGAGAGAGAGAGAGAGAGAGAGAGAGAAACTGTTATTACATTGTATCTTCTTTCTCCTCCCTAAACGCCTAATGCTCTACTTGTAAGTGTGGGTAATTCTTTCGTAGGCTGCTAATAAAATGGCTATATAGTTCAGTAGAATTGGTAGGATATAGAATATACAGTCGCTAAAAAGTTCGTTTTTTTTTTAGATTTACATACATACATACATACATCCTTGGCTCTACAGCCCAGATAGAGCCTTGGCCTCCAAAATAAATTGCCTCCACTTATTCCTGTCCTCAGCCATCCGACATCAATTCACTGCGCCCAGTTTCCCGCATCACTGCCGACCTGGTCCAACCATCTCTTCTTCGGTCTTCCAATCTTCCTTTTTCCTATTGGCTTGTGTTTCATCATTCTTTTTGCCGTACGTTCGTCATCCATTCTCTGAGCGTGTACTGCCCATCTTAATCTATTAATTTTGGCAAACCGGACAACTGTAATGCCATTGTACTTAGCATGTAATTCATTATTATTTCTGTTTCTCCAGACTCCATCCTGTTGAATTGGCCCATAAATCCTTCTCAGTATCTTCCTTTCTAACACAGCCAGCCTCTGTTCATCAATTTTCTTCAGTACCCAGCACTCAGAGCCATATGTCAATACAAGCCTTACCAATGGCTTATAAAGCGTGGGTTCAGTTTCTGATTGTGGTTAATAGTCTTGATTTAAAATGTTTATTCAGCCCGTAATAGCTTCTATTAGCAACCAGATTTCTTCTTTAAATTTTTTTTGTGCAGTAGTTCTTAGCATCGACATATGTCCCCAGATATACGAAGCATTTTCCTCTTTAAAAATTATACCCGTCTATTAGTAGGCTATATTTGAAATATTATCATTATTGCTTCCCACAGCCATAAATTTTATTTTATTATTTTCATTCATAATGAGCCCCATACTCTTAGCCGATGATTCACGTGCTCTAAAGGCATTCTTCAGATTATTTTCTCTTCTGGTGATAATATTATGTCATCAGCATATGCTAGGAGATGGACTTCTTTTTAAAAATACGTCCTCCTGTTTGTATTCCAGAGTCTCGTATTACCTTGTCAAGCGCAATTCTGAACAGTAGGTAGGCTAGGGCATCTCCCTGTTTAAGTCCATTCATTGTATCAAGACAGCGGAAGGGATGTGATTGAACTCTAATCTGGCATTTGGAGCTGGACAGTTTTATTTAGATTTATCGTATATAACGTTCTGCATGTTTTGGTTGGTCCTATAAGGTAATCAAGTAAATTTATTTATCTAAGGACACTGATATTTTCTTCATGCCTCTTGATATTCAGTAATGTATTGTTTTCTATTCGGTATCTAATTCTTTAAGTCCAGCTTTAGTCTAGCCAGCTGTCTATTGTCGTTTCTCTAAACTTCTGTGAATATATCTATAATTTGATGATGTCTTTAATACATTTTGTGCAGTTTCAGTATTGTTTATAGTTTTATCTAGACCATGTCCATTTCAGAGTTGTGACTAAAACGTCCTGAAATTAGCGTATGGCTAATATGAGCAAGTTAAACATTTTACTTAACCTAGAAATAACAATGGCTATGATCAAAACCATAACATCGATAACAAAATGCACAAATTCCAGATGATATGTGGAGCTACTAACAAACACTGCTAAAGAAGGTATGAAAGTAGAAGAAAATAAAATTCTTTAAACGGAATATATAAGAATTCAATATATGGGCAACGTGTATGGGAAAAATCAAGAAGCCAGTCATTAGAAATGGAATTTATTTAATAAGTTAGGGGATGATTGAGGCTTGAGCATATAGAAAATCTGGAAATAACGAATGGACAGTCTACAGCATGAATGTCAAAATAAGATAATATAGAGAGACTGTTAGGAGAAAACATATAGAAAGAATGTCAAAAATCCGATTGCCTAAATAAGTGTGGATATTCAAACCGGTAGGGCAAGATCCTTGGGAAGACCGCGAAAAGATAGCTGGACGAATCAAAGCACAACGACCACATTGTATAAACGCTGTAGTGAATATGATGATAATAATGGTAATGACAATAATGACGGCGACGATGGTGATTTTGTTGATAATATTGATGCTGATTGCTTTTCGACATTCTTTAGTATTTGCTAGCTATAACGCGAAGCGGTGGTCGGCCGTGGTATGGTTGGTATTGGTTCACTACACCAAGCGCCTTATGTACGATTCGCACCTCACTGTCCCGTCCTACGCCAGTGGCAAATAAACGAATGTAACCTCGCGTAGGGGTATTTCTCTATTCATCTGTTCGGTGTCAGCGTTAATGTGAAGATTCTAAGTGTCTTCCTAAGAAAGTCTGTGCTCACGTCCGCCATAGGTATACGCAGAAGGGTATTTGTGCATACATCCGAGCATGGAATACGAATGTTCGGAGCCTCAAAAACGGTTGAGTTAAAGGTATGAATGTCTGATCGGCTTATTCTGGTCAAGAATTGTTCCGAACCTGCAGTGAAATTGCCTACAATTTTATGTTCTTTCATGGCTTTGGAAATATGAATAATACATATAACTATTAAAACAAATATTCACACCCAGACTATATGGCAAACACTAATTCTTGTCCAAGCTTCATCTCAAAACCTTAAATAATAAGGGCCCTATAACGTCTACATGACACATGCACACGCGCACACGACTGTGATACCCCGAACTTACGACAGTTATGCACATTTTCATGTATCGCGCCACATACCTGTACATACAATAACATGTTCATAAGTCTAAATTACAAAGGTAGGTACGTACAAGCTAAAATACAGAGTCCCACATGGAACTCTATACATATTTCATTAAAAATCCCCACATAGTCTACATATTCTCTTAAAAATAATCCGAAAAGTATGTATATTCATCAGAAACTAACAAAAAAGCAGAAATAACGTAATAAATATTTTTTCGTATTCACTTAATCATATTTGCACTTTGCATTAAACGACCTAGGTGTTTTAGACTTATTGACTTACCACTGGTGATACAACGTCGTAGAATTTGCTTATGTTTGGTGTTAATACTTTAGTCAATAAAACATGATTATTACTAGAAAAAATATTATTTACCAAAAAAAAAAAATAAACTGTTACTTTATTCTTAATTACGTCTTCACTTCTATGCAATATTGTTTTCTATTTACTATTTAAATAGTGCTGTTATTTACGTTGTGTTTGTAAGTAACTGTTTGTAACCAGTACAGATAAACAATGTAATTGTTTGGTTAGTAATTAATTTACATGTAATTTACAAAGTAAGGGTCAGTTTACAGAGGAACCGCCGAGGGTCACATCTGGTCGCGTTTTGTTATCACGGAGCGAGTTATTCTGCGCGTTGTCTTCATGAAAGGCATAGGTTTACAACTGTTTCTCTGTTTCCGGAGGAAAACGTTAATTAAAACAGTGAGGGAATTTGTAATGCTGTTTGCAACATACAGTTTGCAATGCCGTAACTAACTGAAGTGCTGGAATTTGTAATGCTGTTTGCAACATACAGTTTGCAATGCCGTAACTAACTGAAGTGCTGGAATTTGTAATGCTGTTTGCAACATACAGTTTGCAATGCCGTAACTAACAGTAGCACCAATTAAGTATTCTGTATTATTAGTACAATATATATCTGTTGAAGAATTCATTTTATTATCTCTCATTTCATCATTAAGGTCATCTTTTACTGTACAGATGGGACACCTGTAAATCGCGATCAAATGCTTGGTCGTCGAATGATCTTAAATCGATTTTCTTTTTATCTTTTTTAATTCTTTTAAAATCCAAACTCGAAGATTCCTCGGTTTGTTTCTTTTTCAGTGAATCAAAAACGTGAAAACGTCAAAGAAAGGAATCAAACTTGAAAATGGTTTAGCGCTGAATAGAGAATTAAAAACACGAATTCCTGAATGTAACCTTTATAAAGTAGTATTGTGTCTGTCTTTAATTAATAATATATGACTTTCCACTGTAAAGTCGGAAGAAGTGAAGTTCGTCTTCCGAATTCTGAGAGACTGCATGTACCGAAATGCATTTCAGAACACAGAAAACTTCGTGAACAGACTCAAAACCACCATACTTATTAAATTTATATTTATATTTAAGAAATTTTTTCAATTGTGAACGACTAATAAAATTGTATTATAAAGTAGTTTCAATGAATAATTAAATATATTTTGGATGTATCAAAGGTTTAAATACTTTTGGGGTTCAAAAGAAGTTCAGTAGTAGATTTTCAGGCAGATTACGTTGCGTTTAGTGGCCTTAAGCAGAAAATTGTTACACACTCC
This sequence comes from Magicicada septendecula, assembly GCA_034769895.1. Classification (NCBI taxonomy): domain Eukaryota; kingdom Metazoa; phylum Arthropoda; class Insecta; order Hemiptera; family Cicadidae; genus Magicicada; species Magicicada septendecula. Next base: position 170,189,522 of record CM068374.1, on the reverse strand, counting down.
CGTTATGCTCTTTTACCCTTCTACATACGAATGCTAGGTTAGTTGTTGGTAATACGTAATGTCCGCCGTTCAGACATTCATACCTTTAACTCAACCGTTTTTGAGGCTCCGAACATTCGTATTCCATGCTCGGATGTATGCACAAATACCCTTCTGCGTATACCTATGGCGGACGTGAGCACAGACTTTCTTAGGAAGACACTTAGAATCTTCACATTAACGCTGACACCGAACAGATGAATAGAGAAATACCCCTACGCGAGGTTACATTCGTTTATTTGCCACTGGCGTAGGACGGGACAGTGAGGTGGGAATCGTACATAAGGCGCTTGGTGTAGTGAACCAATACCAACCATACCACGGCCGACCACCGCTTCGCGTTATAGCTAGCAAATACTAAAGAATGTCGAAAAGCAATCAGCATCAATATTATCAACAAAATCACCATCGTCGCCGTCATTATTGTCATTACCATTATTATCATCATATTCACTACAGCGTTTATACAATGTGGTCGTTGTGCTTTGATTCGTCCAGCTATCTTTTCGCGGTCTTCCCAAGGATCTTGCCCTACCGGTTTGAATATCCACACTTATTTAGGCAATCGGATTTTTGACATTCTTTCTATATGTTTTCTCCTAACAGTCTCTCTATATTATCTTATTTTGACATTCATGCTGTAGACTGTCCATTCGTTATTTCCAGATTTTCTATATGCTCAAGCCTCAATCATCCCCTAACTTATTAAATAAATTCCATTTCTAATGACTGGCTTCTTGATTTTTCCCATACACGTTGCCCATATATTGAATTCTTATATATTCCGTTTAAAGAATTTTATTTTCTTCTACTTTCATACCTTCTTTAGCAGTGTTTGTTAGTAGCTCCACATATCATCTGGAATTTGTGCATTTTGTTATCGATGTTATGGTTTTGATCATAGCCATTGTTATTTCTAGGTTAAGTAAAATGTTTAACTTGCTCATATTAGCCATACGCTAATTTCAGGACGTTTTAGTCACAACTCTGAAATGGACATGGTCTAGATAAAACTATAAACAATACTGAAACTGCACAAAATGTATTAAAGACATCATCAAATTATAGATATATTCACAGAAGTTTAGAGAAACGACAATAGACAGCTGGCTAGACTAAAGCTGGACTTAAAGAATTAGATACCGAATAGAAAACAATACATTACTGAATATCAAGAGGCATGAAGAAAATATCAGTGTCCTTAGATAAATAAATTTACTTGATTACCTTATAGGACCAACCAAAACATGCAGAACGTTATATACGATAAATCTAAATAAAACTGTCCAGCTCCAAATGCCAGATTAGAGTTCAATCACATCCCTTCCGCTGTCTTGATACAATGAATGGACTTAAACAGGGAGATGCCCTAGCCTACCTACTGTTCAGAATTGCGCTTGACAAGGTAATACGAGACTCTGGAATACAAACAGGAGGACGTATTTTTAAAAAGAAGTCCATCTCCTAGCATATGCTGATGACATAATATTATCACCAGAAGAGAAAATAATCTGAAGAATGCCTTTAGAGCACGTGAATCATCGGCTAAGAGTATGGGGCTCATTATGAATGAAAATAATAAAATAAAATTTATGGCTGTGGGAAGCAATAATGATAATATTTCAAATATAGCCTACTAATAGACGGGTATAATTTTTAAAGAGGAAAATGCTTCGTATATCTGGGGACATATGTCGATGCTAAGAACTACTGCACAAAAAAAATTTAAAGAAGAAATCTGGTTGCTAATAGAAGCTATTACGGGCTGAATAAACATTTTAAATCAAGACTATTAACCACAATCAGAAACTGAACCCACGCTTTATAAGCCATTGGTAAGGCTTGTATTGACATATGGCTCTGAGTGCTGGGTACTGAAGAAAATTGATGAACAGAGGCTGGCTGTGTTAGAAAGGAAGATACTGAGAAGGATTTATGGGCCAATTCAACAGGATGGAGTCTGGAGAAACAGAAATAATAATGAATTACATGCTAAGTACAATGGCATTACAGTTGTCCGGTTTGCCAAAATTAATAGATTAAGATGGGCAGTACACGCTCAGAGAATGGATGACGAACGTACGGCAAAAAGAATGATGAAACACAAGCCAATAGGAAAAAGGAAGATTGGAAGACCGAAGAAGAGATGGTTGGACCAGGTCGGCAGTGATGCGGGAAACTGGGCGCAGTGAATTGATGTCGGATGGCTGAGGACAGGAATAAGTGGAGGCAATTTATTTTGGAGGCCAAGGCTCTATCTGGGCTGTAGAGCCAAGGATGTATGTATGTATGTATGTAAATCTAAAAAAAAAACGAACTTTTTAGCGACTGTATATTCTATATCCTACCAATTCTACTGAACTATATAGCAATTTTATTAGCAGACTTTTACTTCTTAAAGCTACACATATTGATTTATTCGAAGACGTGATTGTATATAAAGCTATTGATCTCTATTCCAAACATCCTGTGTTGTAAGCTGAGCGTCGTTATGCCGTGGCAGTGCATGGCGAGGGCAGGGTGGACCTGGTAACTTAAACGTAGTTGTAAACGTAGCTTCCTCCGGGCGCTAAATTATTATGTCGGTTTTAGATTAAGCAGTCGATTGTTAAAGTTTAACACACACACACACACACACACACAGTGAGCATTTAAAAATATCAGCGAAGTTGCATAATCACTTAACGCAGATCTATTGCTATTTTATAAAATGTATTTATACTAGAACATCCCCTGAGCTGCCGAACTTGCTGACTATTTTGAACAAAGTAGGTACATTTGTTGTCGGAAAAAATTTTTGTTTTAGGTAATTTTTCACTTATAAAAATTACGGAAATCCCCACTACCTTACGATTTGTTTAGTAAAATAAAATTGTAGCGTAATAATACAATAAACGCTACAAGTTTCAAACAAACGGATTTGTAACGAACGTTCCTTTCGTCTGGCGCCCGGCTGAAATTTTACAATTTTTCAAATTTCTTATCTCGTGTTTGAATTTTCAATATTGTACATTGTATTCAGATTTTTATTAAAAGACTCTTTAATTTGGCATTCCACACGGAATTTGCGATTTTATCAAACTTTTCCCCCACTTTCTGGGCCCTGAGGTCCCAAAATTGTGAAATTTTTAAAAATGAACATCAATTTCGTATATTGGTTCAAATTTCTTTTAATTTGATATCTCGCATGGACTTTGGGGACTTTAACATAACTTATACCTTATCACACTTTTGCCTCCCGCCCCATTATTTTTTTGGGAGATCAACCTCCAAACAATAAGGTTCAGTAGATTGAATGTATGGACATGCCTGCCAATTTTTATGAAAATCGGCTGGTAGACAGACAAACAGATAGAGAGGCAGACAGACAAATGCCAAATGGTCAAGTTAACATTGAGAACTCGCATCGTTCGTTCAAAATTAGATATGCCGGAAGAATCGTGAATTTCTAATAAGAAATTGTCTTGAGAGGAAAATGAGGAGTCCAACGTTCAAGCTAGTCTCATTCATCCCCCCAGTTAATCACTGCACCCACACACACACACACACACACACACACACACACACACACACACACACACACACACACACACACACACATACAACACACAAAATAAATTACGATATATAAATTACTGTAACGAGGTATGAGACAGCTCTGTTACAGTCTTTAACAGAATCACTTCACCACTTATCATTTGTTATTGCTTGCGTTTCAAATCTCTGATATCACACGCATTAAAAGTTAACAAATAAAGAAAAACCGTTTCTCTGTTTTGTCTAATTATCACAAATCGTCGACTCTGTGTGTGTGTGGGTGTGCGCGTGCGCGCGCGCGCGCGCGAGAGAGAGAGAGAGAGAGAGGACTAATGACATAATGACACACATAAGCGGATATTTACCTGGTCGATATTACAATCCTGTTGCTTAGCTTTCGAAATAGTGAGTTTACCATTTGTAACTAAAACCTGTTATTATATTATAAATAAAATAAGTAAGTTAGGGAATACAGTTAGAGAGTAGTATATTCTTTCCTCGGAGTAATTAGCTTCAGCATCACCGTGAACAACTTGGCACTTCGCCGTCTCAGTTTCCTCACCTACCCTGTTATTACCCTTTGTTTCCTCCCCCGTGAAAGGCTGACACAAAATTGTAGTCCCTTAAGGTACGCTCAGAATAATACATGACACAGTGTAACTACACTTGGTATACGTTGGACTTAGTGACCGGACATGAGCCTAGGGAATTCCCACTGCGTACTGACCCTGCGTCAGACCGGTTTACGTGACCCTACCTTTCACAGTGCATTTACTGTAAACTAATTAGGCCTATTATACATAATAGGTTTTACATTGTTTACAATACGCATTTTATATTGGAAAGTTTGTGATTGACTTTCTATGAATAATTAAACAGAGCTCATAGAATGGAAAAACTGTATGACGCAATAAGCGATAACAGTTTCGTGAAGAGGGTAATAAATTATGTATAGGCTCCGAGGTAAAAGAAACATAAGTTCGCCTAGAAGAAAATGTCACGACTAAGACAGGCCAGACTGTAACCCTAGGCCTCAAAGTGGCATAAACTGAACCTAAGATCTAGTTAATGTAACTTCCGAACTGATACTTGGGAACGTGGAAAGAGTGAGGATATGGAGTCCTTTAAAGTAGGCATTAAGCGTGATGTTTAAGATGTCCCTCGCATACCAAGTGCTGAACGTTGCCACTTCTTATCAACAGACGACAAACACGCCTTTGTATTGAATACGTTACTAAGCATTATGTTTCCAATAACCCACTTAGTTGTTTGTTTTATACGTGATTGTGTGTTTTACTGTGCTATCAGATTAATAATTAAGTTGTAAAAATTGCGTTTAGTGAACATTTGTTAACATTTATGTGACAGACTATTTTAAATTTATTTTTGTTTAAAATATCTTCCGACATGGGAGACTGTCGTTCAGGGAAACGTGGCCGATCGCAAATTCAAAAAATCTCGTTAAGTACACTCTTCAACGGATAATAATGAACTGTTCTCATTTCCTTCGTCTCCTGAAAATCTTAGCCAATTTAATATATATTATACATTGTTTCAAATTATCTTAGCTTCCGATACATTTTATTTGAATACATTATACTCGGAAAATATGTTCGTTATTAATTAACTGTATGAAATACTAAATACATATTCGGTTTCTTTATTCTATTCTGCTTATTTTGATACTAATTAATATAGTTTTACAAAGTTTTCATTAAAAAAAATTATATTTCTTACATTTTGGAAAGTAGGCTTAATTTTGTATTTCCTGTTCTCTAAGCAGATAATAGCCATTTTCTCTGATATAATTATTATTCTATTAAATCTGAAATTGATATAATTGTCTATTCTTACTTAATTTCTTGCAATTTAGTTTATTAATGATTGTTTTTAAATATAATTCATTTATCTATGACTCCTCCTCTGATAATGTTAGTTAGTACATTCCATTTTTATTTGTAATTTTACTTATCTGCTGACCATATCTTTATAAAGTATTATTTACATGGTATTACCATATGGTGGGTTTATCTTACATAAATATTATCAGTTTAGTTGGTTTATAGGACTAGATTTGTTAATTATTCTGTAGTCTAAATTTATTATCTGGCCTAGATTTGACCTGTTGCTATTTGCAAAGTTTTTACTAATATAGTTAGTTTGTACCCTTCTCTGACTTTCTATTCTTATATAATTTATTAACAATTTGTTCCTTGACTATTATAACATTGATTATTGATTTTACAATTAAAATATAACACTTATTTACTATTAAATCTGGTACCTTGAATCATACCTTTTTTGTGTACTGATTACACATAGTAACATAATAAAAACATTTTATAATATAGGAATGGTATCTACATTTAGGTATTGCATTCCTAATTTAAATTAATAACAAAATAATATTTTATAACTATAATATTGCTTAATACTAAACCTTATTTATCTAGTTAATGTTTGGAACTAGGAACATAACATATTGGTTCCATTAAATGGTTAACACTTTCTTAAACTATTTATTTACAGTCTGATCTGTACTTCCCAATTTTAAGGATGTATTCCCCGTCACTTTATGTACGAAACCCAAGCTATCTGTTTATTATTATTCATTCTATGGAATGTTCTAATAAACAGTGGCATTTCATTAGAAATATTATTCCTTAACCTTTCACCATATTACTTAAGTAACTATTATTATGATACTGTTCAAAAACACTTAAAGTTATTTACTTGCACGGTAACTCATGTACCTTTTCAAAGTTTATTGATTATAATTTAATAACTTGCACTTGTCCCTGGTTATTTATTGATATTATCACTAGTCCTTTTCTAGTTTTACAACATGAAATATTTAACCATGGGGGGACTGTTAAGATTTGTCTATATAAACTACACAATAACTTTTTTGGGTGCACTGTTACTTAATACTCTAAACACTTTTGGTTTTTATCAGTTTTACATTAGTATATGGTTTGATGGGGTGTTATACTTTCTTTTGTGACATTCATTTATTTTTGGGGTTTTTTGGTTTTCTCCCTATGGGGTTTCTATTTGGTATTGTTCGTTTCACTTCCTTTTTTCTAGTTGATCTTCACTGGTTTCTTATTCTTCAGTATATTGGTTCATCCTATATTTCTTCTTTCTTCGTTCTTGGTTCTTCAGTACCATTTCGCTTTATATTCTTTTGTTTACTCTGGTCTGTTTTCTTTGTCTGGGTATCTTCATTGCCTGCTTCTATCCTACCTGGGTATCCTTGTTATTCAATTTTTAGTTTTCTGGGTTTTTAATTTGTAGTATTATTATATTATTTGCAGATTTTTTCTTTATGCTTACTTTTCTTGTTATTATAATAATTTATAGTGCTTTTTAATTGACTCTCATTTGGATATTCCATATATTTGAGTTTTATTAATGATCTTTTAGTAATTGATTTATGTGGATTATCTGTCATGCTACAATATATATAAAATATATTATATTATATTATATACATATATATTATATAATACTAAAAATATCCCTGAAATTGTTATATCTTTAAAACTTAGAAGTATTCCAAATAAAATTTAAAAATGTTCCTGTCAAAACGGAGTGACTTAGAATCTGTGCCCGCTCTACCACTCTCAGAGCTCCTAGACATTCGGTAAAGTAGTTTCTTTATCTGGAACTTACTTGATCGTTACGCCATTGTTTCAAAAACTAAGATGCAATGACTTCAGAGAAATTGGTATTAGGTTGTACTATCCTATAACAAAATTGGAAAGAATATAGCAAAGGGCAATAGTAAAATCAAGATATTAAACATACACACACTACACATACACGACGATGAGCAAGAAATGTAGAAAGACAAACTGCCCGAGAGAAGATCGATGGATAATTGAATACTGTAAAGGCAGGTCTCCAATCTCTATAGCGAAGAAAATGAACCGATATTGTTACAAAAAATATGTAAGCAAGTTTTCGTAATCAACTTTTCTTGTTTTAAATGTCTTATAAAGTAATTTAAATGGTTTTCAAACTGATATACGTTGTAAATTATTTTAGACAAAGAATAGTCATTTTTCGTCGTAACAGTGTGCTCCAATTATTAAGTTTACCTTCCCATCGTCTCTACTTACTTTAACAACACAAGCCGTGACAGCTGGTAAAGATTTATTGCCCTCTTTACTTGTGCTTGTTATCATGTTTAACTAAATAACTGCCTTATTATGTAATCCATTTGTGCCCAGTAACGTAACAAATACGCGCTTTAGTCTCATTAAAAATATAATACTTGAATGAAAAATACACGAGGATGGTTATTTGTATTCCTTAGTTACCCTATCCTTGATACGAGCTTAAAGATTATGTACTGTTAGCGAATTCTACTCGCTTCACAGGATCTCACAATCTCTTGCTTGTAAAAAGTAATATTAAAAATAATTTTTTTAAGAGAGTTTTTGACGCACTGGCACTGAATGTACAACCGACAGGCACTTACGTATGTTCGCTTATTAAATTTACATTTTAAAGAGAGGTTATTTTCAAGTGTACAGAAAATGAGATTTGCACAATATTTAGGAACGTAACTTTTGGTTTACAGTTATGTTAACAGTTAACAACAAATGCTTCTAATCCTCATAGTTTTTCCAATGGGAGGAGAACGACATCGAATGGATCACTCTATAATATTGTTACGACGGTCTACTGATCCAAAACAAAACAAACACCAAGACAAAATACTAAATACAAGACACCAATCAAGTTACTAATCACCAGCTTTAATTATCACAGTTAAACAGTTTGTAATCAACAAGATAGTCTCTACAACAAATCAAATAAAAATTGTTCACACGCAATAATAATGTCAACGAGTCTCCCACAGGTATAAGCACTTAACACTTCGCCACAATACTACGAAAGGCATTCGAATAAATCGCAACTCAAACTGAACTAAGCGTTGCTGAGTACTTGTATTTATACCCCGCTGAGATTCCAGAATATTCCCTCATAGGCGTCTACTAGAAAACACTAGATCGTAATTGATTGCGGCGTTGAATACAGCGCGCGCGGACCGGTATGGCCTGGAAAAGTCTCGTTGCAGACGCGTGACAAGTGTTACGTAATTGTCTTTCATCTCAAAGTAGCAGAAATACATACGCACGCACGCACACATTCAGCTGGACTCTGCTGGAATAGCCGAGAAACACGTAGCATGTTCTGTAATGTCGTAACAATATATAACGAGTCTGGGGAAGCATTTACTCGTGTGCTGTTAATTCTAATACAGAAACGTCATCCCAACAGCTTAGTAACCGCTGTTATAAAACGACAATATAATAGTAATAATAATAGTAATAATAATAATAATAATAACAATAATCATAATAATAATGATAATGATAATTTTTCGATGAGGGGGGCGTGTGTACACATCGAGTATGGGACTCCCATCACGTATGGACTTCATCCTATAGCAATCTGGACGTAGCCTCGAACTGTTTATCACATTACTTCAGGTTAGGCCGTTTCCCTTCGCCCAACGGCTCATGTCCGATCCTTTACAGGTTATCCAAGTTCGCCTTCTTTTCCCGAAGAATGTCCTCTGCACTGTTACAGACATTCTCTCATCCAATCACAGCTCCAAAAATGATTTCACGAGCTGTCATGCCGATCTCTGCTACCAGGATGCTCTTCTTGTGGTCCACCTTTTACACATAAAGAAAGTATGCTCCGCGTCGTCCAGGACCCCCGGACAATGTAGGTAATCTAGTTATAAGCCCCTACCGATTGGTTCGGAGGTACTACGGAAGCAGAGGATATCCTCAACGCTCCCAATGTTGTTTCCTTAATTCAAAGCCAGAATTTTCACCGACCGTATAAATCAAGCTTCTAGACACTGTTATTATATTTTTTATATTTATTTGTGTACGACCAGCGTCTCTTTAACATTTTGGCTCTTTATTATTATCACAAATTTTGGTCGTTTTAAACTTTAATCTTTACTTGTTACAATTAGTGTTTAAGGAAAATCGTGTGTAAGCAACGGATAATAAAAATAACAAGAAAGTAAAAAAACATACACACAAATGATGAACGGGTAAATACCAAAACATGGAGCGAAGACTATAGAAATACTGAAAAAACTTATGTAATTGAAGAGTACCTCACAGTTATGTAACTGACCTTTTCTAGGTTTACTACTGATCATACACTCATTCATAGATGTCGATCTAATAACATAATCAACGAAAAAGATAATAATTGGTTTTACGGTGTGGCTCAACGATAAACCAAAGTTGATCTGATTAACTTGTATTCAGCGCGTTAGCAAATATAAATTACCCGTAGTGGCGTATCGTTGGCTGTATTAGCGAAATTAACAATTACTTCTGTTATATTTACCGTGAAACGCAGTAATAACAAAGCGCACAATGCAATCAGTTTATTACGGGAGATACTGTTGCATATGCATATAAATAGTAGATTAGTGTTTACATTATAACCTATTGCTTCATTGTTTATTGTGCTTCCCTTTGGAACTTACTACTTGATTATAAACAGATTATATTGGTAACCGCTTTAACGACACGAGTAATAAACCGTATGCGTTCTGATAATGCCAACTTTGGTTCACAAGCAAATTGTTCAATTTCAATTCTTTTACTGTATTATTGGTTGTTCGGTCCATTGTAAAGTAAGTAGCTTGGAATTTTAAGCCAAGCTCAGGGAAATATAATAATTGCTGTGAAAGGATATGCCATGAAAATCGGAGTGGTGTACAGTATAATCTACATCGGTTACGGAGTATTCACGTCACCTAGCAGAGTAGATCTACTTCAGAAGTGTATACGTAGAATCAAGTGGTTGCAATTTAGCAACAGAACAATCGTATTAAATCAAAAGGGGTTAGACAGAGTTCTAATCAGTCCTCCTCAACGGTTTTTAATAAACACATTAACGCCTTAACGTTGTAGACAAAATATATAAAGGTGTGAAGGTTTCTAGGTAGATTGTTGTGTTCCACCTGAAGATGAGCCGAGAGGCTTGAAAGCGCCTATGCAAAGTATAATTCCGTGTTAGTGGTTGCAATACAACTTTAGTAAAAATTAGATTTAACCACTAAATAGTGTTTGTCTTTTAACGCCTTAACGGTTTTAACACTCTAACGGTTTTAAGAAAAGTGGAAACAAAGTTTCAGACCAGTGGGAATTGAACTGAGAGAAAATAGGAACATTATCGTTATACGCCGATGACGTTTTGCATGGCGTTTCATGGTGCACGCTCAAAACAAAGTTTTCTTAAACGCTATTTGAACAAATTACGCGCTTTAGTTACCTTGGGTACGACGTGAGAGACATGTACATAATAAGCAAAGGAAACCCTCCACAACAGAAACAATAAAACGGACTCATAATTTTACAAGAGGTTGTAACAGTCTCATTATGAGTATACTCAACAGGAATTCCCAGTGTAGGCTAAAATAGTTTGGAACGTCAAAACGGAATGACTGCCGCATCCCCAAACAACTATTGAACTATATGCCAAAAGGACGGAGAGGAGTGAGAGGTCCAAAGAAACATTGGAGTGATCAGTTCTAGTCTATCTGTTTGGTACAAGAACAAACCATTTTTTATTAAATCCTTGTTGAAGATAATGAAAATGTAGCAGTCTTTGTTCTCCTATGTGGTACTGAATCTCGGGTTCTCAGACAGAGAGAGACAATCCGTATACCAGTACCAGAAATGAAGTTACCGTGAGCTGTCAAAGGCTGCATTCGAAAGGTACAAAGCGACGATAAGATTTTCGGTTGGAGCTTAGAATATCCACGGACACTGTATCCCCCCCCCCTTATAGACAGGTCTGGCAATGTCTTTACTGTACTTCCACCACGTTGCATACACTTTCCTTCTTGGACCGTCAATCTGACAATTAATTTGCCTGAATTTTTAAGTGTAATCTTGAACTCTTATTGAAAAATAACTTGGGCATATTACAGTTTTTAATTTAAAAATTAATATCAAAGGAGACCGGTTTCACTAAAAAATATTGTTGGAGAGAAAGAGAGAGAGAGAGAGAGAGAGAGAGAGAGGCATATTTTTAAACTTCTGAAGATACATTAAGGCATGAGATACGTATATTAAGGCATTAGCAATACCTTACAACTTAGTATAATTTTATTTTAAACTTTGTAAGACTCCATAGACCCTCTAGCCTCCTATTCATTTCTTTTTCAGAAACCATTGTTACTATAGTCATCCGCAAAATAGGGTATGTAACGTAACGGAAATTAGGCTGTAGCCGGACTAGAACTAGTAATGCAAATGCAAGTCATAAGTGATCTGGGGCGATTCTATGCTAGCTTTGAGATCGACAGGAAAATTTGGAACGGAAAATACAAATCACAACACATCGGTCATGACAACTAAATATTTTCTACAAAGTGACTTCGTCTCTGCTCGTGTCATTTATTTCTAAAACATGATTTGTTAAGAAACAATTCAAATTTTGATTGGTTTAATGAAAACTAACTGCAAGCAAATGTCACGCCAGGATTAGCCACTCTCTGATTGTTCTCAGCCAATGTGAAGTCTGGACAGTTACCGAACTTTACTGATGTACAATGAAACAGAATTCAGTTTTATCTGTACGAAATATAACCACCGTCCAGTCATTCGACTGGAAGTCTATGAAATTTGAACTGATTTCATGCAGCTGAAGTATGGAGGTGACTTTTGTATTATCGCCGTTCGTATTATATGCATTACATATAACTAAAACTTCATAACTGGTTTAGTAACAAAATTTGTAAAATAATCGTTTTGTATAACGTCCTTAAGGTTGTGTTACCTGATATAACATTACGTGTATTTATGAACCCAATATCCGTCCTCAACCCAAAGAATGTGACAGACAATATTGAAAGCTGTTTTTGTAAATACATTTCAGTACAACTGAATAGGACTTAAAAATAAACTGGCCTCTTTCGTAAGTATCTGTAATTTCCTAAATTAATTCTGACATTTATTAATTAAAAATAAAGGTGCAATTTTATTTCAAACTAGAAAATTTTAGCTTTTTGAGAAAATCAAAATGTTTGAAGTGATCAATGCATCAAATTTTCTGCCAACACATATAATTACTATAATGCTAAATATATTTCTGAAATTGTTACGTTTTTAAACGTAGTTCCATAGGTATTTCAATATAAATTAAAACTTTTCATGGCAGAACGGAATGATTTCAATTTTGTATCCGTTCTGGCACCCTAAAAGCTCTAGACGTTCGGTAAAGGAGTTTCCGAATATGCATATAAATCGATTATAAACGTCTGGGACACGCGTTAAGTGAGACGTACTCTTTCCTCTTCAGTCGAAGATTCTGTTAAATCCAAATATTTTTTGCGCTAAATTTTCTGTAACAAATCAAAAGCATTTTATAACAGGGATGTGTCACATTTAAATGAGGATAGATCCACATGAACATAAGGCATTTGTAACTGAATAAAAAGAATTTTTTGCTAACAGGTTTAGTAAGGTTCAGTAATAACTGTGCACATTTCTTATCGACGTTAAGACAAAATTTACTGTCGTCATAAGAACCTGTACACCGGCAATGCAGAAATAATATACATCTAATGAATACTAATATGTATGGAATATTATATTTTAAGTGAATAATAAAGTTATATTGTGGCCTAAATTGTATTAATATAACAAAATTCGTTGTTAACAGCCTATGGGACATCTATACCATCTTTCTCTCTGTTTCTACTCTGATTATGACGATTGTTCAATTTGTCCAAACGTTACAAAGTAACGAAGTGACCGTTCTTAACAATCAACTCCAGCCGACAAACCTTAAGTTTTAATAATAATTATGCTGATTCGGGCCGTTAAAGCTTACGAAACTATTGTACCGATTCTTTATTATCCGAATGAAAGGATTTGAAAAATAAATTTTCAGTAAAGGTTGCGTCTGACAATTCACTGCTTTATTGCACCATAAACCAGTGCAGTAAACGGTACGGATTTACATCGAATCCGTGACGATGCGCACCAGTCAGACCGTAACTCATAGTCCCCTACCACCATTGGTTGACAGTTGTCTGTTCTGTTTAAATGCCTATGCCACTGCCTTGACTATTGTTTCCACAGATATTATAAATGTTAATCAATAACGAATAACAAAAATAATTGGTATTTTTTACTTTTTCACCTATAAAAAACTTTGTGTTCCGAGTCGGTAGTGAAGTAACTCGTATATTTGGTTACAAATAATTGCTAACACAACACACAAACGTACGGAAAGATACAAACAAGCAATAAAGTAAATACTGTAGTGAAATTTTAATAAGAAAATTAATGAGAACAGAGTTGTAAAACCAAATTGCACACAGAACAAAAGGAATAGAAAAAGAGACAGTGAGATAAGTTTGGTAAGAAATCAGAATAATAGGAGTGCATGATTAATGTTATGGGACTCTTTTAAGTTATATGGTGTCCAACAGAACACAACGCGATGTTCACAGGAACGGAGATAAATAGAAACATAAATAAAAAATTTGAAGTAATAGTATAAGTTCCAATATATAATAGAATAAAATTAATTAACTAACTTCAACTTTCATTAAGAAAAGTTCAGTAATTACACCAATTAAGTGTAATATATGCTAATTATGTCAACGAACCGTTGTGCAACGTCCCACGTAATACTGACAGACTTCCAACCAAAACGAGTAGACACAAATAAGGGCTATATGAGCAGCTGAACAGCTGAACTGCAGTTGGGTTAATTCTGCGAATTGTTGACAGACAATCCAGTACCATGTGTGAAGTGTTTAATTATTATAATTTTTACTTGTGTTGCGATATTGTCAGTTATCAATATAATGACTGTTATTATCTGGTGTATTGATAACCATATTCCTCAGATTCTTCGTCACGAAAAGTTTTCATGACAAGGCCGCTGCGAGTTTTTGTTTCATAAAGCGTAAACATTTACAACTTCCAAACATCACTTCCAAAGAAAAAGGGTACAAACCACGTGACGAATATTAAACTTTTGTAAATGTTTGGAAAATTTAATAACAGTCTATCAATAATTTTAAATTTTGTCTGTAACAACTGAGAGACCGCCAGCAGTCTGCGGAAGGTTTAGATAATGAAATGTAATCTCACAGGCGGTGACGGATATTGGATATTTATTATGCCCATTAAAGAAATCACTAAAAGGACGGCGGTTCAAATAGGACGCTGAGGTAGAGTTTGCTGTTAGCGAATGGTTCGCAAACAGCCGCAAGAATTTTACCAGCAGGGAATCTACAGATTAGTACAACAGTGGGGCTCACACCTTAATGTTAATGGAGACTTCTTTTAAAATAGTTGAATAAAAAATGCCTTACAGACTCTAAACGTGTTTCTATTGAACATTCCTCGTGTGGTTTCTGTTCTTATGCAATTTCTTATTCTCCCATGTAACTATTCGGCGTTTCTCGCATATAGCTTCCATTGCAATGTGAATCTTTCTCTAGCCTTCTTCTTGCAGATTACGTCTTGCTTGCTTTGTCTTAGTTACTCCATCATTCCAAGGTAACCGTTGTCTTCATTTATCCGTCTTTCTGCCGGCTGCCATTGCCATCCTATTTGAGGGTAACTTTCTTCTGGGATACATCGTATAGTCTGTACTATAATGATCTCTTGGCTTCTTGGTTTCTGTGATTTGTTATTCCATTCGTGGCCAATAATATGTTATCTCTTTCCTCACAGTTTGTTTGTTTTTCTAAGGCATATCTCAAACATGTGCACCGTATGTAGGAATGCTCTAAACTGTGAATTAGGACAGCCGTCTGGCTACATGTGTACTTCCTACTCCAACTAATTAAGTGCAGCTGATGATTCGCCACTTTACCTATCATTTGCTTTCTTTTTTGCGCACTTCCTCATCCAGAAGTGAGTCCCTAGGTATAGTTCTGGCAAGCGTGACTGTTGCAAAATCTTCTTTTTCTACGTTTTAGTATTATTTGTAAATAATGAAAAGGGCTAGTATTCGTAAAACCTCAACACTACTTTGTCACAAGGGAAATTAAATTCTATTAAGTAAATAATTCAATCAATAAATTTACTTCCCTCGATTTTTCTGTAGGTAACTACATGAATATATGCGTAAATGTTTGTGTGACTGTAACTTGTTTATACCAATTATTCTTTTTTTATAAATTTTGCGGCGTCCAAAATGATGTAAGGTATGCAAAATACACGAGAGAAAGTTTAGACATTAAGAGATGTAAACTGGAATTCAGCAGTCGGGAGAAAAGAAAGTTAATGAAAAATCTACTGTTTTTGATTGTTAAAAAGAATGAATCCGTAGGATGTACACGATACGTTGCTGAGGGAAAAGTGGGCTATACCTGACCTCTAAGTGTACACACTACAATAGCAAGGACAGTCGTACACTTAAGTATGTAGTTAGTAAGTGGGTAATAAATAGACATACCAACAGAGAAGGGAATAAAAGCGCTACACACTACAGTTAACAATCAGGTCAACAGGGATTTGAATAAGAACATTTAGTTTATAGCTACATGTTATGTACATATTCTCAGTTGTTCGATATACGTATTTTCTACGACAATTCACTCGAAGAGAAATTTGTAGGTACACAGACGATTGTTCTCCCAACGTCTCCTCCGAACTATGAGTACGCGATAGGCGGTCAATTCGGCCCGTCGCATCGCGTGTCTTTATTGGGCTCCCGGCACGACAGCAGGGAATAGGCCTTCGTGGAATTACACGACAAACCGAATACACGAATCTTTCTCACACGTGATGACCATCATATTACCGCACATATTTTACCGCATCAAATTCACTGAAGCATTAGACCAATAGCCGTTGCCCCCCCCCCCAACGTGATCAATTCCCACTACACAACCGCCATCGACAAACTGTCTGCATTTAACCACCTGCATTGAGAGCTGCACGGTGCGTAGAGCTGGTATACTGAGTTCGCGTATCTAAATGCCGTGGTGTTACTTACTAAGACTCGCATTCCTTAGACCGAATACCGTATTGCCTTGCTAATAGGTAGACAGTTGAATTGACTCGACTTGACCTTGAACCGAACCCAGAATAGCATGATGAAAGATCGAGCTCTCTACCACTGACTACTCGTCCTTAGTAATGTTCCTACTACTAATTAGTCTTCTGACTGATGAGTTCTTCTTCAGCTCCGAATCAGAATCTTTCTCAGAGTTCATCGATTTTCACCGTATCTAATGACTCCCAATGACTGGCCTGATTAACTGGAGATGTTCAAGTAAGACCTAGTGTAAGCATCTTCTTCTACTTTGAGTACCGTGCTTCTACTGACTGTAAACTTTCGCAAAGGTGTAAAAAGGTAACTTTTTAATCTACATTAGGCCATTTGCCCATTAGAGAGTATAGCGCTTGTTTGAGCCTAAAATTTTAAAAAATTTGTAAGACCAGGGCACATTTTCATATCCAAAGCCAACACAGCCTGAAAAGCTTCAAATGTACCGAATTCTCTTAAAACTCCCTCATTGTCAGTCATAATGTAGTCACCAAACACTTCTACTATGTTTCAGGTAGTAACTTTCATGTAAGTCATGAAAGGCATTCATGTAACAGAAGTTCATAGTTTCTGTTTTTATCAATAAATTTTTGGGTTTTATAATAAAACTTTTCTGTTTCATCTTTTCTACTTTCTTAGGATGCGTATTCAACTATTCCTACCAAGTCTTCATGGCCATATTTTATAAACATTGTTTCAATGATTTCATATACATTAACCTCTCGTTTTCTTCTTTACTTTATTACTACTGATTTTCGATCAATATTGCCGTTTCTGTTGTCCCCCTACATTTTTGTCTACTCCAGTATAATCATTCCATAATACCCTACATGTTTGTAATTTGTATTTTATCTTTTTTGTTTCCGTTCCTGCACCAACATTTATTTTGTTTTTTATCAAATATTCTTACTCACTCTACTTCTTTATTATCTGTACCTTCTACATTCCATGCTGCTGCGTTTTAAATATATTTTGTTTAAAATACTAAAACATTGTTGTTTAAGTAGGGTAACAATATGCCAACGCTTAGCTGTAGCCGTGTTGAAATATGCCAAGTACACAACCTTATTAAACATTAGAATTTTTGTCTTCTCCACATTTATTCTCAGACAGATCTTTAAGTTTACTTTATATATTCCAGCAAATCGCAATATACATTCCTTTCCTAAAATACTTAATTTTGTTCTACGTAGTCTAAAAAAACTCTTGGAAACGAGGTAAATTTGCAAATTCTAGAATTTTTTAACTTTTTAATATGAATTTTTAAAAAATTGTCAAGTCAAAATCAACTACTTTACGTGACTCAAAGTTGTATTTTGGATAATAAACTCAAGTACCTGGCATAGCATTTCAGGTAACAATTAGGCGGTTGAAGCGTAGTGCTGCCCACATTATATTCCTTGTATGCCAGATGGCTTACTTAAGCACCTATTCTTCTAATTGCTAAATTACTTTGGTGATATAGTAAAAGACATAATAATAATAATAATAATACGCGTATTTATTATTGTAGTAGTAGTAGTAGTAGTAGTTGTTGTTGTTGTTGTTGTTTGTTGTTGTTGTTGTCTTATTGTTGTTATCAGTACTAGTAGCAGTATTAGTATCATTATTACAAAAATTGATGTAACATATGTATTCTTTAATTCGCAACTTTAGTGTGAACATGCAAAACAATTTGCAAATTTTTCAAATTACAAATATAAAACTGCATACAAACTGATACAAATTAAAACTGCATAGATAGGTTACATTGAAATTATTACAACCAAGTCTATATCTAGAGGTAGGAAAATTTTATTAAATTAAAATATTAAAATTTACTATTTTCTTATTACTTTATAATATAAAATTGTTTATTAATGAATTGTCTTTTAATAAATGAGTCTATTGACTTGTTTTACATATATGTTACTTGTACGTAGAATTCCAACTGTTTGCGTAGGCTCCCGGCGCTCCGCACGCTGCTCGTCTGCACCGCTGCGACTCTGCACGTCGACCGACCGAAGCTCACTAACACTGAAATATCTACGTCGCGGCTTACACACTCACTGCGATATGAATCTGTTATTGTTTATAACTTAATTAATCTTAATCTCAGGGATCAAAACTGGGTAAAAATAGATCGTGTATTAAGCATACACAAATCCGGCTTCTTGAAGTGTTCTCGCGTTAACTCAAAATATCTCGTTAGATATTCTGCCCCTAACCCGGAAATCTTCCACTCTACGCGAAAAACCACTAGAAATTATCTATTTAAAATTATTTGAGTTCTATAATGGCAATGGTCACGAAGAACTCGAACCGTGAACCAACTTCTAAGTCTTAAGGAAATTGACTTGTCTTGTCACGAAAAACTCATGGCAGCGAGTACATCTTTCAATGGCAAGACTTCGGTAGAAACTACTCATCCGTACGCTGTAAGCGTCCGACTCAAATAATTTTTAGACCTTCTGATTGGTGAAAATTCTATCAACACCATAGACTTTCTTAATGATAACCTGAAATCAGGCTGAAACTCTGTCCGATTCTGGAAAGGCCTGTCTAGATTTTATCCACAAATTTTATTATTTTCTTGGAGATAACGGAAATAAAAGAAGACTGATTTCATAAAAAAAACATAAAAATTATAGTTGTGGAGAATTGAATATATGGAAAATGTGGCTCATAACCATGAGAATACCCTGACCAAGTTTCAGAATGAAATGTTAATTTTCAACGGAGTTATTAAATAAAATGTAAATCACACGCGCACTTACACACAAATATTTCACATGACATAAAAGAGTATAAAATTATGAAAATTTTGACATAACATACTTTTTTAAACATAGCTTGGTTCAAAACTTATATATACTGCAGCAAAAAGTGTTTGAATATACATATATATATATATATATATATATATATATATATATATATATATATATATATATATATATATATATACAGTATATATCATGACGAAACCAGGTCTTTAAACAGTTATCACGATACTAGGTGTAAACAGTTATAACGGTACCAGGTGTAACTATAATAAGAGTAGTAAATTTATGAGTAGTTAAAATTTCATGTTTATTGCTTAAAAAGCATTATAAATAATAAAACATTGTTAATAATCTCCGATCAAGATATCACTCATTATTAAGTGTTTCTCTCTTAAGCTATATGGTGTTACACACATTTAAAACACTCTTACATCTAGACATGTTAATAATCTTAATCTAGACACTTATTCAAATTGATTTAATACAAGGAATAAAATTTAAATGTAATTAAGTTTTATTTTAATTGAATTCATTTAATTCAGATGTGACCTCAACTTGCTCAGTCTATACCAATGTTTTTTAAAAATAAATTTAAAATTATATTAATTACTCTTAGACTGGCATTTGTTTCGTATTTAAAATTTAAATTATTCTTTTCTACAAAATGCAAATATCAAATCATTTCAATTATTTTTCTTTCATAAAAAAAATACTATCTCAAAATTAAACTCTTTTTCTTCTTCTATATTTATCTATATGCGATCGCTCATTCTTAAGACTAAAACATTTACATAAGACTCTGTTACATTATTTACCTAATTATAAACTTTTTTTAATTCATTGTCTCTTTATATAGTCTTTATGAGCTCTTTAAAAAAAATCATTTATAAATGCATTATGCATGTCACCTCGAGTTTTGATGACCTTACGACTTACTGACGGGGTCCAGCGTTGTCCAGAGTTGGGTTACCGTTACTCCTGGCTAGGCGTGGTCCTGGATATGTCCAGAGTCCAGCGTCGTTCTCCAGCAGTGTGTGGTCCGTCCCAGATAATTAATATAGGCTGCGAGATGGATCTCGTTCGGCTGTTAGGCGTCTAAAAACCATCTCCTAACGTCCAGCATCTCGCGTCGCTCTTTGTAGCTTCTCTGTAGATACTTTTGCTGATTTAAACGGTCCCGGTGCTCTACGTTTCCCGTACTAGTGTAAACATAATTACTGAAAACGTCTTTATTCATTCCTAGATGAGACTTATAACAAAATAAAACTGTTCTCCCGACGGACAGCGTGTCCGACTGCAACTGTGTCTTGAAATGAAGAGAAGGGCTTCCAGTCGTACCTTTAATTTATACCCTCTCGAGATTCCGCACCTGTTGGTTCCGAAATTGTCCTGTCGAGACCTACAGATCACATGATAGCCCCCACTCCCGAACCTTTTCATATATTTGAAATTTTTTGCAAATGGCAATGTTTTGTTCGGGATTGAGATAGCACAAATCATAGATAATTTGATTAACCACTCACTGTATTAATTTGAGCGTCTTAGTGTAATTTGCGTATTTTTGGCACACTTATTTCGCATTGACTTCGCGTAGTGTGTCCTACTAACGTCATTTTCTTACTGTGGATAACTATAAAATTTACACACACTTTGCTGGCTTTTGTTTGTTTATACACTAATTAGTTTTCACACAGTGAATTAAAATACTTATTTTAGTAATTAATTGGGGAGGGTTGCTGGGGTTCCTGTCTGTACATGCATCACTAACACACACAAGATACACGCGTAACACACATACAATCGAGCAGGTGTTCCTTGCCTGTTGGAACAGGTTAATTTCTCCCCTAGTATAACAATGAAACATTTTTACAATCCCAGACATGTCCATTTACTCCAAACTTATAATAATTTTTCCAAATTTTACATTTATTTAAATAAATGCTCAATACAGCATATGGCTGTATCGTTGCAATATATATAATACAGAACATTCCATAAAAAACAGAACGTTCCATAAAGGAAATCATTTACATAGCAATTATCATAAGAGGAAAGCGAGGTGAACAGTATCGAACCCAAGTAGTCCTAAAAAATTGTGTAATATTGTCTAATAATTATTACTACTAACATGAAAAACGACCAAACTATGACTATGACACAAACCCCATATATATTACTAAAGTGAATAACAGTGAAAAAACCATATGAGAGAGACAAATAATATCAGGATCAACCAAAATGAAGTCATTTATTATTAAGTCTGAATAGAGTATTAAGAACTATTTATTGTGAATGAATGGACATAATCCATTATTATATTATGTAATGTAAATAAAATAAATGTATTAAATAACTTAAATACATTATTAGAAAGAATCTAAGTTAAAATAAAAATTATATATTTGTTATGACAAAAAATATTAATGTGTTGGATTTGAGACCAAACACTCAGATTTCTTGTAAAAATTAATTATTATCAACTTGAAATAAAAACTGTATGTAATTGTCAAGCAGACAAAAGTGAACAATTTATCTTAAACAAAGAAAGCTGTTAAATGAATAAAAAGCAGTCAAAATAGCCAAAAACAGTATTAACTAAAAACATGTGGTAGGCATATAATATTGTATAATTTATGGATTTAGTGTTGCCAAAATGCAACCAAATTGCATTAGAAAGTTGAAATATAATATAAAGCGACTATACTAATACATTTGACTAACTTTAACATTGTAATAATCGAGTTAGCAAAATATTTACCTATACCATGTATGGCTGAATCCAATCAACCAGTACAAAAATAGTCATATCTGGCTAAATATTTACAAAATGTTGACAAAAATAAAATAGAATGGTACAATACTTCAGTATACCTTAAAAACGAACAAACTCAGTTGAAAATAAGATCAATTATGAAAGAATTTAACTTATAAGAGTGAGATTTGTCACACCATGAAGAAGGACATCTCAAGACCAATCAATGTGATGCTATGTTATCCTGTAATGAAAATAATATGTGTAAAGAGTAACCAGGTATTACAAAAGACAGACAATATAATAAACTCTGAGTGTACACTAGTGAAATACTACATATGTTAAAGAAAGAGACTAATTATTGGGTTATAACATTTACAAAAACCTAGGCCTTGGGCAGGGGCCATGTAAAATTGAAATTATCTATGTATTATTTATGTTAAAATTTGTTTGTTTTGTTATAGGAAGATAGTAATGTTATATGTTCAGATTGTGGAAGAAACATAATAGTTTCACAACAATTTTTTGTTCTAAAAAGTTGAATTTCAATGACAACAACCCAAGGTGAGAGTTGTATATTGTGTTACTTATTAGAGTTAATTTATTTAAAAACCAATCATTATTAGTATCACTAGATTGAGTTGAAAACAGAGAATCTAAATGTAATAATGGCATGCAAATTGTGAGTACTAATGTAAAACTGTTTGATAAATACCAGAGTAATTTTTGAAATATCCTTAGTGTGAAGAATAAGAAATTTGTTCTAAAAGCTTCGACGGAAGTTAAATTTGTTCCATGATGTTCCATTTCTTTATTCTCGAACAATCTAGAAGGAATTTTTACACAAATATACCGGAAGTCAATGAAAACAATCAGCCTGAATTAGTATAAAAGAGAGACCAATTTCGACCCAAAAAACACTTGAAGCTTGAACTCCAGAACAGATGCATCACCCACGACACTGATCAACGCAGCTAAGGCGAAACCGAGAGGGGAGAAATCGACAAGACCCGAAGAAAGGCTTTTCCCGTACATTGACAGACTGACTTAACCTCTACAAGAATCTACGCCAATGTGTTGCTGAAATAGAGCAGCAACACGGAAAATTTTAATAGAAATTACGCAGCCAGAACGTCAACGGCCCAGGAGGGACCAAAACTTTAAATAGAGAACCAATTCTGCTGTGTTCGCAAAGACAAACTAACTTGACAATAACCCCCTTAACGTAAACATACAAACACAAAGCCTTTCTCTCGACTACATGGGAATCAGCGCTGTGGCGGCCAATTTGGGAATCAACGCGGAGCAGCTGATTTGTAGTGGCGGGGTTTGAACGAGAATCTACTGCCAAACGTTTTCACTAAAAGTGCGGAAATTATAAATGATCGCAATTTTGACTTAAAATAGATTCAGTGCACACATGAAGAGGCGAGATTGAAAACTACCCGAGAGGAGTATCCAGTGCGAGATTAATTAACCATTGGAACGTGAGTTACCAAAATTAAAGTCATTTTTTACCTGGTTACATTTGTCACACAGTTGTACTACACACGCCACACACACCTTCAAATCACTTAATTTTTCTTGTAAGGCATCTTATTGATATGTCTTGGTAGTTCAAAGGAGTCACGTCCTGAGAGTAAGGATTTTTTCACGTATTAAACTCATGCTTTTCAACTGAGTAGAAAATTGAAAATACTAGCCGATACTTGATTGGATAAATAAAATTGTCAATAATAATAATAATAACTTGTGAATTTTTTTTCCTTTAGTAACTCTGCAATTGTATAATTTTTTATGAATGTTAGTCCTTCAGACGATTTGTTTGTTTTTTGAAGAATCATTAAACTTACCTGATTTTTTCAAGCTAAACTGACCTGTTTATATTTTTTCATAGAAGTAAGATTTAAAAATTTTAATTTCTTTAATAATCACATTTTATTCTTGGAACAAACGATTCCAAGTGGCGCCCACAAAAAACATAGTATTAAGTTGTGTTACAGGACTACATCACCGCAGAGGATCCAGTCAACAGTAAGTAACAAAAAGTGCGCGGAGGTAACGCCCGACAGCATACAACACGAACAACACTTTTACATTACTACACATACTACACACTCTATTTCTATTGTTATAAATTGACGACTCCAACGTGGGGCTGTTGAAGAAGGTATTACGACCCAACAATCCCTTACTACACATTTTCTATTGTTATAATATATATATATATATATATATATATATATATATTGTTACGATACCAAAAGCAGCCACATACAAGGGAAGATATACCATAGAATATAAAGTAAAAAGCATGCGGCTAAAGGTAGATAAAAGAATAAGAATTAACAATTTTAAATAAATAGCACTAGAATGACTGTAACGTATACGAGACAAATGATTATGACCCAACCCAAGTGATTGGCCAAATGACAAATTATATGAAATAAACCCATGAAATAAAAAACTAAGAAAAGTAAATATAATTAAATGTACCATTGAATATAGAAAGTACTAACCAAAGGAAAGTATTGTAATATTAGCTAAGTAAGTATAGAATAATTATGAAATAAACAAATAATAAAATACACAAACAATGATACAGAAAAGTATAATAACAAAATATAATAGAGATAGACTAATACTCAAAATAGTCATAGACCAAAGTGAACCAAGAGTGCATGATATGAATAGGGAGTGAATTACAAATAAACACTCTGTGGTAATGGTGATAACACCAATGTGATTAAGAAACAAAATAAAAGTGTATAACACTATTTAAACTAAGTACAGTGAAGCAGTACAAGTGCAGGTGTGACACAAAATATAAATAAAAAACATCAAATATAAGCAAGAACTCATATAAAAGTGAGAGTGCGGAAGGAAAGTGAGTAACTAAAAATAAAACACATACACTATCTGTATAAAGACACTAAAATATGTGAACAATACTAGAGTTTAATTTTGGAAAAGGACCAAAAACAGTAGTAGATAAGATAGCATTATATTATTATTCAGGAGAAGAATCCATTAATATTATTCAAGGTATTATTGTTAACAGTTAGAGTTAATAGTTAAAGGGCCAGATCAAACTTTAAACCAGTAATATGGTATAAAAGAAAAGTAGGCCTAAAAAAGAAATGAATGTTACAATACTAAAATTATATAATAAATGTTTGAAATTACTGTTATTATGTCATAAAGAAAAGCAGAGAAGATAATAGTAATGTTATAGAAATGTGCAAATGTTATAATTGTTGAAATAGTTTTAAGAGTAAGTTGTATTATGTTGAGGGGTGATGAAAGCCTAAGAAATAGTTCATGTTAAAGTTATAAATTTAGATATAAAAGGCATTAATATGTCGGAGGAGCTGTAATATTCATATACTAAGGGCTGTAAATCCGTAATCATTGTAAACTAGCTAAAATAAAGCAATAAGAAACTAATAATAAGAGCAAAATTAAAGTTTAAACAATGTCAAAATGATAGGCAAAGGTAGGCCTAAAGCAATATGAAAAAAATTGTAAAATATAAACAAATAACAGTACACAGTGAGGAAAAAAGATAAGTAAACATAAAATACCAAACCAAGGAACATTACAAACCCAAAATAATGGCAATAAACAACATAATAAACAAGATATGTACGAAGAACAAAAATAGCCAAATGTTAAAACAGCCCAGAGATAATAGAACCTAGTCATGTTTGATGTCAAATTAATCTACATCAGAAAAACTATTCAATGATAATAATAAAAACCATATTGATAATAATACAAGGAAATTATCCTAATTAGAAAATATTTATTCATTTTGGGCAAAAACCCAAGCCATATCTAACAATGAGTACAAAATTCTTTCAACCAATGAGAAAGTAGATGTAGGCAGTTAGAACTAAAAAACCGTTACAAACTCATTAACAGTCCATTTTTAGCATCAGAAGAGAGCAGATGACAAAATAGTCGCTCCACAAAATTTAGAAAATAAACCAACCAGATGAATTAAAACAAATAATACTAAATGGAAATGAAAAACAACATTAACAGAACCTATTAGCAAGATCCATTCAATTTAATTGAGAATTACAGAAAATAAAACCAATATAAACTAATGAAATAAGAGAAGGAAGACCTGAACACCAGAATTTATGAAAATAATCTATCAAACATCGATTGAAGTTGTAAATTATAATATTTAATTAATTTACTACACCCACGAGACTGATCACTACACTTCAAAATTAATGCACAATATCCAAAACTAGGTTCAAACACTAACAACACTGAATGACTATTAAAACATGAAATAATCATTATTAAAAGATTACTCAAATTAATTATTAACACTTTGGAAAATAAGAAAATATTTGTACACGATATCTAACTTAAACTATATTTGTAAATTGAACTGACTATTGTTTTAAATACTAAGAAAACTGTTGTAAAGAAGGATCATAATATTTAATTAACTTGATGTGAAGGATTGTACTTTCGAAAATCATTTTGTTATCCTTTTGCCGTAATCAAAAAAACTCTGTGACTACGTTGAATAATATAAACTCGACATTAGAGCGTGTCCAGTCCATGACCCAACGATCAATTGCCAACCGCTGAGTTGTAATTTATTTAAAGCCGGAGCAAAAAAGTTATATATTTTTATAATCTCATGTCATAGTAACTATCAAAAGCAGAACCGATAATTAATAAACTAATACTCAAAAGTAATACCTGTTCATTATTTCAATTAATAATATTTATATGTTTATTTCATTAATATAGCACCGTGAAAATTTTCTACCAGAATTACAGGTTAGTACGACTGTCGCGGGAGAGCGGATTTCGAATTTAACAGACACCATGGCCGTTTTTTATTAGTGTCATCTTGGTTATGTCTGGGAATTCATGTCCGGTGTTTATTGCATGTGTGGCCAAATTAGATTTGTATATTTCTGGTTTTTTGTAGGCGTTTAGGTGTTCAAAATAACGTTTTTTCAGCTGTTTTTTTGTTTGTCCTATGTAACATTTATTGCAATCTTGGTATTCAATTTTGTATATACCGTTAGTTGTACTTCACCATAGACAAAAACCGGAAGGCTGAGGATGGGTACAAGATGGTACCTGAAACATGTTCGAAATAAGGAAAAGAATATCTTGAGGTAAATTCATTATAAATATTAAATGTAATATATATATAAACACTAAAAAGCTACCGTTCAAGACTAAGGCAAAGTAAAATATACAAAAAGCGATTACATACGTGCCACGCCGTTCCGAACCCTGGAGATAATCTGAGTACGAGCGATTTCACCCGTCTCTCAGAGTTATGTACTGAACGGAGCTATTATACACCGCTTTGCGTAGTGCGAATCGTCATTGCCATTATTTTTGCACATCATGGTGTAAAAACGTTTGCATATTGAGCCTTATTAAGTCAAAGATATTCACAAATTGCGATCGATCGCAACGATTTATGTTATAACTGTAAATTTATTACAATGTAAAGCTATTAATGAAGTGGCAGTGACGTGTAACTATATTAATATGGTCATGAGTCTGAGACTAATGTAGAGTGACGTTCAATTATTTTACTCTGTAATAATAAATATGCTAATCACAGTTTGTAAATTGAACCGAGCATCACAAAAGTTATAGTTCATGCCATGACTTTATAATGGAAAATTCTTAGGACATCATATTTCAAAATTAAACAAACTTTTTAGCCTATCGTGAAAACGTGCCATGTTTCTCCTCATTCCCGTTTTAATATTTTATGTTTCATGTACTCTAAGAAATATAATCACAGAACATTTTCGCCGTTAGATCTCAGAATCTAGATCCAATCTCAGAATATTTTACTAGATCAGAATAAAGAATCTAGAATCTGAGGTTCTAGATCAGAATCATTTACGTAATCTCAAACTCTAGTATAGTTTGCCGTTAGAAAATAAATGCTCTAAAGAAATAGTTGTTGATGACGTCCAAATGGTATCAACACTAATGCCTGCAGAAGGACAAGAAATTAACCAAGAAAAAGAAGAGTACCTTCTACGAACAATACTTTGCTCCCGATTAAAATTTAAAATGGCAATAACAAAGACTGGGAGTTAGGGGAACAAGATCCAATATGGAGAAAAATTTTAATTGTCGAATGTAATTGACAAAAAACACTAATTGAACAATTAGAGTATTATAAAGTATTGAGGTGTTATTTACATACGATTATAATTTATACAAAGAATTTGTAGAATAAAATATGTCTACATACAAGATTAAAACTTTACAAAGCAATGACCGATCAACGAAATGTGGATTATTGGGGAAAAAATGTGATACGGGCTATAGAAATGAAATTTTTATGGGCTGCGCTAGAAGAAATTACACTACTAGTGAACATATTTGCAATCAGTTGAACATGAAACCCCTATTATCTACAGTAAGCGAATATAATAAACGATGGTGCGCCCGTTTGGAGGACCGAATGACTATAGAATTCGAAGTAAGTAATGGCCTACTGCATGAAGACCTGAAGATTTATTGGCAGGTCATAGAAATAATGAACGTAGGATCTAGCGTATTTACTTACCTCATAATAACAGGATGATGATGATGTAATCTAAGATTCAAAGATTATGTGAACAAAATAAAAATTAAAAAAAGCACGTATACATTAAAATTTTTAGTTGTCAAAGATCCGTCTAAGAGTGTATCGTTTTTTTACGTGTCTCTATTAAATATCAGGAAAGTTAACCTTGATTTCCGCGAAAAGATCGAATACGTCATGCTGAGACAGAAGGTGGTCTAATGACCTTCTAGGAAACGTTTGTTGTTGTACATTATAATTTGTTATTTTTGTTAAGCGAAGTTACTGATTTTTAACTATAGAAAATTGTGTTCGTTGCGTTAAGTATATGTGCTTGCACAATATACGTTATTTTACAAAGAGGAATGAGACGATGATGACATGAAATAATAAATTACAAAACATATTAAAATAATCAACCAACGATTTATTAATATTAAAAGGAACTTACGTGAATTTTTTAAAATTGAAATTATAAAATTTAAAAATATTGTCTTTTATAAGTTTACACTCTGTAAAAAACTTAACACACCATTGCTATTCAGCACACATAAAAAAACATATAATCTTAATATCTAAACATACATGCTGAATGAATTATACAAGTACTTTGTATTGCATGGGTGTCTGACTTTGACTCAGTGTTAAAAATAAATAGCAACTCATTTACAAAATAATATTAACTTTCCAAAAATAAAATCTAATTGTTGCTATTAAAATTTTAACAATAAAAAACATTTACTTGAAGACTATTAATTATTTCTAATGACACACCCAATTTGTAACATTGAACAGAAGATTATTATATTTAATTGTTATTGTTAAACCAAACTTATTATTTTTAACTAAATTTAAAATTACGTACATTATTTACATTTAAATCTTTAAGTCTTTACTATCTCATATTAATTTTGTATGAGTTCTTTGCACAAAAATATAATTATTTATTTGTCACCTGCGTACTCCCGAAGTTACCGTTGTGTGTGTGTGTGTGTGCGCGCGCGCGCGCGCGCGCGTCATGGATTATGACGATGACGATGATGATGATGATGCTGATGCGTTCTCGGTCTCTATGGCTTGTTTTTGATGATAGTCCACTGTTCCTCCATAAATCGTGATGTATGGTGAAGATGTTCAAATCGATCGGCAGACCAGCAGAGTGACGTCGTGTGAAGATTCCCTGAGTCTTACTTCGGCCAAAATTACCGCAGGTATTAATACTTTATTTTGACGGCAAACTGATATGTCAGAGATTGCAAATCGACGTGTTGAATTGTGCCGACTGCGGGTAGCGTCTCTTTGCTTACTGATCACTTTTTAGTCCATTTTCGCGATCACGTACAAATTACCGTAACGCGAGCGATTTCATCGTCTTCGTGATTTACAACTGGTCACTTACATATAACTCAATTGTTAATTAGTAGTTACTTACGATAGTAATTAACATTAATTTCAATAGCGTCTTTATTATGGCACTTTTCTGCAAACATTTTTCCATCACCATATTCGTTTAAATGTCCTTCCTTAATCTAATGTTGTTTTTAGAATTGTGGTATGTCTTTGGTAACAGGTGAAAAACGTATTAATTAGTTTATTATAATCCTGTTAAAACCTGATTAATGACAAACCAACAATTCCTACGTGTCTCCCCTTCTCGTCATTCAATGCAGGTCGGAACTGGCATACACACACATACACACAAACGCTGTATTTTAACACTACCGAAGCAGGTGTCACTTTCGATAGGCCACAGCCTGTACTCTCCCGCATAAAATTGTTTAAAACTGTTCGTCGTATTCTTTTTACACTAATTATTTACAAACCATACCGCCCTGGGCAAATATGCAAATATATGTATTGTTGCAATATATATATATATATATATATATTATAAAGACCTTTTGTCTATCTATCTATTTTCTGTATATAATGATAGAACAATTCTTACTTACCCGTGACTTTTTACTTTACCTGGGCGCCAGAACAAATCCCAGATACAAATGACACGGATTCAGCTTTGCTCAGAGCACAGAGACACACTATCTCAGGATTCGTTCAGTGAGTGGAATATTTAAGGGGAATCGTTACAAATAACTCTTAAATAATGTTGAAATTTGTTTAATTAATGACTTTGTTATTGAATTAATTTCTTTAAAAGTTAATTTAAACTTATTGCTAACATAAATCTTATTGGTTAATGAGTGTGCTTGAAAAGTGAAGATTAAAACGTCCAAACGACCAATTGCTTTTATCTGGTTGATTTAGGGATTTATATATCACCCAAACCAGTGCTAAAGAACGGGTCTGCAATAATTTGCACGTTCAATACTACACCTCACTCTCCATTCAACACTCCTATATTACTTTATATCTAATCTTAATAATTAAATACAAAATTTGAATTTATATAGTGTCTTTTAAAAATGTTTATTGATTTAATTATTTATTTTGTTATTTTATGTTCATTGATCAATGAATATATTTCTTATCTGATTGATGCGTCGACCGTAGATAGTATCAATAGAGATACTCCTTTTGATGGTTCGGCTCAGAAGAAATGATGTTGACCAATAACGTTGACTGATGATCCTGGACAATTACAGATGCTGTAGCAACTCTAGTGCACAGGTCACTTCACTTTTAATTAATTATTTATTAATTAATTATTTAATTAATTAATTAGTTATTACGCAGCGAGATTATTTATTGAACTAGTTCCTCTACTACTGCGGACCACTTCGCGAACTGTTTATTTAAATAAATACTTTGCGTTGTTTGTGCAATTGAGATCGTATTTAACACACGTCTTGCTTATTTAATGCCCGAACGAAGAGTGATCAATTCCCTCATTCTGAGTTAGCGTCTACTCTTAATACAGGGTTGTGATTGGTTGTTCCAAATAAATCATGTGTTTTTCATTTGAAACAATATCGAACAGGTCGTTCAAACTCTCCTTAACAAGTTTGAGATGGTAGAGAATTTCTGACTAATTTCATACTGCCGCTGTTTGCAAATCGTTTGATTACAGGTATTTGCAAACGTGTTTTCAAAGATCTGACCACAGAATATTATTGCTTTGGTCTTTTTGGTATATTATTGCTCTGTATGTGTGTGAAAACACCTAATTCGTACCTAGCCTAATTCTCTAGTTATATCTCTTGGCGTTCTTCTTCTGTATAACTTCTTTAAATGTTAATTATATTAGTTGATATTTTGGCTACTTATAGAGCTTTAATTGCTGAACACTACGCAGGTTTCAGAATTGCCGTATATTTATTAGCTTTGAAGATATTGCAGTTTTAATAAATAAAATTGATTGAATAAAATTGCATGTCTGTGCCCGCGTCAGTAGTAGCAGTGGCGAGGTTAGACAGAGATGGCTGTGATTATTCCCTCTCTCTCTTGCTTACGCCGCTAGACTAGCACAGTTTGACACTTTCATATATTATATATATATTTTATATATATATGCCGATTTAAACGGCTCTGAGACTTGGCTGATATAAAAGTGTATAATCTTCTGTTAAATACATTCTGACTCAAGTTCATTTGGAGGCATTTGGATACCACTTGCTATATCGGCTTACACCAAAGGCGCCTGACCTATTAATTCTACGAAGTACGTAAAGAGCCAACACACATAAACAGATGTATTGTAGTTTGGGATGGTTATTAATGTTGATAATTAAAAACACGCATTAAAAGTTAAATACGGTACACAAAGAGATTAACATACGTATTTGTACTTCAACGTTATGAGAAGATGTAAGCATGGACATTTACACAAAGACTTTTCTAGTCCAAGCTCTCTTTATTTTTTTGTTTTATGCTGAACACCAATGGTGTCAACAAGTGTGGTTCTTTCAATATCGTCAGCAATAAAACACTCACGTTTCATTTACACGCAGTGAAGAAAGTCAGGGAGTCTGCATTGAGTCTGAATCGATTCCGGTCACACACGCAATACGCTTTACTCCTATATGACGTACTTGTAAAGTTCATCTCTAGACATTTATTTCTGTCTTACCGTATGTACACTTTACGGACGCGAGAATTCTCTAATAAAACACAGAAGTTCTACTACCGTCTACGCGAATTAATTGTAACTGAAGATAGTGCGATTACTCAGCTCGCTTTCCCACAAAGCATTCAGAAATTTTATTATTGAAATCTTGGTATCAAACTGCATAAATTTGAATACGACAGAGATGTAGGTAACAAGTTGAGTAGATATCAGTTCATGTGCTGTACTAGAGGGAGAGCTCTCGGAGGGAAAATTAGTCTAGCAGTCTCAATTCTGCTATGTGGTAGTAAAGCTTTTGACCTGACATAGAGAGCCATAAGTTGTATCCAAACAACAGAAATAAAGCTCCTGCGACTGTCTTTAGGATATATGGCAATGGATAGACATCGAAATAAAGCTGGATGTACGAAAGCTAAATCTGACTAGAGCTTAACATACTTTTTATTCATGATAAAAATTGTAAATACAGGTGTAAATGGAAAGCACCTCTGAATAAGATGCTTGGCGACATTACTCCCCAGTTACAGGACCACGTGTAGAAGAAGTGTTAGAAGACCATTCAAGACGTAACGGTTTGATTAGTCTATTAACCTTGATGTTGATGGTGAAGAAGTCCACTAAATTCTTGACCACGATCTAAAAAAAAAGACGACGTGACATAACGAAGTCTGACTGCTGAACTCAATCGGAACCAGGAGGAATGTCCAAAGTTAGTTATCTTGGAGAAGGAAAATTAATACAACAAACGGGAAGGCGAGAAGAGATGAATATTACACAGAAGTAACGATAACGGTACTGAGCTGAATTCCTAGCGACGATGTTAACCAGGTGCCAGCCAGTTGGCTACTGATATGATGACTTCATGTAAAAATACATTACTATTTGATATACGATTAAATATTTTTTAATCGTACGATATGCTTTCGATATAATATGCAGATCATTCTGATTCAAGAAAACATACTAGTGTGATCTGCTCAATACGTTACTAGTGTACACTGAATTGAATACCATTTGTTACAAACGTAACGCTTAAACTTATATAAAGTAAGCGTACGTATTGAACAAGTCATAACTATTAGCTAGGAGCGAAAACAGGAAATATCTTACTATTTAAAAATCTGCATGTTTCTGAAGAAGATAAACATTATTGAAGCACAACAACATTTTTTGATATTCTAGACGTTTCCATTTTATTTGACTTTTGAAGATTTACGGTTCGTTCCTGAGTGCTACATTCGTACTTAGTAATCACGTTATGCGTGTTACTTCGTATTTGTGTACTGTTTTCAGGTGTTCTACTCGGACATAACGAATAGTCTATTGTCTCGTTTTGTTTCAGATTCATTTTTTTGAGACACTGTCAAAATTATGTTACTTTTTGTCGGTGTCAGGTCATCACCTCTCTTGATCTTTCAGTCATCTGTATCTTGCCTTAGCAATTTCATGTTTTCTCGTTTGTGCTTATTCGTGGTAGCTGAATCGTTTACAAATTGGGTCATTTTTGTAGACGTAAGACCTAAGCTCGTAACCAGAAATCAACGACACAACGTCTCTTTCACATAGGCCTACGTATATTATGCATACTGTTAAAAGTAAAATCACAGCTGACGCATATCATATTTGGCAAGAGATTTATAATTAAGCTTGGTGATTTGCAGTTTATCAGAAATCATATACACAGTCTTACTCTCAAACAAAAGACAACTGTTTCCCACGTTACAATGGCAATCGGTTTGGTTGCACAATAGTACAAACATACATACAAATCTACAAAAACACATTGCACTAACTTGCGTGACGCAGACGGGTGAAAAAGACATTCGGCTGCGTTCAGTTCTACGTCAGTTATGTCAGTTACTATGTTCTTCTTCATCTCCTACTCGTTCTCCATCTTCCTAGAGCTCCCATAGTCTCCGACACCACCCAAGTCCTAGTGCCACAGAGGTTTAAATCATAACGGAATTTACAAAAGCTTACAGAGGGGGTGAATTTGTCGTTTTTGTGAAAAGTCTGAATGACTCAGAAGAGCGTGTGAATACTCGTTAATAAAGACACAAAGACCCAAAGGAAGTGCTTTCCATCAAAATGTTTACGAGAAGTGGCTGTAAACAAAATATTTTGTTTCCAGATTTCTTCATTTACATCTCCTTCTTCTTTTTATGCTCATTCAAGTTTTCTTGAAATCGTTATCATTTAGTATACGTAACGCTTGTAATAATAAACGCGACTTTAATATGTTTATCTTCAGTAAATTAATGCCGTTTTATCCTCGTAAAATTACAAGTGTCACCCTATACTTTATGATATATCTACAGCTATAAATTTCCTTTATTTGTCTTAAAAAAATATATGAAATAACTGTAAATAGTTACATTATTACATTATACAATTGTAAACATGTAAAAGATCATGTGTTACAATGTTAGTTTTATAACCTTATAAAAACTGTAATGTTCTTAGATATTAAACAGAGCAAGTGTTTATGAATGACATGCTAAAGCGATCAGATTAATAAGATACGCGTCATAAAACTGTATGAGAGATTTAAATGCCTTCGTACACTATAAAGCCATAGATATTAAATAAAGCAAACGACTTATTCATGCAATGGGAAAAACGTTCATTCGAGTCATAAAAGCCCAGTCACTATCTACGTTTAAGGAGAAAAATATTCTCCCACTTATTTTTAAGGAGACCCCATTTATTTTTTTATGATTTCATTTACGTAAGAAAATAAACATAATCATAAAACTATTCATTTTTAACTACATAAATAAACTTACAGTCATTAACTCATGTCGAGATTCTTATCACGGAAATAATAGAAATTTGTAGAGAGGAAGCCTTTGGAAATCAAACAAAATAGAGGTAATACTGTATTTGAATAATGTTTCTATATTTGGGTCTGTTTGGTTCCTGATCTCAGTACCCATGCCAAGAGTGACAGTGGTTGAACACTTAACAATTTGATTGAACCTCTATGAGAACACCACAACTATTAAAATGGCGGAACGGTTAAAAGGGACGACTCCAATAAAAACCTGGATCGGACCCAGAGGCTTTAAGTCAGCAACTTCAACTTATCTGACAGTGCACTTTTAAACAACCATTCTAATTAATTAGAATTTTTAAAGAAAATGTTCAGAAAATACGACGCAATGGGCCACACTGTTGATAAATGACGGATACTGATGTCATAATATACGAGGTGTGATTAAAAAGTCTCAGGATTGTTTTTATTTACAAAAATATACAAGAGTTACATATTTGTAAATTTGTGGATGTGGATGTGGCTACATCCGTAGCCACACACTTCTC
Organism: Magicicada septendecula; assembly: GCA_034769895.1. Taxonomy (NCBI): domain Eukaryota; kingdom Metazoa; phylum Arthropoda; class Insecta; order Hemiptera; family Cicadidae; genus Magicicada; species Magicicada septendecula. The sequence continues at coordinate 170,153,427 of CM068374.1, read as the reverse complement.
CCAGCGCTTTTTTTAATTGCTCGAAGCATGTCTCAGAAGTCGTCAGCTTTGAGCGCTTTTGGTACAAACGTAGCAGAAACACATCTCATTCAGTCATCAGTAAGAATGGACTGAACTGTTAAAAAGATAATAAGTATTTAAATCATCTGATAGCTTACGAATGGCGATTCGACGGTTTTCTCGAACACCAGCACGCACAAGCTCAACATTTTGGTCAGTCTTACTGGTTGAAGGCCTTCCTGAACGCTCGTGACTTTCATCACTTTCACGACCATTTTTAAAAGCTTAAACGACTCATATACCTATGTACGACTCATACAATCTTCCCCATAAACTTTTTGTAACTTTTCAAATGCATCTTGACATGTTTCACCAACTTCTTGACAAAATCTAATATAAATTCTCTGATCAATTTCTTTCTGACATGGTAAATGCGCCAAATAAGATTAACACGCAACACAGCAATGGGGATTTGTAAACAAACCAAATCACCTGTTATTATAAAACTTACACTGAGTATTAAATATACTGTAAAGTAAACACATGTGTTGCTATTTGTCAGCTGACTTGGCTTTGACGGTACCAATCCGGATACTTTTTAATCACACCTCGTATTTGACAGTATTGCATAGTTAGCCACTATACCTGATAAAAAATCAAAACAAAGTTTGAAAGGATAGTAAATCTTTGACATACATGTCAAGAATCAATGCCTGTAAGACGAAAATGAGTTGGTAAAGTTTCTTTGTAGACACAAACAGTCAATCGCATCTATTCCATGTAAAGAAGAATAGCATCTTACTAATGCGCTTACTAAATAGTATCACATACTCGTCGGTATCTGTACCATTATCCGTATCCTTATATTTCCACGTACACTGTTTTCACTCAACGCATACAAGTAACTGACACTAAAAGAACGAAACAGATTATTTCCAGGAACTTGGCTTTTTATTTACTACAGGCTCTGAATCAACGACTTGTTAGTTGTTAAAGATGACTTTTTGACTGTGCAGAATGCAAACTAAATTATCGTATTCGCATTGATCGTTGTACTATTAAATTATTTGCAATAATGGTAATAGTTGTGGATTAAGTGTGGATTTAAAAAAAATTGTAATATTTCAATTGATTCCTGTATTGGTTTGACATACCATCCTAAATATCGTCATCTATGTTGTAACAGTATGTTGTGCTCGTAATGCACTACGCTGCATTGTGAATTTTGGAATACTCATTGTTGTCACTACGCTGGTGAGCGGCTAAGAAAATAAAAATTAGTTAATTATTTTGAATATTCCCCTGACTAAAGAGATTTTAGTAAATAAAGGAGTACCCCAGAAATGTAGTACTTTGCCCACGCTTTTTAATAAATATATATATATATATATATATATATATATTGACGATATTATCCTGTCATAGAGACGAGATATTGCCCCAGGAATTCGACTTAATCATAACACGAGTTTGGATATTTTGTTGTATGCTGACGATGCAGTCTTAATACAGAAAACAAAGAATGAGTTGCAGTATTTTTTACATCGTTTAAATAATATTTGTAAACAACATGATTTTCAAACAAAACAAAAACCATGGCTTTCCGGGGGGGAAGTTTCCAGTCAAATCAAAAATTGTTCTTGAGGAAACAGTTTTGGAACAAGTCTCTGACTCCAATTACCTAGGTTGCGCTATCAGTATTGGGAATTACACAGGCCGAGATATCATTACAAAAATATCGAGGTTTCAGATGTTGTGTGGTGTCATACGTAGAACGTTGAGGAAAAGGACAAGACTTAAATTTTATAAAACAATGGCAGTTCCTATTTTACTACCTTCAGAAATGAAGTTTCTGAGAAAAACAAAGGGTTGCACGAGACAGGATCGTTTGCGGAATGAGGATATTAGAGAAGAGACATAGATATTCTCCATAAATGACAAAATCGAGACATATCGCAGGGAATGGTTACAGCATCCGTACAGAATGGAGGATGGACGACTACCTAAGGTTGTGTTTTGATATAGACTCTTTGGTACAAGAGATGTAGGAAGATCAATAGTGAAATGGAGAGATACTCTCTGAAGACGGAACAGAATAACTCCCGTCCCTGATAACTCTAACTACTATTTGTTGTTGTCAACAAGTGTAGCCCTATTTGTTGTTAATAACAAACAAAATTACTTCTAAATTTTTTATTAGGTTTAATTTATTTATTTGTTTTTATTAATTATTTACTTACTTTTATTAGTATTTACCAAATGTTATTAATTTGCTGCCAAATTTTGGAACAAGTTATAACAAAACGGGTTTTACCCTATTTATTCCTCACGTTGTAAGCATCAATTTGTAACACTTTTTAAAATGTGTATTGTTTTTTAATTAAGCCCAAGTGGTTGGCACCCATTTGTAATATACTTATTAATTCTATTTCTATTATAAATAAAACACATGGAATGGTATCTGGTAATAATAATAATAATAATATTGTAATTTTTATTCAAAATTTATATAGTCCATTTACTGTAACTATTAATATGACTCAGGAAATCTCAGGGTCGATTCTCTTCTCTTTTATATTAATATTATTTTAAGGTCCTTTTGGCTGATATAAAAGGTTCAGTTATTATAAAGAAAAAACAAGTACAGAAAGTACATTACATTACAAAACAAGATAATAATGAAATAATATAAAATTAATATTAATTATAATAATATATAAACGTTACACAATGTTTATCAGTTCAGTTTAGTTTCACACAGCCTCCTGGTATCAGTGATGAAAATTTCCAATGTCTTCAGTTTGTTTATATTATTCAAATGAAGAAATCCACTTTTTTGTGATCAATAAATGTTACATCTTGTCATTTCATTTATCTGAAGCCTTCTGGTGGAATATAATGATTGAAGTCCAGTGTTTCTGTTATGAAGTTAATTTAAGTGTAGTTGTTCTTCAATTGTTTTTTTCATTTAAAGGTTAGTTTTTTCCATAACTTCATTCGTTTTTTTTTATTTAATTTAATGTTCTTTTCTGGTTGTTGGCTCAGTAATGTTTAAAGGTTGATTTGTTTATGCTGTTTCTTTATTTACTCAAATTTTACATACTGTTATAGGTTGATATAGTGTTTCTTGCTTTGTATTATATTGTTTTTAATAGGATTCATATTTTTTCTTGTATAAATATTTAGCTTTTTTTCAAAATTCAACTCAACTCTCCTTTTTGTTTTTTACAATAACAATAATAAATTCTTTTTCTTTCTTTTCTTCCTGGATACATGTAAATTACTCTGGTCATATTTGTTCAAATTGAGATTTAGTTGTCATAGGATATTATTTTTATATAACACATTATTTTACCTTTTATGTACAAGTTGCTTTTTAGTTATTACATCATAATACTTAATACAATTTACATATTGTTTTATCTGACAAAACTATGAACAATTTTAATACCAAATATTATAGTTATTTGTAATTTGACAAATATTTTGAAGAATTTCCTATTTACTGAACATAATGATCTAGGCCTATGTTTGACTGATTATATTTTTATATTGGAAGACTCATAATCGATCCTGCTTACACTTGTTTTCTATTAATTAACTTCTTTAAATATAAACAAACTATTACTTAACAATTATATTCAAATTACTATAATTCCCTTTAGGGCTTAACTGAATGCACACTTTTAAACCATTGTCTGTGTGATCAATACCTATTAAACTTATATAACACAAACACTAATAAAGAAAAAACTAAATGTTAATGTCTGTATCATCCGCTACTATGGATTAGTAATCCATTTCTTTAAATAATTGTTTATAATTACTACCCACTCACAGTTATTCTTACTTGAATACCAACGTATCTCACATCCTCTTACCAAGTAATCACACTTGCCTTATATTACATTTGTATCACATCTTAATTATATTTTACATTTATCTCTAAATCTGTATTGTACTTTATGTGCCGTTCTATTTGATTTATTCATTATTTATTAAATTTATCATCATTAGTTATTTGTTTATGGACTACTCCAAATCTAACTGGGTACTGTCTATATAGTATAGTAAGTTGTCATAGTAATGTCTGTTGTAGGACTTTTGATTTTTAATTAGGTTCAAACTTTTATTTATTACTGTTTCTTCTTTCAAATTACTTTGATTTTGATTTGTTTAGATAAATTGTTGTTATTGCTTGCTGATGTCTTCAATAGTTGAGGTGTATGATATTATGGTATTAATATTGCTTGGTGATAAGATTGATATTTATTAAACAAATTCTTCATTATTATAGGCAAATTGAAACCTACCTTTCTTATCATCAATACCAATTATTTTCTTCTTTATCTCTGGAGTTTATTTATTTGTATTGGTGGCTTTAACGAATTGTAATTCTTGAGTTTTCTCTTGGTTCATTGTATATTTTATTTATATATTCCATTCTTTTATTAAAATTGATTCCATACTAATGTTAAATGATTCCCCCTATATTAATATGGTATTACGAATGAATATCGGCGTTGAGTGGCCCTTTTACGTCCAATTGCTCATCCGAACATTCACATACCTGATACAGTGCACTTTGGCTGCTGCCCATAAAATAATTCTAGAGTGACGCCTTAGCTTTCTAAACTCTAAAAATAAAATAATTATAAATCTTATATCATTATACACGCCATTGAAATCTTTTATCTTCTGAATATTTTTTCTTATTCTACCTTGCCTTCCAATAACTCCATTTATTTATATAATATTCAATATTACTGTTGGTATATTTCTTAAGTAGATTTCTTTCTCTTTTATATAACTTCACTTCACAGTTCAATGATTTATTAGCCTTAATGTCATTCACCTTTGTTATTCAATACCTCTTGTAATATAGTAGTTTTAATTATCCTTCTATTATTCTATCTGTTTTTATACTGCAACTCTTCTTCAGCAAGTTCATTTTCTAATTAGTTTATTAAATTTCTCTTAGGCCTATTGTCATTAATATTGCGCCCCATTATTATTATTATACTACTAAATGTATTATTTATATTTGATTTAAATAAGATGTGCTTATTTCTTTTAGAATTTTGGTATTATTTATTTAGTTTGAACATCATTATTCTTTTTTCTTTCTTTTCCAAAATCTCTTTCTATAATTATTTGATAAGATGTACTTATTACTTTTAGAATTTTGGTGTCGTTACAAAGTTTATGATTTAATTATTTAGGACGAAAAAATTCATCTGATTGTAATAATGAATAAACTGTCAGGATTCATAACGATCTGTGGAACAATTAGACTGGAAAGAACACTAAATGAAGTTTTACAAAGCATTTGTTGTTTCAACGTTTCTTTATGCCAGGGACATATGTACCCTCGGAAAAAGGGAAGGATCAGCTTTCTGGCTGATGAAATGTTATTATAAATATTGTTATCATGTTATGTACATTCTTTCATACGTGGAAACTGGGCACAAAGAGGATTACGTTTATTGAAACCACAGCAAAATATAGAGGTCGAGGATCGAATAGTGACTAGTATTTTAGTAACAGTTTATAAAAATAAAAACAATTTACAGAGTATAGGACGCAGATAATAGAAAAGTCAATACACGTGCACCGCACATAAATGGATGAAGTTATAAAATTTAAAACGAGGTCAAGATTCATACGTTTTTCAAAGCCGGTTAATTGAACATAAACTTTTTGATTCTCTTAACTGAAGTACAACATAATTATTATAACTAATACTCTGAACTAGATTAATACCAAGTTTAGTAGTGAATTAATTTTGTAGCAACAGCTGTTTGTTACTGGCGACGCTCCAATCTCTGAGGCGCCATCTGTTGGACTAAGACGGATTACTAATTCCATTAAGGAGTAGACGATGATGAGCATTTTGCATAATTCCTTCCCTTTTGCTTTTAAGTAGTACGATTAATTAAGTACAGGTATTTGTGAATGCGAGAGTGGTGTGCCTAAGGTAAATGGTAGCTTTTATTAAAAGGTGATAAATAATTTCCTTTTAACAAAACATGTTCCGTGAAACATTCGAGTGCAAGTAGAAAAATTCACTTTTGTTGTAATTTTCATACTACCGTCTTTACTGCTATTAGTTCTTTTTGTCAAATCAGGACTCGTAGTTTATACATATAAACTAAGTAAGTTCCGATTCTCCGTTTCCATAACAGCTTTTCCAGTTGTTCAGTCATTTTTTCACAGATAACCAATTTGATTCTTATGTAATAGTATGTAATATATTTATATGTATATAATTTGATTCTTATGTAATATATGTATATATATATACGGTATACATATATTTATTTACTTACTTATTTATTTATATATATTTATTTTTACATATTTTTTAAACAAAAAAGATAATAATTAAAAATCATAAAAAATGATAATAAAGACTCTAGGGACGTGAGTATGCTGAGTTTAAAGCTTTAATTAAAAATACAGTTTTAATTAAAGCGCACGCTTTTATAATTTACATTTAATAAAGTAAATACGCGTCATGTTTCGTAAACTTTTAAAATCCTGCCAATCGTTTCGCTAGCATCAGACTATCTGATTGCAGATATTGCAACACAGTCGACGGAGCATACTTTTACGTAATAAAAAATGGTAATAAAAACATATGTAACTTACATGTTTACGTATTTTTACGAAAACAAAGATAACGAAATTTACAAAGTACAACATGTTGAAGCATGAAAGCATGTAGGCAATGCGTCTGGTTTCATTGCTTTCTGTCGAAATTGGAGAATTAACTGTGGTTTTGGTAAAATCTGAACAGACTACATAAAGTCTTCTATTATTCTCCAGTTGTGTAGTAAGAAGTTAGTAAATGCAAAAGAGTCAGGAAAATCAGACAGTATTGAAAAACTCCGCGGACATGAAGCATTGTATACATTAATTTTAATGAGTGCTACACTAGGATAATAAACGAGATTAGATAGTAGCACTACACATGGAAACATGTTAATTTTATGTTGTGAATATCATTGGAACAGATTGCACAGAATATATGCTTATTCACGTTGACTGCATTCCCATTATTCAGACACCATATAAGAGTATTCAAGCTTGCCAGTGTGTGTGAGCACAGTAAAATTTTAATTACCCAAGGGTACTCTGCGCGTCCGTAAAGTACTAAAATACGTTTGCCAACAATTGTATAACACGTCTGATAAAACACGTAGTTTCAGTATTTTTTCATCAATATCACCACAGTACAGTAATTGTACAGTAAGGTATAGTAAGTGTACCTTAAAATGTAAAAAAAGTGAAAGAAAAATTACAATACATGGACTACTCTGCTACATTTTAGTAAAATAACAACTGTAGAGCAGACAATCATACTACTTTCTTATCATCAGATAATAATAAACCCTAAAACATTAATTATTTTAGTTAAATTTAGAACCGCAATGTCTAAATGATAAATAATTTAATCCTAGGTTTTAAGTTTATGCCCTATTTCCATAGATATGCGTAGATCGATACGGAATACTTTTTACAAAAAATACATATTACATGTAACAATATGTAAAGTTTTTTCGCAAACTAAGCTTACAAATTTTTGAGGTCTAAAATTTGAAGAAGGTCCAAAATTTGCAAAGGAATGTTAATAGATATTAATTTTGTCAAATTATTAAAGATACCGACTTATTATTCTGTATACTAAAATTCCTCTAATTTGGTGCCCGACATGGGTTGTCAAATTTTTTCAATAGGTTTACTTCCGTGTTTAACTTGTGGTGCTCTAAAGTTAAAACATTTTCATGTATTCACCACACAAATGTTCGGTTAAAATTCTCAAAATTTCAGGAAAATCCTCTCCTTGAGGAATTCCCACGGGAAAAATCTGCAACAGACCCAATCAGGAGGTCTAGCAGACCAAGAACGTCCACGAAACGGAAAATGAGACAATTTCGTAATATTCATCGTAAAGCTCGCTTGCTTATTTCTGCAATATGCGTAGAAGCGCTATCTTGCTAAAAATGTCATGAATGGTGGTAACTGAGGATACGAATCAAAAATGTGTTTAGGATTTCCCTAAGCGTCCTCGAAGAAGTCCAATTACTCCATCTCGATATACTGCACACCATACAAGGGCTTTTTCGGAATTCAGCAGTCGTTCGAGAAGGCGCTTAAAATTGACATGAAACCAATATCAACAATTTAGTTAATTAACAAAACCACTGAGACAAAAATCAGCTTCGTCAGTCATAAGGAGCATAAAAAGATAATCTGCTGTCAAGGGAAACAAAAATTGTTTTAATTCATTACAACAACAAATCCTTTTTTTTTCATAATATTTCGGCTAACGTAAGTCTATATGAAGTCTCGTTCAGAGACTTTATCTCTAAACATTCAAAGAGCTCTCGTGGCTTCTGGCAGACCGAGTCGGACTTTGCAATAACGTAGCTCTAACGCGTTCAACATTTTCGGTTGTGTGTACTGTTTTTCATTCCCAAACAGAACCTCTATCACGATATTTTCTCACCACTTAAGATTGCGTTCCACTTAAGATTTTCTCACCACAGTACACCAAACTGTTGCCCAAATGTACGTTGCACTCAATCACAGAAATAGTTTTAATAATTTTTTCTACAGAAAATCGCGTTGTTGTATCGTCCACTTATCCGTTGTGTACAAAGTCCCAACTCATTGTTGATCAATTGACGAAAGTAGATTACTTTATTTCAAACACTTACGTATTGCTATTAACATACAATCACCTTGCCCAGCGCTACTCTGTATAACTAGTATTTTTCTTGATTTTTGTGCAACTGAAAATTTTACTAAGATTGAAGAGTTTGGTTGACCACTAATTAAATATTCCTTTTTAGACGAGGTGATGCGTAACGTCAGCGATTACTGTGCATAAATTTTGTCGCTCTTAATAGGCTTAAATATGTTCATTAAAAAGAATAAAAAGAAACATCGTATTGATTGACGTGACAAGCGATGTTTATAAAACTACCAACTCGCCCGCGGAGCTGATAATTACATAGAGTGATGTCCAATAAAATTGTCCTGTAGCAACGAATAGTTTAATCACACCCAAGTTAATTAAGGTCGACAGGAACTGCACGAGAAGTTTACACTTTGTGCATCCCGTTAACTTCATACTGCATAATAAAATTTTATGGTGCAAGCGAAGTTGATACAACTCGTCGTCCTCAAGTTACACTTGCTCGTGTTAACACTATTACATGATGTAAACGGTAAACTCTTTAAGCGTTCTGTAAACTCTTTAGCATATTAATGTACTGTACCTACTTCTATTACTTGGTACATCGAAGAGTGTTACGAAATTATTACCAGAAAAAACATTTTTGAGTATAATAATATAAAAATGTAACGGAATATTAAACTGCTTAGCCGAAAAAATAATGTTTTCTATGACACCAAATATTATACTACTATAATACGTGTTTCCTACTTATATAAAGAGATAAGTAGGAATATACTTATACTTAGCTAAAGAGATTACTGGTTGGTTCAATCTGTTTTTCCCATCTCGTGTTCGCATTTTTTACTCTTTTCCGAGCACAGAGTGAACCATAGGTCGCTTGACAAAACTGCCTTTTTTGATAACTTCTATAGCTAGTGCAAACCTTAGAAAAAAGCATTGAGTCTATTGGCAACGATATTTCTTATTACCGTTGTGCCACATTGTTCTTTACTCCCTCCTGATAACAAATAATGTCTATTCAGCATAACACATGACCTTGTGCGTGTGGTAGGGTGACAGTGTATTATTCAGTAACTGCAGCTTATCACCACCATCAATGAAACCCGCCCATGACGTGCCGTCGACATTTTGCTATCAGTGTAGACCTTTGTTTAAGTGATAAAACGCAGCTAGATAGGCGGAGATAAAAACAAAATCATTAAAGTTGATAATGTTTGCTTTGACAGCTGACATTGTTTCAGCGGTTTAAAAGTAAATAGATAGTTTTCATTCTTAAATGATCACACGCGCGCGCGTTTAACTTATCTTAACGTACTGACAACTACCACTTCGCGCGCGCGCGCGCGCGTGTGTGTGTGTGTGTGTGTGTGTGAAAGAGGGAGTGTCGGTGAGGCGCGCGCGCAGTGACTCGATCACTGTAGAATAATATCGTTAAGTTTGTCAGCACTTGGTCCAATGCTTTCTTCTAAGGTTTTTTTTCACATACTATTGTGGTAGAAATTTGTGATGTTCTGTCAGTGACTACACAAAATGTTAAAGCATTTGTGTTCACGTTTCAACTAAAATTTTTATCGTCATCAGGCCTGTTTATGGGCAATAAAAATAATTAATAGACATTGATAAAAACAGTAGGTCCAGTTATGTTCGTGTGCCTATTCAATATATTATATTGCTCGTATTCAGGTGTCGATAACAATCAGTTTTGTTGAAACGTAGAAATAAATGTTAAACGACTGTGTCTTGTCACAAAACTTTTCATCATTTTGTAATTCAAAATCATTATCAATCTAAGGGTACTTACAACTTTTATTGTACTTACTTATGGCCCATCTTAACATACACCTTCCATGTAAGTATAACAATTGTATCAAGCCAAAGTGTTTATTTTTGAATGCGGAATAATTATACCGTTCATAATTTAATGAAACGTACTCCACTATCCTATTGGTGAAATTCAGGTTTATTGATTTACTGACTTTATATTTATCGACTACGTTTTTGTTAATGTGTTGGCTTTTTTAGCGATTATTTTTGTTTGAAATTCATTTATAATTCTGTAACTTATACTAATTTTGTAAAGAGCTGACAGACGTTTAAAATTTACTTTTACAATCCAATCTCAATATAGATAACTTTGAAACCTCATACATATGTAATATAAATATATTTAATGTGTTTTTTTATTTAAAATTTTTTTTAGTAAAGTCTGAGTGAAGAGTACAAGAGTTTGTTATTTACAAGACAGCGCAGCTAAAATAATTACACGAAACGGCTGTTTGGGTGCGGTGTGTCAAAAGATCTCATTGCGCATGTGTAGCTTTGACGCGTTTTTCGGACCAATTTATTTTCTGCTCAGAACAGCAGCATGGATGCCGTATCACATGGCTGTGTTTCGTGGTTGGTCACCTCACACCCCATTTACTGCATTGTCTGTCCTGCCCTTATTAAATTCTACGTTTACCGTTTTGCAAGTTTCAACTAATTAGTACCAAAAATAAAGCTTGTAAGTTTGTTATACGAGTATCTGTGTGTGTGTGTGTGTGTGTGTGTGTGTGTGTGTGTGTGTGTGTGTGTGTGTGTGTGTGTGTGTGTGTGTGTGTGTGTGTGTGTGTGTGTGTGTGTGTGTGTGTGTGTGTGTGTGTGTGTGTGTGTGTGTGTGTGTGTGTGTGTGTGTGTGTGTGTGTGTGTGTGTGTGTGATAATCTATTTGTTTAATAAATAACAGGCGTTGATAACAATAACTTTTGTCGAAACGTCGAAAGTAATGTTTAATCATTGTGTTTAGAGTGTTTAATCAGCGACCGAGCCTCAAAAATATTTCATCGTTTATTAATTCACAACCACTATTAAACTAAGGATAACGATTTGTTACATAAAACAGAAGTACATATAACTTTTTGTTATGTACAAGAGACTGTAAATTTCAAATATGAAGTATCAAAAATAAATTGCCAAATACAGTCGATTACTAGAAAATATTGTGTCGTACTCACAGTTAATGAGAAAGCTAAAAATATTGTTCTTATACGCGTATTTCATTTTACTGTAACGCTTACTTTTAATCTTGCAGCAAATTGCGTACGTACGTGGTTTAGTGGAAATTCTGAAACATTAACCGCTTAAAACGTTTTGGTTTATGAATGTTACGCGATTTCGCTACTGGTTATGTCTCTTATGTTCAGGGAGTATTATTGTATGCATAATACAACATTTACTGATGTTTTAAGCTTAAAGTACTATTACGTTCTATACAGACAGGTTTTATCTGGAATATATTTAAAATTCTTAAAGTTCTCCGTCTACACTGATGACCGATACTCACTTTTGTAATTACGTTGGTATCATAAACTTTCAAACCATTGTACGCATGCTTTGCTTTGCTTTGTGATAGCGGAGCGTCTTTGCGCCCGTGGCTTGATTGCAGCGTCCCCGACGTTCCCGACAACTACCGGATGAAAACAGGGATGATCTTTCTGAGAGGCTCCATTCTCATTTAGGCTTATGCGGCCGGTGTCATTATGTTTTTGAAGTCTTCTTCCGGTATATACCACGTCAAAAAAGTCTTGTATAACAACGTTTCACTCATATTACAATGAATATCCTCGGGTCACACAGACCTGAGGACCTCGGGTCACACAGACCTGAGGACACTCACTGTAATATGAGTGTAACGTTGTCATACAAGACTTTTTGACGCAGGAAGAAAACCTCAAAAACTTTCTGAGAGGGTGCCTAAATCTTGGGAGGGACAATCCAACGCGATTATTCGCTAGATGGCGTCGGATTGCTCGAGTCAATTATTTTACAAACCGTGGACACAAAACGACTACGAATTGTACAGTCCGTATAAGCAGTAACGCATGATAAAGGCGACAAGTGGGAAAATGCAAATAGCGAAATACATATTCCGACTGAATGCTTGCACTGCGTCGAAGGTCTTTGCCAATGGGTGTAATATCACACAGAGATTCCTCCATTTCAGAAGCAATATACCTTGTACGCGAACATGCAGTATAAGTGAATACTTGTAATACTCGGACTGAACGATATTCACGAAGACGATCCCTGCGGGAATACACAGTATGAGTCTGTCTGTTTATTTGCGTTTCTGCTGTGAACGCCGCTTTTATTAAAAGCTGTAAAGTTGTTTCTGTTCTCCTCAAATCACGACACAGCTCCAGTGTTAAGAGCAAAGGTTTTGCGTTTACGGGTTACTTGTTAAACAAGAACACTAGGCTTCCAAGGATTGTGTTAAATGTGGTTAATAAAGAATTTCAATACATTTATATTTCTCAGCCGCTTCGTTCAAGACCTTTCTTAAGAAATAAAGATAGACATCAAAACGTCTCGTCCAGTACCAAGCAAGCAAAATTAAGGTAAATAATACTTATAACGTTGGAATATAGACAAAATATTAATCTATTTATATTAACGAGCTCGACACAACACAGCAAGTAAGCGATACAAAAATTTGTGTCTTCTCGAGAGTGTCTGTGTGTGCTGGCGTGCGTCACGTATATGACATGTGAGGAGTAAATTGTAAGAGGAAGGTGGAAACAAAATATGTTAGGAATTATTCATCTACCAATTTACTTCGTCAGTATTCGTTAACTGTCATTTTACAAGCTTTTCAGACCTGAGCGATACTAAACGGACTTGAAGTAATTCAGTACAAGAAGGAATTTTCTTTAAGCGTGTAGCGAATTGTCCGACAATATTTTTTTAAATACTCCGATAAAACTAATTTTCGAATGCCTCATTTCTCATTATTTGCCTATAGAATATGCGATTAATAGATTTGGGATTTTAGTGGTTATGATGTTTTAATACCAAAGGACAAGTTCTTTTGGAAGTATAGGAGGGCAGGCTCCCGTTTGATGCCGAGAACCGCTATTTTGTAAAAATTCATTTGTCAGCTCCTCAGATCAACTCAGTCTATATAAATTAGTATCTGGAACACTAGTATCATAGGACAATGAATCGACGTCCTGGCCACTGTTATTGTTAAGCAATCGTTGGTGAGCGATAACAATACTTTGTTAGTGAGCAACGTAGGAAAGGTGAGAGAAAAGATTACTGCAATTATCGATTTCTGAATATGTCTGTGCACAGTAACAGAACCTGTAGTTGTCAAACAAAGAACGTTTGCAAACACAACCCTTGACGGACAGTTACGTCCGGGATAGAGCGTCTCCCACGTCATAGACAACAATAATAATAACTTGCCGAATCGCCAATTCCACGACAGTGACATTTATTTCGACATATTAGGATGTACTATAAATAAGTAACTCTGTTAGGGAAAGCTAAAGCGCCAAAGTAATGTTAGAACGGATTTGAATGCTTCGAATTTGAAACCTGAAGAGGAATCGAGGATAAAGGAAAGTAGAAAGTGTCGATAAATTTAGCTGAATGCATGATAACTTACAATTAAAAATTATAGTAATGCCGAGTGATTCAAATGAATTTCTGAGCAGCAATCAAGCAGTATGTAGGTGAATTTCATTTAATAATAATAATAAGCACAGTGGTTTTGTTTATACTTTGAAAGATATATACTATGTACTTCGAAATTTGGTGAGGAAATTATATGTCTTTTTTGAAACGAGTATGTAACCAGTACAAACATAACAAGAAGATAATCATGCTCAAAATTTAAAAAATGTATTTTGTTGGTAATTTTCATTTGGTTGAACGTTAAGTTATAAATTACGAGGTGAGGGAGGTGAGTAACGAACGACCATATGCAAGACACAAGGCTTGACAGTAACTTTTGACATGATGTTTTCTATGTATCCTTTTCGCGTGACCAAACAGGATTAAAATGAATGTTTGCTGGATTGTTGCGTTCTCTGAAACAGCACCGTTAGTCAATTGTGACGCACCGTTAATCATTTTTTATTGTGATTATCAGTAAAACGTAGTGCGGTCTTATGTAGACTTTTAAAAGCTAGGAAGACCAAATTAAGTAAATTTAGATTTGCTTCTTCACCATAATCATAACAAGTCGAAGCAAAGCAAAAAACTATAGCCTACCTAGAATAAGATAAACGAATAGCATTCTCTGCATTTCTATAAGAAAAAAACAACAACAAATCTCAGTAGAGGAGCTCATAAAATTTACGAAACCTCTCAAATATTTTTAGATACCTGTGCGCAGTTATCTCTACGCTACAGACTTTAACAAAAAAATGTAACATAAACTGAAAAACTAGATCTAATAATTTCCAAGTCAATATAACAGTCAAACGGAAAAACTCTCTTATCATATTAAAACAAATCTACTATACTAAGTAGAATTATACTGAAACAAATACTTTACTATCTCGGATAAGTTACAATTATAACTTATAGTTACTTTATAACTATTTCTCACAATTGACTAAAACGAGCCGACTGGCATTTAATGTTAAAGCCACTCATATTTAACATAGAATCGCAAAGAATACGTCGTGTATCACTAATTACGTCGTTCACGACAAAATATTATTATAAAAATTACCTTTATATATATAACTTATTATGACACAAGCAAATCAACAGAACTTGACCGCAGGAAAAGAGGGAGAATTATAAATTGTAGAAAAACTAACAGTTTAATG
Source organism: Magicicada septendecula (assembly GCA_034769895.1). NCBI lineage: Eukaryota > Metazoa > Arthropoda > Insecta > Hemiptera > Cicadidae > Magicicada > Magicicada septendecula. The sequence continues at coordinate 170,138,119 of CM068374.1, read as the reverse complement.
ATTCAGTTTGTTTCGTCACTTTAAGAGCGAAACTTGACAGATTCTTTACTTTGAGTTGCTAATTGGCAGTCTTCTTAATATAATCAGTCAATGTCAAAAATAATTAACGTAATTGACTTTACAGAAAAGCAGAAGACAAATTAATTTTCGAATAATTTGTTGTGACGTGTCGGTGAATTTAATTCTGTTAACGTTCTGTTCCGACATAATCACGTTGGCCTCCTCTTTGCTAATTACGTTGGAAAACAATAACTTGTTAAATTATGTAAAGAAATAAATAAATAATGGAGTAATAAACAATGGCCAATCAGGATTTGTTTGTCCATAACACTTACCTAAACAGTGCTACAATGTTATTTTTCTGTTCATTAAAATTGGAAAACCATTTTCTTTATGGCCTTAAATTATTTTAAACATTTATGTATTTCTGTGTGTTAACATTTGTTGATTGTATCATGTTGAAAAACCAATGGACTGTATTGGACAAACATATGATTAGAAATGCCACAGAAGAATATGCAAAAACACAGCATGCAATTTCTTGTTGTATGGAATTGTATACTGGATAATAAATAAAAATCATAAAAGCACCATCATACCAACCGAGATGGCCATCACAAAAGAGATTAAGATATTTAAAATCGGGATCGTATTAGTAACGAGGAATTACGAAACAGTGGGTTAAAAGAGAAAAATACTTTCACGAGAATGAAAAAGCTAGACGAACGAATACGTGGGTATGGTGATAAATCTCAAAAGAGCAAACAGTGTAGATTCGAGTCCTGTGAAAATGGAGTACCACAGACGAAGAAGCGATTTCCGGATATGACGGACGGATGACGTAGACACAACTGTAGTAAAATGGAACCTTCAGGTGATGGAGACTGGGAAGAAAGAGGGAAAGACTAAGTGAGAGGAGGATGACAGCTAAATCTCTCTCCCTCTCCCCCTTTTCGGCCCTTACTCCAACACTCTCTCCTTCACCTCTCCTACCCTCACTCCCTCTTTTCCTCTCTTCCTCCCTCCCTTGTAGATGTATAATATATATTGACTTTCGACTCGTAAAGTTTATTCTGTTTTATTTACTTCGTAACAATTAACATCATGCCTTGTTTACGGAGAGAGAGTTCACAGTAGTCGCGTCATAAAACTCTCAGTCATCACATTTTAACATATTAATGTAACGTTGTTATGTCTAAGCCTAGCGTAATTAAATTCTTTTCTGCATTCACTTCATAATTATGGCGAAAATGAGGAACATGCTCCTGACCACCAGTAGTCACCATGTATAAGACATTTGCCCCGATATTTTTTATTTATTTTTACGATTTCTATGTTCACATGATACGGTGTGTGAACTCTAATGGTCTTTAATGACTCCCGCTAAACTAATTCTCATCACGTTTGTCCAATAAGAATCTTTTTTGTTTGTATACTCTACTCGCAACTCTCGATAAATAGAATGAAAGTCTGTTGAGTGACCAAGAACCTCAATTTGTTAAACGCACATAAATACTTTAATATTTCACTTTAAAAAAGATCGGTTTGTACATTGCATAATCATTATTACTGTAAGCCTACTTTCTGCCAGTTTTAATTTGACAAGTTACGTTGTAAACCTGTTAATATGGCGTTTTTTGTTCCAGGTTTGTACGGCAGTGGCATAACAAATTCTGGTTCGAGTCAAATTCACAACTGTGTAAGGGTCTCAAGTGTTCAATTAAATTGGCTTGTTTAACGCGTACGGAACACAAGTAAGGCTGGTCTTAGTAACACCACCTACAAGTCTAGCCTTGACTCAACTGCCTTTAACTTGCTACTAGATGAAGAGACCATTAAGTTTGGGTAGAACTACAATACGCCTGTGCAAGGTGGTATAGTGGTAAACCACCCGTACTGAAACGCATTCAGAACTGTGAGTATTTACAAGGAGTGTATTGACCAATGATATCCACAAGCTTGTATAGGGGATCTTCTGAATTATATAATGTTACCGAGAAACATGTTACTTATTTTTATTACAGGAGGCCGGGGGATGATTCATTGGCGGCTGCCAATGAATCATATCTTCCGCTGTTAAAGCCCGCTATTTTTTGGTAGTTTTAAGAGTTTGATAAGATAGAGTTTCTCAGTTTATTTAAATTTGTGCTTCCAAAGTTTGTATTTTTTAAATAATAAATTACATTTAATTTGACATAACTGCATAGTAGAGTTAAATACAAATTTGCAATACAGTAGTTGCAAAACTTAATACATTTTTAAATATATTACATTATTTTATGCCATTTTGTCATATTATTGTATTCTATTATTAAAAATTATTATTTAAAGTGTTTTATGGCATTTTCATAAAAAACGAAAACAGGAAAACACACAAAAACTGCAATACCTTACATTATACGAGACTATAGCTTGAACATCTTTTATTGTTGTCTGCTTCTCTCGGGGACTTATGACAGAACAACGCGAACTTGACCGATCAATGAACTTCCTATGCAATTTTGAACAATATTACCATACTGAAAATTCTTAGGACGTTTAATAATAAACATTGTCAACATCGGTAAATTTAGACTATATATTTTTAACAACGTCCGTGCTACGATGCCGCATCACTTACAAAACGTGAACTACAAACAATTCGGTAGAAGTAACTGTGTTCAGTTCATCCCAAACCATAAGGAGGTAACAGTGTAGTGTATGGAATAAGAGCTTCATTTATTCTTTATCATCTTGAGATTTTCTGTAGTTATTCTAATATGTTAACTGTAATCTGCGATTATCGAAACGATCGTATTTATTTACCCAATGTGCCACTCGAACAGTGTACGCACCTAAAATTAAAAAAACACATAAATAAAAATAAAGACATTGAATTATAATTTAGACAAACTAGAAATATTGGAAAGACGAATTATAAGGAAAACATTAGAAAAACTTCAGAAGGTTGGAAATTAAGAAGTAATGATGAAATATATCAAAGTATAGAAATATAACAGAAACAATGAGAAAAAGAGAACTATTATTTTTTGGACATTTATATAGAATGGACGACAATAGGTTAACAAAGCAGATCTTCAAATATCTGTGGGGGAAGAAGTCAACATCAAGTTGGATTAAAGAAGTCCAAAAGGATTTAGAAAAAAATAATATACATGCAGAAGAAGCAATTGAAAGAGAAGTTTTTCGGGCAAAAGTGTTAAAAATGGAAGAAGTCCATGGTAGGAGAGAGAAAAACGCACGTTCAAAGTGGACTGAAGACAGGAAGAAGAGACACAGTGAAAAGATGAAAGAATATTGGAAAAAAAGAAAAGAGCAGGGAGTGAGGAATTGAGATTGGCATGTGGTCATTAGATGGCCGATAAAAAAAAAATAAAAAAAAATAAAGACATTTTGATGTACGTAACTGTACGTAAGTAACTGTTAACCATTTAAATTTCTTACCATCGTTATCGAGAAAAATCAACTTGCACGCACAATACTGATGTATTGTAACACGTAGGTTAATTAATTAATGTTATTATTAATTAATTACCACCAGATCGCCATCTGGTCAATCTTTCATATCACAAGACTCTAAATACTGGTAATATTTTTGACGGTTAAAGCATGACACACGTGAAAAGATTTAATTCGAGTGGGTTTTGTATTGATTGCACCACATGCTTCTATAAAGTTAGGGGCTGGTTTCAAGCTTCAACATTTCGTTGATGGAAGTCCAAATGAAATGTATCAAAAGGTTAAAGAATGGCTTTGCGAAAAGACTTTTGAAGAAGTGGGTTACAAAATGAAAACAAAAAGAAACAGAAAAATCAATATGGTGGAACATAAAAATTGAGGAATTGATTAAAAGGTAGGAGGAAAGTTTGGAAAATAGATTGTCACAGAGAACAGAGATGACGGAGTTGTTTACGACTACTTTAGAAAAGAATTAAATAAGAAGACAAAAAAAGCAAACACCAAGGATGTCTCGATATAAATTGATTGTTTTGGCGGGAGGAGGGAGGAGCAAGGTCAAATGAATCTTGAGAACTTCTAAAAAAACTAAGAATAAATACAGAAGAAAATATGAAAACTGATCCAAAAGATACAAACACAAAAGAGAAAATCGCTTTCAAAATACTGGTTTTAAATCGGTTTTGAAATGTGTACATTACTAAATTGTTTACTGTTGTTAGGTTCATCGTTGGCTTCGTCATTTGAACTTGAACTTTTCGTTTCACTAATCCAAAGCTAGTCGTTTTCGATGTCATCGATATTGTTTTCTATGCTGCGTTTCTTAAAACTCTTTAACGATTGATATTTTGACTCACCGATCTGAAGAGAAATTAAGTAAAAATAAGATCTTTTCATTTTACCTGACGAGGTTATAATTATTCGTCCTCCAGTTACAACATGCCTCTTTGAAATAAAGACTATCGTACATGGAACTGTTCCTGTACGACAGTTAGGTCGGTTTTATCTTTTGCAAGATTTTGTTACGTGTGACTAGTTGTATGCTTATGTTACACGCCAATCCCTTACGTAATTTGCGCACCCTAATTTCCGACGGATATGTTTTCTGAGAAACGTGGAATCCTTTACAAGCGTCTACATAAATACAGTATGTTTGCTGCAAAAAGTGAAAGTTTGTCTGGCTGAGAGGCTTTCGCCTTCGCAGGAAGTCAAATACTTAAAGGATACGATTAAAATTCAAACAACTTATTCATCAGGTAAATTCCATGACCACTGTGCCCCTACCGTTTCGAACATTTATCTACTTTAAAAATTGAACGTCCAAAAATGTAAGTGAATCAACATTGCGTCTTTGTTCTTGTTTTGTATTTTCATAAACTCTATATTCATTCATATTGTGCACATAACAACATATTGCTTTTAATTTTGCTTTTAACTCGAGACAGCACTCTTCCCTTTATATTATACACCTGAGAGCTGAGATCTGCTGTGCGATGGTAGAAGCATGGAGCCAACAGTGAATATTATTTCACTGTTTGCTCGCTTTGCACTAGTTTTCGTTTGTATCTGCGTCGTGCTTATTTGTCACACCAGAGGAAAACAAAATCTGGATTATACGTTTCTGTGTATTCCATGTACTATGGACATAGTACCTCATACTTTTTATTTTATTTTGAATGGATATTAGTAACCAACGTATTGGGAAATCACAGTAGTTTCATGTAAATAATTTCTAAACTGTGAATATCAGAATTTTATTGGTTCTATATCAGGTCATGTCAATGTATTCACTTTTTACCAGCTGTTTGAAATTTTCCTGTAACGCGTGTTTTTAAAATGCACAAAAGCAAACATCGTGTTCTGATGAATTCTTCGTTAGAAACGTAGAAAATCAAAACGGAATTGTAAATGTGTTAGGAGATGCTGCGCCTTCAGAAACAACGGTAAGTGCGGCACACTCGAGTTTAAACGTAATCGTACAAGCATTTAAGACGATCCCAGCAGTGGACGTCCAAAAAGTGCAACAAAGTATGACATTATTGAAAAAATTTCATAGGATGTTGGAAGACCGCAGATTGCTGACGTTGCTGAAATCATAGACATCTCATATAAGCGTGTGCATCATATTTTAACTCAAGAACTTGTTGTGAAAAGCGTTGTGCAAGATGGCTGCCGCATCTGGAGTTGTTGCATTTTTTGGCGACCAGTGCAGGGATCATCTTCAATGTTCCAACGACTACGTTTAAACTCAAGTGCCTATTTACAAACCGTTGGTTTTGAAGTCGGAACATCACCTGACACATTTCCAATTTCGTTCTGAATTTCCGTTGGCGTTAAACAATTTTTAACAAAGAATCACACCACATCGATGTTTGCTTTTGTCCAGTTTTCAAAACACGCATGACACGTCAATTTTAAACAGCTTCCAAACAATGAATAAATTGATAGATCGATTTGGAAATTAACAGGAGAACACATGAAATACAAATCTTCCAGCACACGAAAACCTTTAGTTTTACCGCTAAGCAACAGATGTCGCTCCGCGAACTTTTCAACTGACCCTCGTATGTACATATCTTATCACGGCAACGAATAAAGTAAAAAATCTAAATAAAGTATAACAGAAAATAGTTTATGGAGGCGTCTGAATCTTGTTTCCTGCAATCTGTGACGCAACCGAAATATTTGTTGCAGAAAAAAGTAATCCATCGCACATTATGTATGCTAAGGGGTATAGTACAGGTATTTCGAAAAAAAAGTGTTACACAGAAACAGTTATATACCAAAGAAGCTAAAACAACTAATGAAAAGTCGCCGGACTGCACAGTTGCCTAGCGCTACATAAACCCTAGTCCTCTTTATTCACTATCAGTCAGCGCGCGTTATACAAGCTGTATGTCATGAGTCGAAGGCGTATCAGTAGGCCTACTCGCTTGAAGTGTAGTGTCCATAAAAACTGATATTAAGCGATTTGTTTAAACTGATTGTAAGAGATTTTTTTCATATAATTTAATAACTTGTATGTTAGTGACTTTTATTTTGTTTGAAGAATTTTTCAATCGCGTCTCCAAAGGCAGACGATGACGATATCCCACGTGTGATAAAGAAATAACGAGAATTTTTTTTTTTTTTTTAATAAAATAATTTATTCTCTCTTCAAAATTAATATTGTCCCCTTCAAAACACTCCCTGTCAGATTCAATGCACTTACGCCAACGTTCTTTCCAGTCCGTAAAACATTTGTGAAATTCTCGGTTTAGCATAGCCTGCGGTTCACTCAGCGATTGTGCCTTTATCTCCTCTGTGGTCTCAAAACGTCATTGTGCTCTTCGTTTTGGGAACAAGAAAAGTCGCATGGAGCTACATCTAGTGAATAGGGTGGTTGCTCCATTGAAAAGGTGTTTTCACCAAAAAATGCGAATGAGTAGTGACGTGTGAGTCGGTGCGTTGTCATGGTGCAAAATCCAAGAACTGTTTGCCGACAGTTCTGGTCGTTTGCCTCACACAACCGAGGTAAGACTCCAAGGTATTACTCTTTACTGACAGCACGGCTTGACGGTAAGAATTCATAGTAGACTATGCCATTGTAATAAAAGAAAACAGAAAGGAAAAGCTTCACATTTGATCTCACTTGGCGTGTTATTTTTTGTCTTGGCTCCTCACAATGCTTCCATTGGGATGATTGATCCTTTGTTTCAGTGTCATAGCCGTACAACCACGTTTCGCCACGTTTGAATAAATCTGCTCATCAGCGAATCAGCCAATATTTGCTCTACGATGTTTTTACGATGCTGACTTTCTGAAAAATTAACAATTTTTGAACCACTTTGGCTGCTACTAGCTTCATGCACAAAACGTTAGTAAAAATTGATTCATATGACCCGTGCGATATGGCAACTTGCTCAGCAGTTTCTCTTACAGGTATTGGGCAGTTACTAAGCCCGATAGCCTTAACAAGTTTTTCACGTTTTCTTCTGTAGTTGATGTGGTAGGACATCCAGTTCTTTTGTAATCTTCACGGCCCTCTTGAAAACGTTAGTACCATTCATAAACCCTTGGTTGGAACACAGCATTCTCGCCAAAAGCCTTTTCCAGCATTTGCACCACTTCACTGTAATTTATTTTTAACACGCAATTGCAAAAAGTGCAAAAACTGCGGACCGTGTTAAAATGTGTCGTTAATGTTCGCTAGTTAAACACAAACTAAGCGTTAGTATTCCCATAAATTGACACATACGTCACGGAGAGTGGTACCAACGTAAGAAAAAAAATATTTTAGTTGAAAACGTATAGCACGCAAAATTAAGGACTTTCGTTATCTTTTATAACACCTCGTATGCACTGTTTAAATGCCCTAGTACATCCTACGTCTAACCAAGTTTGTCCTCGGCCGTGCATAGTCGAGTACCTATGTACCCTCACTCTAGAGAATTAGGGCCCAACATTAACCTAAACGTCATACAATTTCTTGTTATCTCTAACTTTGGTTCAAAGTACCAACAACACTTTCCTTACCCTCACTATTCTACAAGTTATATAATGCCACCTTTACATCCATTTTTTAAATGTCTCTATTTATTTACTATATACATGATCTCACTTTAAGTTAATATTTTTTTAATTCCCAAGACACTTAAACTGCAGTGTATACTGTAGGAACAGGACACGTTTCAGTCAACCAGTAGGAATTTTTCTTCAAAGCTGCATGTCAGTAAAACGTTTTTCGTGTAATTTCTGAAAAAAAAATAAATAAAAATCAAGAAATATATTTACATTCTGTTTTGTATTCTAAAGCCATTACAACTATAATACAAATATATTACAGAAAAGAATACAATTACAATTTACATTGTTTATTAGACAGACATTTTATTATATACATTACGATACAAAGAACAAATCTACTTTGTTCTTTAATTTACACGATAACGCTTTTAAATATATGTACCATAGTGTCTTAATCATTACAGTTTTACTGTAGCATAATACAAAAAGGTACTGTGTTTTAATTCTATGATTCTACTTTAGAATGAATTGAAAATTTCATTTAAATATGTTTTGATTATATAAACAAAACTAAATATTTAATGGCAGTGGCAACGCCGACAGCCGCAGGCATGCTTTTAACTTTCTTTCTGACTAAGTAGTTTGTAACGTAATGATCGCACCCAAGGCTACGTACATAATCTGAGTTTAAACAAAACAAAAATATTTTATTTTCTTTAAAAAAATGGTATTATTCTCAGTTAATTGCACTACATAACAATACAAACTTTTATGCAATATCAAAATCTTACCTGTACCAAATTATATACGTTAATTCACAAACGTGAACAGCCTTGTGAAGAAAAATGAAAAACAGAGGAAAATTTCCATAATCGTCACTCGTCTACAGATACAGTACTTATTATTTCACTCCACCAACTTTTACAGTGCCTCGTTGAAAACCGCTAAGGTATCCAGTCAGGTGTTGACTCCAATATTGAGATTCGGCAGTTCGGCGCAACAGACAGGGCAAGCGCACATTCGTCGACTATTGTTGTCTGTCTGCAGAGCTGTCAGATACGTCTGTACTACGTGACGGAGGTCGCCAGCTGATAACACCACATCAACGACACGGTGCTCCGTGCTACTTTTAAACCTACTGTGATTGGTCGAAACGGCCGTCGTAAACGCCGGGCGATTCGCGGTACGGTCTTGGAAGTGGCTGTATGGTTTCGCTCTCGACATTCCATTGATCCGGAGCCTCGCCATCCGACGCCGTTCGGCCGTTGGGGATACAGTCCCGAACGTATCCAGCAGACAGCGCAAAGTATCGACGTGGAAGGTAGGACTATAACGCACAAAGTATCTAACAACTATCACAATTGCGTTATGTTAACAACACTAGCCATGTTAGTTACTTTTAACTAATACCTCGACTTCATTTATAAATCTAATTTAATGGTAATAATATAATGTAACCGTATACATATTTTGAGAGAATCAAAGTCGTTTTCCATATTTTCTTATATTATTTAAAATGTTTATACGAATTACTCAATTGACGTTTCATAATGTTTTATTTTATTTAACGGAATATATTTTATGAAAGGTAAGACGTTGAAGGGAGCTTACCCAATCGTGTAGCACACATACTTCCATGGATGAAATAGTTTCCTTTTTGTGTTCTTCTTCTTCTTCTTCTTCTTCTTCTTCTTCTTCTTCTTCTTCTTCTTCTTCTTCTTCTTCTTCTTCTTCTTCTCCTTCTTTTTATTTTTCTTCAGCCTTTGGATATTGGGATCCGTTATTACGACTATCTTTTCATTAATCTTCAAATACCCCTAAACAGTAGGAAGAATGCTGTAGCGGTAAAAATACTTTAAAGTGGTTTATTATAGCCGATTTTTTATCAGCGTCTTACTTATCAGCCTGTAGCCTGCTGTAAGTCGATACAAACCCGACCTAACATTAGTAAAACCAAAAAGCAAGCTAAGATTAAAAACTCCAGCTGTGAACCCCATACCAGTAATAAATGGGAGTGCTCATTCCACGCAGACAAAAAGTGCATTCTTTATGGGAACGCGAGCTTCACTTGTCTGAACTCAGTTAACAGTCACAATTTATTCGCTGCAGACGGAACTGTATTGTACTGTGAGAGAATTCTCGCGGCCGTAAAGCGCTGCCACGGTAAGAAAGCAATAAATTCAGAGATAAAGTTTACACCGGCGACAGAGGGCGTGGCTGGAACCGACACAATGTTCAGTTCACTACCTATGTTTTATTGCGCACATGAAAGGCTACTGTTTTCTTATTGTGAGTTTTGAAATAAACGAAAACTACTATTCGTAAGTACGTGTATGTATGTGCATTGTGGATTGTGTTTGAAATACACAGTATGTTTCATGAAAGCTGTGCTACACTTTATAGGCGTATTTCTATGATGAAATAATGATAAAATCAAATAATGATTCCTATCAAAATGAAAAAGTTTATAGGAACGTACGTGTCAAAACTCTTTGTTCTGTACTTATGGTAAATCGGAAAATGTCGTTTCCCTCAAACACAAAGTTACAAAATACTGCATTCGCATAGGAAAAATTTGGAACATAAAATGTAGGTGTTTCAGGTGGAATTGGCCTTAAAAATTTTCAAAACCTGGTTTTAAATCAATAAATTATATGCTATTTATGAAATTACTATGAAATTTGTAAAACATTACCTTAAAATTATTATTTCTTATTAGAAATCACTATTACACTGCTTCAAAATGAATTTTAATCTTTATTCTCGTAAGAGTTTAAGTCTGAAGAATTCTGTGTAATAATTATTGTAGAAACATTTTTACAAGGGTAAGTAACGTATTAATTTATTGAAAATAATATCGGAAAAAAGGTTATTTATCCTTGCATCTACGTCGTCCTTTTTTATCCACTTTTCTAATCTCGTATCACCAAAGATGTTCCCCGCTTCATCAGAAATTTTGTTTAGACGATTCAAGAGGAAAAACTGAGGAAGTGTAAACGCGGCCGCACTAGGAAAGCATAAACTTTGGTCAGAAATATAAAAGCAAAAACAAATGCAATACTTAATAAGGCTGCGCTATCGGAGAGGGGGAAGACATTGATGACAGTGGCCTGACAGCTTTGAATGAAGTGAATTATCGGGGTTTATAAGCCCAACGGTTCCAGTAGTACCAGTGAAATGCAATACCACAAATTCTTCATTATCATCATCTTCACAACACGGCATAGGCAAGGTGCTGCCCGTTCCGTCTTCAAAGATCCTCCAGCCAGCTCTTCCTGGGTTTGCCAACACACCTGTGTCCTATAGGTTTGTATTTCCAGACTTGTTTGGCTAGTCTGGAATCTGGCATTGTTTCTAAGCGTTCTTTCCACCGTTGTTTGTAATCTTATAATTTTACATTTACATAATATTACATACGGTCAAGCTTAGAACACCTTTTAACTCCTCTTAAGAACGCCATTTCCGAGACATGTCTTCTTTCTTTGTTGTTGTACATAATTCACACCCATTGGACACTACAGGGACTGTGATAAATTTTTGAAACGTTAATTTTGTATCTCGACGTACCTTGTTTCTAAAAATACGGTTGACTGTCCCACAGAGCATCTGGAACTTACCAACTAACATCAGTATCGTAATTTCTATCACAGTCAATATCATTTCCCAAATATTACCAGAAAGGAAGATTTAGTTACTACCTTCCGACAAGGGGAACTAGAATGAAATTAAAACAAAATACAAACAGGCAGAGAAATATGGAAAAGACTAATGTATGAATAAAAACAGAGAGTCACGAAACAATTAAATACATACGAAACTACATTAGAATAACGACATCGTTTATAGGATAAAAAAATTATCGAGATGCGCAAGACGTTTGGGTAGTCAAAGAGACAGTAGGTAGATTGTAGATTGTAAAAAATATTGCCATATTGGAGGTAGTGAATCATAAAAATATCACATAAACGTCTTTGTGAACGATGGAAGAATGACTCGACTAAGAAGTGTGCTACAGTAAACTATAATTTGTATTTTGTAACTTTCGCACTGACTACTGAAGTTGTTACCAATGGAATGCGTTGCACGTGTTAGCGATATGAACTAGCAACATTACTCTGCTACTGTGGGAGTAACTAATAAACAAGCGTACTCAGTAGCCGCCAAATCTCCACTCGTTATACGTCCCCGGATATCAAAACGGTAAACAAATTAAATAGATTATAGATTATAGACAAGATATACTAGATATACTTAGAAAAGAAATCGCAGGAGAATACAAGGCTGAGATGTGCAAAGATTACGATAGGAATGATGGCACGTCTTGTAGACTTAAATTTAGTAATTTACTTGTATAGTCATATAAAATTTACGTATAATTTAATGATTTACTTTCTTCAACACCATCATTGATTGGTTTAATCTTTCTGCAGGCGACTCACTTTTCCTCATGTTTGTAAGATGACAATGTAAACTAACGGGTTTACACTATGAAGCAAGCGGATTGAATGAACTATAAATGTTAAATGATGGTTGTCGCTTGTTCTGATTAACAGGCTGTGATTAACATGTTCATTATTAAGTGGAAAGATAATTGAACGTCACTTGATATTAGTGTTGAACCCGTGACCGTTTACTTGTTAAACATCGCGACATTAGCGATGTAAAAATCGATCGTCTATATATAACAACATAAGTTCTATAAGAAAACGTGCTAGTAATAAGAAAAAGAAACAGGTTTTGTGTGTTAAATAAAATCTTGTCCTTAGTATCGTTGCCTCCTTTATTCAACTTTACTCACATTTGACGGTCAGTTATTAGCAGGCCTACCTTTAATGTGCAGTGCAAAAATCAATTTAAGCATTTCGGATTTATTCGTACGAGACAAAAATAATTAAGCCACAATTAAACATAATTAAATTGTTTACTGACAGCACAGATTTTACAATTACAGTTTACATTATAATTTACACAATCTTATGTTTATATAATACGAGAAACACACATACTACATACAAATCATAATAAGGAATAGATAATTTTTGTTTTGAATTGTAATACTTGAGGTTCTTGTAATTTCAATATTGTCAGACTCTGATGATATAGACATTTTTCAATAAAACGAACGTCAGATAATCAAATATTTATAATGTAAAGCAAAAGTAATAATTTTTCAGATAAGCAACATTTTCATGTATTTACTGTTTTCTGTCATTCTCTCCCTTTATTTATTTTCTCTTCCACTCCGTCTTATAATTCTCTCTCTCTCTCTCTCTCTCTCTCTCTCTCTCTCTCTCTCTCTCTCTCTCTCTCTTTCTTCCTCTGTTTCTTTTGACAACTTAAAACACTTTCGTAAATTAATTCACGTCAGACAGAAAGCCAGCACTTCTGGCCACAGAAGAAATTACAGAAAAGTTAATAACATTTTCTTTTTTCCCATTTTTTCATTTTCAAACTGCCTTTCCTTTCTTCTGCATATTATAGTGGATTCATAATCGCACCTCGGATAAAATTCCGAGGCAATCTTTCTGTATCCGTAAGAGAATTAGTTTTATAGGATAGGGTTGTTAGTCTCATGCCCATCTCCCTACCAGGAGGACCAGGAACTTTGATTGCGGGCTGTTCTTCCCCCATAGAGATGCCTTCACCTCGGCTGACGAGTGTTCTCTGCCCGATCGCAATAGGCTAACTAACTCATTCCATGTGTGCAGTCGTTGAGCTATTAGAGATTCCTCCGCCTCCACACTAGATGTACACCCTGCTTCCGTAGTACACTAGCGTCTACCTGTACGTTTTTCCTATCCAGAATTTGGAAGCAGCACAATGGTGGGGGAAGACAACACCGTCATATCTGCTGACACTAGCGCCGTTTTGGCGCGCCTTGATATCAATTTGGTTGAGCTATACACTATTGTTGTAAACAACGTACCTTGCTGTTCAAATTTAACGTAACGTAACAAATGTTACAAGCATGATGTCTTTGCAATGTTGTTTGTTTGTCTAAACACAGATATAGAGACTAAACTGGTTACGTGATTGTGATAAAAGCAGTTATGCAGGATTGATTTATGAGCATTTCAAGGATTAAAAACATTTTTCATTGTTAAATACCGGTTCCTGCTGAAACTCTCTTTAAATGGAGAAAATTGTATTCACCAAACTAATGATTTTGATTGAATTAGGAAATGCATATCAAGATTATAGGTGTATTCCGAACATGGGGCTAAATAATTAGCCTACTCCATTAGGCTATATATATCCTGTGCTCTTTTAAAGGCTGAGCTTTGAAAATAAGTTACGACGTTTAAAAAAGTATCATGTTCACTATTAACTTGTGCTACTATTCATGTAATGCATTTATGTAGATATTCATGTAATATATTATAGAATTTCTCACCACCATTATCTACACACATCCTGACATTTTTCAACCAACACATGCGTGGCTACCTACGCTGTGAATAACTCATTGTCAATATAGGAATGGCATACACAACACTTTTTTAAATTAAATTCTACAGACAAAAGATGATATTTAAATTTTGTTTGAGTTAGTCCTTAGTCACTACCGTAATTGGAAATTCAACAGCGTACTGGTTGATAAAATATTTTTTGCATTTTGAAATAGGGTGAAATCCGTTTTGTATATGTACACTAAGTCCTTCAGAAATAAATTAAGCTTTTAAACAGTGAAGGAATTTTCTAAACCATAAAAAATAGTTTCTGAGATTTCTTCTTAGAAATTCATAAATTTTTTTCTCAAAACAATATTAGTATGTTATCAAGACAATAAAAAAAGAAAAATACAAATAAAATATATTTTCAGTACACCTTTATATAACATGTGAGTTATATCATATGAGCATTGTCATATTACATAATATGACATATCACTTACAATTTTAATCCACAGTTCAAATATTACAGTTTTTTTAATTAATTTTTTTTTTAATTCAGATGAATACAACTACTCCAAAGTGTGAGTTTTGTAGCAAAGAATTCAGTAGAAGTCGTCACTGTAAACAACATATTAAAAACGTTCACAAGAGAAATGCAAAAGGCGAGTTAATTGAAGAAAAGGTTAAAACTAAATGTACTTGTGTTTCATGTGATAAACAGTATACATCAAAATGGTGTTTGCAGAGACACATTGATTCAATTCACTTGCCTGAGCCACCAAAAACTTATAATTGTAATATGTGTAGTTTTATAACTATTTATGAGGCAAATTTAAAACATCATATTTTAAAAATCCATGAAAGTGGCAAAGAACGCTCAGCACAAGTTTTCAATTGTACAGTGTAGTGCAAAATATAAGAGTAAATACAACCATACGTATCATGAAAGAAAGTATCATCAAGTTGGAAAATCCCCGTTAAAAGAAAATGTCCCATTTGTAAATTTACAGTGAGTGGACGTAGTAAAGCAAACATTTACAAACATTTTGAAAATGTACACAGTATTTGCATGAAGCTGGACCATCACTATTTTGATTCTATAGACACTTGATTCAATGTGTGGAAACAAGGAATTGAGAAAAAACAACAGCCTATATTACTAAGAGATACTCATCCTTAACTGCGGTTATTTACCAATGCCATAGATGTAGTTTCTATAGAAAAACGGGTATTGAAAAACGCCACATAAAAATTATGGGCTCACGCATAATAAACGCCTTTTGTTCAGCAATGATGAAAATTGAAAAGCTAAAAACTGACACTATAAACGTCTCATTTCTTTCAACACACAATGGTCATAAAAATGAACTAAAGCACATTCACTTAACGAAGGAAGAGAGACAGCGCACGCACTGCGATACAGTTAGCAACCAAGACACCCCACGAGGAAATTTTAAAAGGCATCAGGTGTTCTGTATCAAACTGTGATCTACAAAGAATTTAGCTAATAAACAAAAAAGACATCATAAATATTGAAAACAGCTTCAACCTTAATGAAGAAGCTATAAAACATCCTTTTGATCCTGTTAGTATGAAGCGTGGGTTGAAGACCTTAAGTTGTCAAAGGACACTGCTTTGTTAATTTTGAGTTTCCTCAACTGAAAGAAGAAGACTTCTTATTGTTGTTTATGTCTAAAGCGCAAAAACGTATTTAAAAAAAGTACAGTATGATATAGTGTGTATTGATGGGACCCATGGGCTGAATAATTATAACGTTCAGCTATATACACTACTAACAATGGACGAAGGCAGAGAGGATTTTCTCCTGCCTTCATGTTTACTAACAGAGAGGATGAAACTATTCTAAAGATTTGTTTTGATCAAATAAAGAATTTATTGGGCTGTGTTAAAACTCGTACATTTATGTATGACATGGAAGACGCTTTCTATACTGCATGGTATAAAACAATGGGGCCTTCAGACAACCGAATTTATTGTATGTGACATGTACTAAAAGCATAGGAGACCAATGCAAACACAAAAATTAAAATAAATGAAAACGTGACAGTCCATTTAAAATGTTACAGACAGTGTTATACGAACTAAATGAAGACGCTTTTCAAAAAATGATACATGAAGTCTTGAAAAGACTATCAAACGATGAAGATACACAAGCATTTTGTAAGTATTTGGAAAACATTATATTAGTCAAGGAAAATTCAGACAATGGGCTTACTGCTTTTTCATCAATTTAGGTATAAATACGAATATGTCAATAGAAAACTTTGACAAAAAATTGAAGTAATGCTACCTTAGAGGAAAACATGTTAGGAGGTTGGATAAAACACTGTGCTCCATAATAAACCTACTTAAAGATAAACTTTTTGATTTAGTAAGTAAAATGAAAAAAGGAAAACTAGTTCAGAAACTCCAAACCTTGAGAACACGACACAAAGCTAGTTTGCTGTTAGATGTATCTACAGTTTTAAGAACTTCAGATGAAAAGTGGCAGGTTCTGTCATCAGCACAAACTGAATTTTATACCGTACAACGGATTAGGCAGTGCACATCGTGCCAGCTACAGAGCGTGTAATAATTCTTGTTTTCATGAATTTATGTGTTCATGTATGGACAATGCAATACGTAATAATATGTATGGAAAATGAATGAAAATGGAAGGTCTACTTCCGATGAAACTTATAGCCAAGGAAATGTCCTTGTTATGGATAGCCCAGAGGAGAAAGATGGTGTGATGGAAGAAACCATCTTACACGACATAAGTGTTAAAAGGAAGTAGGCCTATCTTTCAGTGATCGAAAAATTAAAATTATGGCCGGGCTACAAGAAGTCACCAAATCTGTTCACACCGATCACCAAATTGAATATGTGAGGAAACATATTAGGCAGATAATTACTTTCTTTTCCTTTTCTTCTTTCTTCTTCTTGAACCAGGGCTGTTTTTCTTTCTTTGTATACTCTTTAAATTTAGAGGCGTTTCTGTTTTCCATGAGCTGCAATCATTTCTTCTCTAATCTTTTCGCGACTGTCATGACGTGTCTTCCCCGACTGACTCCCATTTAACTTTGTGCTTCTGTAACTATAGTCAATCTTTCTGTCTTGTATTCACAGATAGCCAAGCTTACAGTTACAAGAGGGGTCTTTTTTAATAAACAGTTTTACGACACTTCGACCAAAGGACTTAATGTAGCCCTTCGTTGGCATTTTGTGTTTTTCTTGCAATATACTTTTGTACCAAAGATTCAGAGGCCAGTCTTTGGTAAGTAGGCATGATTTTTGAAACTACAAGTTCCGCTAAGGGGGTTTTCATCATAATAGGGTGAGACGTAGGTTCCTTATTTTTGTTTTTTTTTTTTACTGCCATGTTCCGTAAGAAAACATAGTATCCGTAAGATAATGGAAGTATGGTGATCGTGAAAAAAATCGTGTTCGATATAAGAGCTGATTCTGATTGTACTACCCTCAAAACATGAAGAAAAGTCATTTTCCGAAAAGTGACTGTGTGTGTGTCTGTAGAATTTTTTCTATGACGATCGATAACTGCCTCAAATTCAAACAAAATCAAACAATGTTTTACATATGTGCCCGAGGTGTAGAGAATTCAAGGCTTATTGATGTTGTTGAAGATAGGTTAAGGGGGAGGGGTAGTTTACCTGCATTGTTTTGTTTTTACAAGAGAAAAGTACTTAATTTTGGTAAATAAGTACCCGGAAAATAGTCATATTATTCCATTGTAAAATGTTAAATGAGATATATATAAATGGAGAGGGTAGTTGAAGGGGGAGGAGATGATTTTTTGAAAATTACATTGCTGATATCAAGTAAAGTATGAGTATTTAATTTTGAAGGATACGATACCTTAGCAATTACATATGATAAAACTATTACTCTATGAAAGTGTAAATAACATTAATGGAGGAGGAAGGATGATTATCTGCATATTCCACTTTCTTTATAAGAATAAAGTACCTAATTTTTGTAGATAACGTGACTCGAAAATAACACTATATTAAACGACTACCCCATAATAACAAAAATATCTATAAATAGTGAAAATAGTTTGAGGGTGGGGGATATTTTTTAGAAATTATTAAGCCGAATTCAAGTAAATGATTTTAAATATAAATCTTTGAACATGGAAGTCATGTATGGTTCTCCATACCGAGATTTTATTTTTATCAGTTTTTAGTCAATTTTCAGTAGGACTCTCCTTAAGTATTAATGTTGATAAAGGAAAAAACACATAAACAAGTGACAGACAATAATGCTTACAAAGCTTGTCTACGCCAAAAAAATGTATTTGTATTTGTATAGTGACAACTTACATTTCAATGCTGATACTAGTTAAATATTTTATTTGTACTTTTAGACTATTTGCTTATAACCTCGATAACTGATATGAGAACAAATGATAACCTGCAAACTAAACAAGTACTGACATGTTATATTCTATGCATCTGTGTACACTTATTACATAATATTTAAAATGTAATTATGATCTTGTACTAATTTATTTTACATAATTTACACAATACTAGGCCTGTATCACTTATAATAACATATCTACAACATAATACAATTATTATATATTTTTATTATAACTGAAAATTGATTGCATATATTTTACAGGAATTCAGATGTACTTGTAGTAAAGCCATACAACAGTATGAGATTATGTAAAATTGCATGTCACAACATTCTAAAATACCTGAAGACACTTACAAAATTTACTTGGTGCGAAGAATTAATTAAATACAAAGAACATTGAAACGTGGCTTACATGAAAGTGAATATGTTACCGGCAAAGTACAAAATCAGGCATTTTATAGAATGCCTAGGAATTTCATACAATGCCTGAATCCAGCCAGCAAAGTATGAAATAAAACGCATTTCATACATTGCCTAGGCATTGTATAGAATGTCTAACGTCTTCTAGGTAATGTATAGAAGACAATGTATGCGCTATGTAATTAAACAAGACAGGTCTTACATTACAAACTGGGAACCAGTAACAGATTGTTAAAGCAGCTATACACAAGATCACAGTTCACTGTATGCCCAAGACCACTAATGGGGGGTTGAGGAAGCTCCTGAACAAGGACTTCGTTCTGCTGCTACTGCCCAATCATCAGGACCCGGACAAGGTTTTGTAAAATGTGGTGCAAGACTAAATGCCAAAAAAATGTAATTGTGTAAAAAATGAAAGGAAGTGTACCTCAAAATGTCACAGCTGTCTATTTTGTAATAAGTGCAGTATACTGTATACCATTTATTTGGAATTAATAAACAACAATAATATCTAATGAATTTTTGTAACCAGACTGGTTAAAAAAAAGTTCTTATAGGCCTACAGTATAATTTTAATAAAATAGTATCTGAATATAATTAAGTAGAGAATAGATAATCTCGAAATGTCATACAAAGTCCTCCTCTGTGTAGAATCAAACAATTATGTGTGATTTTGTAGTAAAATGTTTTCATTTTGAACAAAGTAAGCTTATATTACACTTTGCCTAAAGAATCAATGCCATTATATACAATGCCTAAGCTATGTATAGAATACCTGGGAAAAGTATAAAAAAACATTTGAAAAGTATTCCATTCTATACTTTGCCAAAAAAAACTCCAGGCATTGTATGAAATGCCTATGTATTCTATAAAATTTCTGGATTACATACTTTGCCGGTAACAAATATATTTTAACAACACGTAATGTAACCGTATTTGTTTGAAGATTAAATAGCCTAATTGGTAATATTAGTTTTGTATTTTAAAATGTTTCATGGGTTATAAAAGTGGTCACAAAATAAGCCTGGTTTTTCAAACAGAAAAATCTTAAGCAAGAACAATTTTTTCCTAAAAAAATACTTTCATTGTTCTCATGTTCAGGAAAGAATTTATTTATGACAAATCAGTGGACAGAAATCAGTAGACAACTAGGCCAGAGATGTAATCCTCACATTTAATGTGCAGGGGTACTTTTATCAGTAATGTAAGAATAAAACAGCATATTATCAAGACAAACCACCAAAATCGTTAATTTGTTTGGTTCTGTTTACTGTTTTCTCTGTAAATAGTTATCATGTTTTAAGTATTTATCAGATCTTTTAATTATACTCATAAAGCACTTGTCAATTTATAGGTAGGGCGTTCAGATGTTATCTCCTTACAGAAACCGGATTCAGTTATTATGCCTTGATGTCTTGTATCAATACTGTTTTACCTCATGGTTATGAAACTATAAATACATAAATATTTGTAGGCAAAAATTTAAGAATGAAAATGGTGTAGTTTAATCATTAGGAATGCAACTATTATTTTGAAACTGATGTAATAATATATTTAAAAAACCATAAACACAACCTTTCTGACTAATCAAAGAGGACATTTATATGTTTGTTACACTTGCATTAACCTAACTACATACAATTTCTTAAACACATTCGGACACAAACACAACATTTGTATCCGCATCAAATACAAATGACAATTTTAAATAATCCATATCTCTTTCGGTGGTGATGTCAGAAATGGTAACCGTGTGTACAATATATAATGTTAATTCCAGTTTATAATATTTATATTTGATTTATGACAATTAAATTGGGTTCCTTTACGACTCACAATTACTGTATGTGTCCTACTGATGGAAGCACTATGGAAAGCTATGCTGGATACCAAATAACTGTAATGCAATGATTTACACATTAATGAAAAATTATTACTAATAATATCTCGTTAACTAATGCAAGAAACGAATAAAAAAACGAGTATTTCTAATAAACATTTTGGTAATTTATCATTGTTTTTATAGTTCACTTAAGTATTCCGTCAAAAGCAGAATCGATTGCTAAATAATTTCATTTTGTAACAATTATTTCGAATTGCTGTTATGGATGATGCTGGGGCTCACAAAATTCCTAAGATAATTGAGAATGCTGTTAATCAGTCTTTACGATTAAATGAAATATTATAATCACATACTTAAATTGTTAATAAACACGATAGGACACTCGTAGGAACACCGCTAAACAAACCGAAAGTAAGTTTAAGGGCTATAGGTTAAGTTTACAAAAATATCTTATTGTTGACGTAGTTGTTAGACTTGTTGATAGAGCGGCAGTGTTGTCCCCTGGTGTCTCCCCCCACCATTGTCCATTATACCATTCTGGATAGGAAAACGTACAAGTAGACGCTACCGTTGTACACCAACCTACTGGGTCATTATCAAGGTTACCCTCGGGCTGACCTGGCGGGACCCCCTTCTCTCTTCTGCTTGCCGACCCATTTTCCCGAAGTAATCACAACCTTGGAATGGGTTGCTCGGCGTAACAGGGCCTACCTCCTTGTAGATGAGAGTAGAGTTGGGATGGAGAGGTTAGTGCCTTTCTCTTTATTAAAAAGCACACGTAATCGCATCCATCCCTTAGGGTAAGAAAAATAGTATTAATTGGAGAACCAGGAGGAAGAAGAGCAAGAGGGAGGCCAAGAAGAGGATGGGTGGACGATGTAGATAAAGATTTGAGAAGACTGGGGGTCAGAAGTGACGAAGAGTCGCACAGGATAGGGAGAAGCGGAGGCACGTCGTTCTGGAGGCCAGGGCTCTTAATGAGCTGTAGCGCCGTGGAGTAGTAGTTTTTTCCCATTGATACCTTACCGTGTTAGGAGAACCTCTATCTTCTACAGATAATTATCTGTCTTTTCATTTGCCTCATTTCCATGTCTTCTTCTTTCTACTACTTGTCAGATCTCTAGTGATATTTTTCCGTTCCATTCTGGCTCGGCTTCTTGGTCTTCGTCCATCGACTTTTAATAAATTCTATTTCTTTATTCTTCTGATTCCACGATGACGGAATGTCCATTTTCGTTTCTTTTGCATTAACAATTGAGTCATTTATAGTTTCCATCTTACACTTCACGAGTAACATAAATAATTTTAAAACAAATGCGCGCGCAAGCCGACACAGTATTTTTAGTCAAATCGGCTGTGCTACGGTCATGGGATCGAGTCAAGATCACGATTCGATCTGTCTGCTACCCCTACCGCTGGTGACACTAAAAGGTACATTTACACCACACACACACACACACACACACACACACACACACACACACACACACACACACACACACACACACACACACACACACACACACACACACACACACACACACACACACAGAACTCGCTGTGTACACCTTGTAACTCCCCACCGCACATGGTTAAGAACTGGCTGATTTTTATTTGTCATTGATGGAACGTAAGTTTTACCACGACCAGGGAAACCAATAGGTCACAGGCCTAATACTTGAAGAAAGAAAAAGAACATTTAAATAAAGAAAATTATAAAATTACGAGGGTACTTCCAAAAGAAATAAAGAAATATAAATTTTATTACAACTACATTAAATTACATACCAAAATGAAGGTTACTTGTCGCTTATTTTTCAGTATAATCCCCAGACTGGTTTAAACATTTGTCCCCACGGAACACTACTTTCAATGTAACATCTTAATAAAAAATACGACTAAATTTGTCAGTCACTTTACTGTCTGATGTATCACGTTGTGTCACTTTTCACTTCTTCGTCAAAGGAAAATCGTATTCCTGAAATATGTTCTTTCAGTTTCCTGAAAAGGCGGAATCACAGGCAGCCAGATCGAGACTGTAAGAGGTGTGTTCAAGTGCTTCCCTTCCCGTCCTGATTTCTTTAAGTGTTCTCTCAGCATTATGGAGAGTTGCATTGGCATGCAAAAGTTTTACACCTCGTGAAATTTCACGAGTTCCACAATTGTTTACTTGAAATTTCATCCTCACCGTAAACTTCAACAATATCTCTATGCACACCACTGTATAAAAAATCCTGATTAACGCTTTCGAGCCTCTCATGTCATCATCAAATCGGAAATATATTATTTGTGATTTCTTTTTGTGATTATAACCACTAACATAACTTTATTAATTAAAATCCTCTATAGATTTCTGTTGGATTCTTTTGTTTTACGTTCAAAAATCGAATATGCCTAATTGCTCGCAGTACTACACTAGACGGGTTTCAATCAGAGGCTTTATTTAAACTAACTGACGTTACCTCACCGCAAACAACAACAGTAGACAACCGCTGCCATCTACGTTAGATTAATCTAAAATTGCAACGAAACAGGATAGGCATCATAATTACATTTCAATCCGCATGGCAACCCTAGTGTTCCTTATTTTTAGACCCCCCTCGTACATTGAAGTTTTAATTACACAGTAGATTCCGTTAGCTATTAAATTAATTAATTAACGTCTTTACACCATTTGAAGTAACAAATGCTTAAAACCTCGTACACCGTGTTAATAAGAGCCCGTTACAAAGTCCGTCACAGTGACGTAAAACAGAAGCAAAATCGTTCTTGACTTCATGTGTTAGACTTTACGCACCCATTGCTTCCCGGTCGCTCCAAACGTTCCCCACTTTATGAGCGGATTGTCGAGCATAATCTGCCTCTGGGTCTCCGTTCATTATGTTCAACTAAGTTTTTAATACCCTGTAACTGTATTCCACCTACTTGCGATATTAAATTCGTCCCGAATTTCATCATTCCTTAATCTATCCCCGTCATTCACCGTATGAAGTAATCATGCTCCACATCCCTTAACGATGCTGGTTACGTTTGTTCAACCGATTCACGTCAAACAAAAACATTGGAGTAAAATTTGAGAAACCTGTTAGTTCATCTCATAAGTTTCATTGTATTACCTAGGTTATCATCATCTTCAGCAAGGATTAAACAAAAAACGGTTTGTTCCAGACCCAAGGAGATAGACTAGAGCTGGTCACTACAACGATTCTTCGAACGTTTCACATCCCCCCCCCCCCGACCAATCGGCTTATAATTCAATAGTTGTTTGAGGATGCGGCAGTCATCCATTCGATTAACACGTTCCAACCAGTTTAGCGGATATTGGACAATTCTATCTAGTAAACTCATAATATTAATTTCCCGCCGTCCATCGACATTTCTTTTACGATCTTGAACAGTATATCCTGCTACGTGCCTGAGAAATCTCATTTCGGCCGCTTGAATACGATTGACCTGGGATATCGCTAAGGTCCAATTTCAGACCAATATAGAAATTTGGAAAGTCTCGCTTATCTCGTTCAATTGTTCTTATGATAATTGTGATAGGTTCAAGAAACTATATTCAAATGGAAAAAAATAAAATGTTTAGGGTTTAAAAATTGTGTCATGGGAAACTGAAGTGACTAGAAGTATTAGGCCTAATCTGTTTCACGTTTTATATTCACATTTATGTAGGTTTTCCGAAATGTTCATTATTACATGTTCTATTAGTGTCGTGTTACTGACGACTTGTGATTCACATCCTAAGTGTACGCGGAGTGTTTCTAAGTTAGATTTGTAAGAATTTCGTTTTTTTAAGCAACTAAATGTTAATAGTAGCGATTTTTAAATTGTTTATTAGCTCAATATAAAATTTGCTGCATCTGAACAATTTGTAAATACCATTGTTTAAAATACTGTTGTTGTACAAGTTACTTACTTTTTCTGATATCCTTATCGTCGGTCTCGTGTGCTTTTATTTCCGAACAGCACATCTAGGAACTTACCCAGTAAAAAAAAAAAAACACGGACAATAATAAAATGAATAAATGTGCAACATTCGCATTCCTAAACAACTCTATGAATAAAATCACAAAACTATACCACAAACCCTAGCTGGTGTAAAATAAACTTTCGCACAGAAAGTCGTTGGAGCTAGTAAGTTTTTTTTGTGCGTGCCTCCAAACGAATAAAGGTTTTACAGCGTGGAGTACTCCCAGAGCAATTAACCTGGCATACCGTAATTGCGAGGGACCAGGAACCGTGTCAGTGTAATTCTGCCCCTGTATGCCTACATGTTTACTGCTTTCGCTGAACTATTGTTGTGTCATTTCCAAGTACCTACAGTTGGTACTAGCTTGCAACATACATTTGTCATAAACAAGAACATGAAGCGCTGCCATAAACATTTACACGTGTTCCCAAATCTGCAGGCCTGACGTCGAAGTTGTAAACATGTATGAACACAGACATGTATGGGCAATATTCAAGGATGAATTGAATTTTATGGATGAACTGAATGCAATATTGTCGATATAGTACTGTTCTGCATGTTGTACGTACTACCAAGGGGTGTCTTAGCTAGGCTGACCAAATTGTCTGAGCGAAAATCAGACACGTTTGGGGAATGAATTTTTTCCTAAAATGTGTTTTTAACGTAACTATTACTAGTAGTACACAAACACTATTATTGCTTTCGTACACAATATTATCGTTATTATTGTTACTATTTTGTATTTATTACAGAGGCTATCACGGACGGTGTCAATAATATAAGAATCAAAAACTAACGGGCTGTATGGATGTGGTCGATTGCATATTGATTCACCCATATTTTTTAAATGTTTCGGCCACCCACCGGTGGTGTTCTTCAGTAGCAAAAAATGTACGGATCGACGCGGGATAGTAGGCCGAACCCCGAACGTACCCCAAGCTTACGTGTTTATATAAACAACATTGGTTATGCCGAAACGTTTAGAGAAAACTATCGATCAGTCAGTAACCAATCGACTACAGCCAAACATCCCGGTAGTTTTTTATTCTTACTTTATGTCAGGGGTCTCCAAACTACGGCCTGCGGCAACCCGGCCGATGCTGCATGCTGTTTTTAAATAGATCGTCAAAATACTTCAAATATTATAACATTTTACTAAACAACTAAACAAGAAATAAGTTCAGTAAAGTGTTATAATATATTGAATAAGTTTAAAACATTTACGTGGTTAATGTGCTTGTTCGTCTGGCTGCCTTGAATGGCTGCGTTTTCAAAAATTAACTTTGTAAAATTAAAGTACAGAGCTAACTTGTCAGACGAACACTTGAAATCCCTTCTTGTCATTGGAGCATCAAAATTTTACCCAAAATGGACAATCATTATATGTCAGAAGGAACTCCCACATCCCATACGTACATAAGAAAGCAAAAGAATTATACATAAAAAATATTTTTGAGTGTTATTTTTTCCTTACTTTTTTTGCATTATTTTGAATAAATGAATTTGTTTTCTTTGGGTAAGTCTGCTTAATTTTTATTTAAATACCTATTTTATTGACTTGATTATTTCGTAAACTTAAAAAAGTAGGTTTACAATGTGTGTGTGTGTGTGTGTGTGTGTGTGTGTGTGTGTGTGTGTGTGTGTGTGTGTGTGTGTGTGTGTGTGTGTGTGTGTGTGTGTGTGTGTGTGTGTGTGTGTGTGTGTGTGTGTGTGTGTGTGTGTGTGTGTGTGTGTGTGTGTGTGTGTGTGTGTGTGTGTGTGTGTGTGTGTGTGTGTGTGTGTGTGTGTGTGTGTGTGTGTGTGTGTGTGTGTGTGTGTGTGTGTCGTTGGCCCGCCTGACTTCCAAGATTTTTCAATTCGGCCCACAAGTGAAAAGGTTTGGAGACCTCTGCATTACGTTATTGAGTTTATTACTAAACACACACACACACACACACACACACACAATTAAAAAGAAATCGGTGCTTCTAATGTTCAAGACTCCAACGTTAGTGAATTTCGGTTGTATCCTTTTTTTTTCTTTTTCCAGAAATATAGTTTAAAATTCGATCCAGACGTGTGGAAATTGTAGACAACTTGAAGAATCCCAGGCTTGCTTTTATCGTCAGACCTCGATACATATTTTCATATATGACTATAGTTTTTCCATGCTGATCTGGGATGTGGTCGTAAATAAGTAGTTCCACAGGTTTTCAAGGTTAGAGTATACAGTTCTTCACCCACACAACTGAAAAAGAAATCTAGCGTTTTACACTTTCCCTGACTAATTGTTTTCTGTCTATTCTTTCTGTTTTCTCATTCATCGTCAAAATAAAACTAATACTGTGTAGTAATTACAATCAGCGACAAATTGGCGTAATTACTACGAAATCGTTGAATAACAATGTCACTCTTGAAGCTTATAAAACACGAATAAAAAATCGGTATGGAAAACCATACATGACTTCCATGTTAAAATCATTTTCAAACTGAAATATTT
This sequence comes from Magicicada septendecula, assembly GCA_034769895.1. Lineage (NCBI taxonomy): Eukaryota > Metazoa > Arthropoda > Insecta > Hemiptera > Cicadidae > Magicicada > Magicicada septendecula. The sequence goes on along the minus strand of CM068374.1, from coordinate 170,110,661 downwards.
CCATAGAAACTACTTCTTTCTTCAGTCTTAACCACAGTATTGTGGTCTCTAACGTATACCCCCTTACGTTACTGAAATATTTCCATAGAATCTACTTCTTTCTTCAGTCTTAACCACAGTATTGTGGTCTCTAACGTATACCCCCTCACGTTACTGAAATATTTCCATAGAAACTATTTCTTTCCTCAGTCTTAACCACAGTATTGTGGTCTCTAACGTATACCCCCTCACGCTAGAGCACTCGATTTTCACTGATGATGCCAATCGATGGCACTGCCGAAACGTCTGGTTTTCCAGAAAACATTGGACCACGGCCAAAGAGCCCGGGAAGGAATTTTAACAACAAACTACTTCTTTGTTGGCGATAACGTAGTACAAATATAAACAATTATCCCCTCCCCCTTCAACTGTCATTTTCATTTATAGAAAATTACCCCCTCCACCTTCAATTACCCTTTTCATTTATAGATATTTCATCTACCTTTCTACAATGGATTATTATGACCTTCTTTTCAGGATATTTTATTTATAAAAATTAAGTACTATACTCTTGTTAAAACATAAAACATTGCTGGTAAATTACCCCTTCCCCTTAACAGATCTTCGCCAAAATCAATACGCCTTGAGTCCTCGCCAACTCAGGCTTATATACAAACAATTATTTGATTGTTTGAATTTGCGGCAGTTATCGTTCGCCACAGAACAAATTCTACACCCAGACGCTTTTCGGAAAATAACTTTTCTTCATGTTTTGAGGGTGGTACAATCAGAATCAGCCCTTATCTCGAACACGATTTTTTCGCCATCACCATACTTCCATTTCCTTATGAAACATGAAAATAAAAAATTAATATTGTAATGAATTAATGGAGTTAAAAGAAGGCTCAAATGAACAAACTATACATTTTATACTCAAATGGATAAAATGCAGATTTTCTTTAACACCTTCACTTAAATTGCGCGCGCGCGCGCGTGTGTGTGGTACTAATTTTTCATTTCACCTGGTCTATCTAGTAAATAAACTGCATTTTTCACCAACAAGCTTCTGTAACTTTTGTTACAGAACACTTTTTACTTGTAACACTTTTTTAACTTCTGTAACTCATACCATTATTATGAGATATTTATTAACGGAAAAAATCATAGTAAAACAAATATCTTATAATGAGAGTATGTGCTATCGGAATAATGTTGTATTATCAATCAGAAATCTCCCTGTTGTTTAAAAGTGGAAATTTACTTATTACATATACGTTGCGGCGTATAAGGGTCGCATATAATAAGTAGTCAAGATAGAAGTTATTGGAATGAAAGGGATTTATTAATGATGCTATTGATTTTCTGACAATCTTCTGCGCTTTTAGTACACTTTACGAAAAATCATTAATCTGTCTCTGTTGACCTTCATAATACAAACTAAAATTTAATTACTGCACACACAAAAAATTAATATTGTAACATGACCTACGGTAGCACAAGGTTTACAAGTTTCAATGAGTGAAGAAAAGCTGTATAATAAAAAATTAATAAATAGAAATGATAGAACAACAACTATCTGAGTTTGACGTAGACTAAGACCGTGACGATGACAAGACCCTGATTGGAAAAGGTGATCCAGAAAATATAATTAACATCATGATAAAAATACCCCATTGTCAATAAGAATTACTAAATATAAAAGTACAAATTTAAGTAGGGAAATCAATAGTATGTAAACAGTAGAAAATGTAAAAGGAAAATTAAATATAAGAACAAGTATAATGATAATATAAAGAAATAATGTTAATAAATAAACTATCTAAAGACAAGTTTATAAAATAAACGAAAAGAGTGATAATAATTATGAACTTTGATAGGACCCTCAGATAATGAATATATGAGATACAAAATACAATGTTAGAAAGTGAAATAAAAGAGTGATAATTAAGTAGGAAAGTTGATAATAACTAATGAACCACGATAGGACCCAGTGTTAATCGATGAACTACATAAAAACACTATGTAATAAAGTGAAGTAGAATCGAGAATATAGAAAGAACATGTGATATTAGCCAATAAGTAATAACTGGACGACAAATATAATGAATAAACTATATGAATTATAAGGAATAGTTATGTGTAGAAATTGGCATAGTTTTATAAAATAAGAAATTGTTTATATTTAATATAACAGAGTGTGTTAGAAGTAAAATACTGATAACTGTTTTTCAGTATTTTAAGGAAGTATTATATTATATTATAAGGATGGTAATGAGTCCATTGTTTTATTTTCATGAGTTATGTTTATAAATTTATACTAACAACTATTAAAAATAATAGTAAAAACTTAATCTGTTATGCTGAAAATAGGCAAAGGGAGTTAGACACTGTATTCTATAAGTGAAATTATTAGGGAATGCTGGTACACACCTACTGTTCATTTTATTATATTTTGGTTTTGGTTTTAATTAGCCCTAATGTTATTATGTTTAGTAATTAACCCAAATGTTATTATGTTTAGTATTACATTTAACAGAACCAGTTAAAATACATGTAAAACATTAGATACTGGCATTGGCCTTGAAAAGTTTGTTAAGAAATTATGTTATGTTATATGATGATTATAGGTAATCAAATGTTGTAATTTAGTTTAGGGTATTATAATAATTATGTCTAGAAGCACTTAAAATTAACAAAATTGACATGAACAGTTGTAATGAGTATAGGTGAGGTGAATTATGAACTCTAGGCAGTTAGGCCTATAACTGGAAACCAGAAATTTGTAAAATTTAAGACAAAACCATAACAATTGATGAAATAAGGTATATAATCCTGTTAGGTTTAATAATAATAGTGTAGGAAACAAAACTGGATAGAAAATAAATAGTTTAAAGTTAATTTACAAAAGAAAACCAAATGGTAAATGTATGAATCTATTATGATTTGAAAAAAGATAGTCTTATCAGATATCAAAATAACGTGTAACTAAAAAGCAGATTAATGGTGTTATTGTATTTAGTATTACAGCTAGTATGAAGAAGTTATAATAATTTAAAGATTTTTAATAATTTTGTATAGAAAAATATTAGCCATATATAACAATGTTGTAAATTATCAACCAATGGGGGTTAGTGTTTGGAACCTAGCAACGATAGTAACTAGTAAGTAAATTCCATTATTCCATTATTAGCTCTTGATGAGTGCAGACGTAAAAAACCGCAATGTGTAAAGGAAAGAATTAATTATTTAAATCTATAAAAAATAATAACGAAAATAATAAACTAAATTACAGAACTAGTATTAACACTCACATGAACTAAAAATCACAAGAAGAAATTAAATAATCCATGATGAATTGCTGAGGAATCCCAAGTGACTGACTATGAACTATTGGAAGGAAGAAAATACCTAAAACCTATAAATGAATGACGGAATCTTCAACATCAAGGATGAATGTTGAAAAATAAATACCTAAACTAAATACCTAAGAAAATAGAAGAACGGAATTAACGAAAAAGGGAAACCAGCAGTACCCGTAAGAAATACTATTCGGATAGAAGAGCCAGAGGACTGCTAAGTATATTCTAAAATACGACCTTAACAGTAACACAAAAGAAAACAAAAAACAATAAGTGAAAATACACCTTCAACACAATTTATTTTTAACAGACACTTGAACTTCCTTTGATTAAATGAACACCTCAGATTGAAGAATAATCTCAAGCTAACATTGATTTTTTAAGTGAATATATTTAAACGTAAAAATTCAATAAACTCAGATAACCTCCAAACGCTAATTCCAGTAGCTATAGTTTACCACTGTAATTATAAGTGTATCACCATTTATATGTTATTTATATGGTAATTGTAAAATTTTGTTCTTTTATTAGTCCATTTGACAATATTTTCTGTAGTCCTAAGAACTTCGACCTGAGATATAAATAAAGCGAAAATATCAAAACCAACCCACGAGTCTTGCTATCCAGCGGCTGGTCAGAATAGCCAACTGCTAATAATTAAACATTCCGGTGCAAAATTGAAATATATAATTTGGAAGAAATTGTAATAAGATAAACCAATTAATAACTGTTAATAAAACCATAATAGAAGCATTTAACTGTATGTTTGATTTTATTTAATTTTTCATTAAAAATTGAGTATTCACTTATCATTAAATAAATCTTGCATTTTTGGTTTACCAAGAAGAGTTGGCAAACCCTAGTTTGAGGCAGAAAATACGAATTCGAACGTCTGGACGGGTGAGTAGACGCTCGACAGGTTAATTATTATAACGATACTGATTGACACCTTATAGAATTGACGCAACCAACGTGTGGCGAAATAACCATACTGAGTTTGACGTTATAGAATTGACGCCTACAACGTAGGGCTTAATAACCATAAAGAACTAGACGCGTTATAATATTTTAAAAGTTCTTTTTGTCTTACTTAAACTGTAAAGTCTTTACTGATGCAACTTGTATTAGAGTCTTTCTTTTAATTAGTTTTTACAAGTGTGTATAAATAATATAAATTGACTACACTTTTACTGCAGATCCTTCAGACGGCGGGTTGATCCTATCTGGATGAATACATGGGTTAATTTACTCTGTCCAGCTTCTGGGTCGCTTCCGGGCGTCTAGATATTTCTCGTGGGCACGGTTACATACCAGTTCACACCGCGAACCATTACTGTTACAGCTTAACTGGTGTATTGGGCTTACACCTTTTCAGTAAACTTGAAGTGTCTGTACACCCTACACGAAATATCTTGCACTTCCGCAGATAGCACATAATTATAACAATTATCGCAGTAATTCCAGAGCGGCGTCAGAATCGTTACTATAGATGATTCTACATCATCGGTTGTTTTACAGGTTCTACTTTAATTACATGAAAACTTCAAAGTATATACCTTTCATTGTATACTTAACAATACTTTATAATGCTAACTAACCCTGATCCTTATTGAACAGAAGATGCCTAAAGTACTATGGATCTTTTAGTAGTAGAATGCAGCCAAGTGTAAGACAAGAAGTATGTTTTCCCAGGTGTGTCAGTAAATTCAGGAACGATGATTTTATTTAATGATTGTGGCCGGTACTCCCGACACCCGCTACTCCGTGGCACCACCCAGTGGCTCGTGTCAATCGGTACACTGTCCGTTTACACAGTGATGAAGAATTGTTTCTTTTAGTTTCTACATTAGTTTAATGGTGGACTCTGACGAAGAAGTACTCCTTGCTCTTTTCGTACGGAGACGTTGCCGTCGCCGTCGTAGACAACGTCGATTCTGATGACGTGTGAACGGTTAGTAGTGGGACAGTTTTAAAAATTAATGAATTATCTGGAAGTGGACGATGGGAGATTTTTCAACTATTTCAGAAGTCACAAAACACGGTTAAAAGCTTCTTAATTTTCTGAAATTTCATATCCAGAAGAAAAACACAAATACGAGACGATGTATACATGCTGAAGAGAGGATTGTTTTGCTCTACTTCTATTATAAATAAGTCCGAATCAAAATTCGACGTCATGAAATAGTAAAGACAACTTAAAAGAAAAATGAAAAATCAGTTGAATCACACAACGTTGGCAATAGTATTCTGAACACTCCTGTGGCGCGACTGAAAGTTTAAATGCTCCAACGCCACAAATACTCGCCACGTGTGGGGAGGGGATCCGCTTCTATCTGCCACTGACGCTTGTGTGAAATGGTACAATTTAAACTATGGAAAATACGTGCAAGCCACTGCGTGGCGCCAACGAGTGGCCCTTCAGTAAGCGACCTTAATCCGTTCTTCAAGAATCGTCTAAAATGTGATGAAACTACAGTGCTCAACGATATATTCAAATGAAACGAATTTCCCATCATTTAGAAATGGATGATAACTATCTGCATCCAACTTTCCCTTTGTATTTACAATACTAACGGCCGAGATCTTGTACTGTACATAGTAACCATCAGTTTCCATATATTTTCCAATTAATGTGTTTCTTTCCTTTATCTGCTACGCGCTACCATTCCCTCTTATCCTTCACTCATTCCCTCCTCCATCTTTTGTCTGTAATGGTATGATCCTTCCATCTTATTTATTGTCTCCTTCGTATTCTACTTGTGTCTTTTATCTTTTTTTTAATATTAACTCTCATATTTATACAGGGTCCACCTACATGATTTCAGTCTTTCTCTCTTTGGGTGGCTAATTGTATTTTAACTGTATTAAAATTATTGTGCTTTTATGGCATCTGTGGTTTTGTGGTTTCTGCGTACCGTGTTTGGTTATAAAAATAACAGTAACTACATAGACCTGCTTTTATTTCTTCAGGATTAAAAAACAGAAAGACATTACAGTTTATTGTTATTCTTAAATAATTGGAAAAAGTTTATACTCGTACGGTAATTTCTTCGGTATACCTTTTCCCGGACAACAGTAATGCATTTTGTGTTACTGCCGTATCATTAATAAGCAGTAAAAGTTAAAACTTTCAGACATTTCAAGTTGTAAACCAGGCAACGTCTAGTGGTCTTCGTTTTTACTGTCACCAGTAGCCAACAGGCGTAACGTTGGAAAATAATACGTTACGGTTTCATGCAACCATACTACTTGCATCCATGCCCACACAACAATTATGAATGACGACGTAAAATTTTAATACTACAGTCTTGTAATGCGACTGGCGTCCTTAGAGAATTATCTACATCATTCCATATACCATTGTACATTTTATAACAGTCGAATGGCATTTCAAGTTACGTTTCCAGTTTACCTTTTTCTACCACTTGAGACTGCCTCCATTAAGTTAGGAAAAAATAATTTTAAAAATAAAATTAAAAATAATTATAAAACCTTCAGATGCCTAGGCAGTGACATATCATACAGTAGAGGAGTTAATGTGGAGAAAAAATTTATAAATATAACCTTGCGTGATGCTCAATCAAAGGATCACGCAAGGATAAAGTAACAGAAAGGACACGATGCTAACGTTCTATAAAGCTGTGTCTGTTCCATGCGACAATTAAACTTGCACACTATATACTACAACTTGTAGTAGAGTCTAGTCGACTGAGAGACTCTAAGCCTTAGAGTGTGGTTTCTAAGAGTAGTTATTAGGGTAACAAGAAAGGATAGATTTGTAAAACAGGCAAACACTTAGAGCCTGAAAAAATTATATTTAAAAAAAATCGAAGAATACAGAGAAGGTTGGAAGAACCACGTGTTAAGGACAAAACCCATAAAAAAATTATTTTTTAAACCTAGAGGTATTTCACGAAAAGATCTCTTATGGCGTTCAGAAACGTAAAGAGCAAGGAAGAATTTCGCAAAAAGTTTTCATATGCACATGTTGCTAGAAACCTGATAAAATTGTAAAGAAGTTACCTTGAAGCTTTTGAGGTGGATTCACAGCAGAATTCTTCAAGGACAAGGGAAATCTAGAAAATCCTAAGAAACGCTAGCAACTAGGAAACTTGTTCGAGTCGAGAAGAAGCTTGAGCCTTGACAAGGCAAGGAGAAAGATGATGAAACACAAGTTGGCCCTTAAGGATACTGTGGACAGAAAGTGTGTCTAAGAAGTAAGGTTTTGAAGAGCATAAATGGAAAGGATTCTGATTAAAACCGTTGTGGAAAGGATAAGCAGTATGGTTGGAGACCTGCTACGTCATTCAAACTAGTTCACCGCCTTAATCAAAGGAATGATTCAGGGCTTAGATGGGGAACGCCCAGGTAGATGGATGAGATAAAAAGAAGAAGAAGGTTTGTTGTGATTAAGATACTGTCTTCGGAAGAGACGAATTTGCAAGGTAAGTTGCAAGAAACGCCGAGTGATGTAGTGCCATTCCAACAAAACCTCCGGTAACCGTACCCTCACCCTAACCCTATAAACCCTACGTAATATAACGAATCGCATATTGTAGACTTTGTCCTCTGTATATATAAAAAACATTATTCGTGACGGACGTATTACGTACAAAATGCAGTGGCAAGATCAAAACTAAATCAGATTTCACAATAACAATAAATCAACCTTCACGGGCAGTACTCGGTCAGAACCCCTGTTGAAGGTTTGCAAACTGCTCTCTTATGGTAGTCGTGTATGACGTGAATAAGGAAGTATGACGTGATATTCAGGCTTCGAAAACCTATAAGTACGAGATTTGTTAGTTCGCTAGGCTTCTGAACGTAGATATCAAAAAACATTTGAAGATATTTTCGTTTATTGATGAAATTAATGAGAACATGAACACCATGCGAAACACTAGGATTTCACAGCAGAATTTTTTAAGGACAAGGGAAATCTAGAAAATCCTAAGAAACGCTAGCAACTAGGAAACTTGTTCGAGTCGAGAAGAAGCTTGAGCCTTGACAAGGCAAGGAGAAAGATGATGAAACACAAGTTGGAAGAGTTGTCGTGTACGGGTCCGTAGTACGACGATACGAGGCGGTTAATGGAGGCGGTGCGAGAAATAACTAGACTAACCAATCTAGAAATAAGTGAACAAAAACGTTACCGACGATTTGTGTAGCCTATTTCTAATCTTTAATGGTGTGGATTCATAATTCTTATAAAACTGGATGACTCTTATGTTTCCTCGAGAGAAATAAGACCCTAAAAGTCTCGTGATACGATATGCAAATCGAGATAACCGTCCAGTGTATTCAATTAATGATCCCAACAAAGTGACCTCGGCTTCGCACGTGTCAGTTGTTCTCTGCTATACGACTTTTAAAGAAATGTAGCAAGATTGTATCCATTTATCGAAAAAATAATGATATAATTTTGTCACTGCTAACAGATATACTGTCATTAGTCACGCTCTGAATGTAGACAGCCAGTCTATTCACACACGCGCGCGCGCTGACGCATAAACAAGTTAAATCAATGTTGATTGTGAATAATGAAAAGAATTCAGTTTTACTGTATATGAATCAGATATACTGCGCAAAACTGAGTTGGCATTGAGTTGCCGCATGGGTGGTAGTCTGGTTCCAAGAGTGCTGTCTGTCTCAGAAAATAAAAATTTGATTTCACTGGTAGATGTCTATAATATAATATAATAAAGACCGCGCGACTACTGATGAAAGCAATTTATTCAGACAGTCTCCTTTGCTTCTGAAATTCTAAAATAAACAAATCACGTTCTAACGTTATTTATCCTCGCAATTACTTCGTTTTTTATTTAATATGCTCTTTAGTAGTTAAATTCCTGTAATTTCTTATTTCCTGTCTTTTATCAATATTGCTACTTCTCCCGTTTTATTTGTTTTCCCTTACTTTTATTACCTGGTATGGAACAACTGTTAGATCGTTGCCTTTGTTGATAATTCTTTGTCACTTCAAACCACAGGTTAATCAAATATTTAACGTTAGTAAACGGTAAAACACAATATTATAGCTGTGTCTTTCATAATGTCGTGATTGCCTTGTACATATTTGTTGTTTTACTACGTACACTGTCGCCATGACGCAATTCAAACATTTGTTGACACAAGGGTCAACGCAAACACTCTATTGTACAATTTAAATTACTAAACGGAATTGATTATTTGATAAGTAATATATTAAATTTGCTAGGAATGAATTTAGTTAACTTTGGTTTACGTTTTGCCCGTTGAATAAACCAAATTAATTATCTATATTAAACGTGTTTCTTCATTTCGCATCTGCAACTAAACATAGAAATCGCTATACGAGTACATCTGAACTTACAGTTATCTTGGAAGATAATTACATGTTAAATATTCGAAACTGCGAAGGAGCGGAGTGGTGAGAGTTTAGAGTACTCTCACAGAGTAAGTAGGGTGCGGACTCTCACAGAGTAGCCTATAGCTCCCTCGAATGACAATATAGCTGAGACGAATAACAGTCGCCATCTAAGCAATTGTTACCGGTGGTAATTACTTTTTTATCTCACATCAACGAGAAACGCTGTTGACATGTTTGAGCACATTAATGGGTTGGTTCCATTGAAGGAGCTAAGCTGCAGTTCATGAATAATAATTGTGGCAATATGACGCTTAGTTGGAACGCAAAACGGAGAATCTCATTTTAATAACAGTGCAATCTGATTGGTACAAAGAGACATTTTAAAATGTCTCTGAATGATCCCGGTCCGAGTGGACCGAAACTGATGAATGAAAGTAATGTTCCACAAGTGTGGACAGGAAGAATTAATTAGTTGGGCCTAAGTGGGCGAAAATTATGTTTCTTGAATTATATTCTGTTGGCTGGTCTTCCATGGTGATTGAAGATGATGTGTAGAATGAATTAAAAATTACATTAAGAAATAAAAAGAAGTGGACTGTATACGAATAGTTTTAATATTGTGACTGATTACATTACAGCTGTAAAAATTGAAGTAGGCTGGCTAATGCTGCATATTGAATTAATACGAATTTATATTAGAATGAAGTTATGGCGCTAATCGGCCATAAGCGAGAACACAAGTTAATTATGGCGCTAGTTGGCCATAAGCGAGAATGTAAGGGCCTAAAGCCTACATTTAATGTCGACACTAACTTGACAGAGAAAGTTCGGCGAACCGAACGCCGAGAAAGCTGAATGTGCACTGGGCAAGGTACAATCACGCGAACGTTGATGCGATATATAAATCAGATTAGCCAACCTAGAAAAATAAAATCATCGCGCTACCGTCCATAAACTGCCCGTCAAAAATCAAAAAGATTTTTTAATACATTTTTAATAAATTAGAATACATTTACAATTTAATTCAAAATAGTGCAGTTCTTAGTAACGAGAATCAGCTTCAAAGCTAAGTTGAACCTTGAGTTGAGATTAGATAACGGCAATCGGCCGCTAGCTTAGAGATAAGCATGCAGATAAGCGGCTGTAGGCCAAGGTTTGGCAAACAGCTGTTTCATGTACCAATAAGTCTGGTTAACCACTATTACTGACACAAGTGTGCACAGTATGTAACATTATAAAACATGAAAGGAAAATACATAATATGCAAGTCATAGAGTTACCTTAATGCTAGCTAAGGTCCGTAGACCTGTACAGAGAGTTCATTACATGAACAAAATTGTTGTTGAACATGTTGCAGTTGCATGTTTTATTGTATATTCAGGAGGGCGACATGTATCGACCTAGACATGATATTCCTGAAGTTTCAGGAATTTACAATATGTAACAATGTGTGGGCAAGCTAGATGCTAAATGTAGCCCAGATATGACATGTATGTCATAATTTTAAATAAAGAATTGTGCATGCTTACCTACAAAAATGAATAAAATATGAAGTACAATGTGAATAAATTAGACGAGACAGTTACAGACGGCAGGCGCTTACAATAGTTTTTACATCGACACAATTTATGTGAATACAACAACAATAACTTGAATAATTACAAGATAAATAATTGTAATGTCAAACAACAATAGAATACCGAAATTACAGAAACAATTTAACAATTTAAGACATTCCCAAAATAGTACATATTTATCAGAAACCATATAAAGAAATGAATGCATGGTTACTTAACAGCAAAACATGCGAATATTATGCAATAACATTTCATAAATAAGACCACCCAAAGACATGCAATACACCCCATAACATCAATGAAAATGTGTGACATAGTATGCCACAAAAATTAACATACAATACAAATATTAAGATATCACCAGAACTGTAATAATCAGAAGCGTGCCATGACGCAAAGTTGACAAAAAAAATATTGTGACAATCTATCACAATTATGTTGACCAAATGGTCGTAATAAATAATAAGCCAATGGCGGAATAAAGCCGCATTGCGCTATAACCATAATGTCAAATCTCGTCTCGCGCTGGCAATAGACATAATTTATGTATTGGTCTCCGCAAAACACCCGTAGGCGTGCGAATGTCCACGACGCGAACCAAGTTATCTGGGCCGGGAAATGTGGCGATGATCACGCCAAATTTCCAGGCTAATGGAGGCAAGTTATCCTCAATGATCAAGGCTAAGTCACCAATGGAAACATTATCTTTGGCAAACCTCCACTTGTGACGCTGTTGCAGCTGGTGCAAATAATCGCGAGACCACGCCTTCCAAATGTCCCGGACAAACCTCTGAATCAGCTGCCAACGACCAAGACGAGAGACAGGAACGTGAGAAAGGTCTGGGTCAGGAATCGCAGTTAGGGGCGCGCAAATCAAAAAATGGCCAGGTGTAAGTGGCACCGGGTCGTTAACATCCGAGGAAATAGCAAATAAAGGTCGAGAGTTCAGACATGCCTCTATCTGAGATAAAACGGTCGTGAACTCTTCGAAGTTTAATATAGATTTGCCTACCACGCGCCGCAGATGAAATTTCAAACTCTTGATGCCGCTCTCCCAAAGGCCACCGAAATGAGGTGAGGAGGGCGGAATAAATGACCATGATATCCCCTGAGAGGATGTGAATGACTTAATCGAGGTGATGGCATCCTTATTGTGCCAAAAGTTGTAAATATCATGTAAGATGGTGCGGGCCTTCCTGAAGTTCGTGCCGTTGTCGGAGTACAGCTGACTGGGTATACCCCGACGTGCCATAAAACGACGTAAAGCAGCTATAAATGCGCTGGCAGTAAGGTCGGACACCAATTCCAGGTGAATGGCCCTAGTTGCTAAGCAAACAAACAGAGACACGTACGCCTTAGTAAGAGTTCTAGACTTCTGCCCGCCATGACGAATCATGAAGGGACCACCATAATCAACCGCGCAAAATAGAAACGGCCTTGAAGGAGTGACTCTAGGGGATGGCAAAATGCCAAGCCTCTGGACCTGCTGTGTGGCGCTGAACCGGATACACTTGAGACACTTACGAATAATGGAACGGATGACTAGCCGGGCATTAACAATCCACCAACGCTGACGCAGTGAATGATGCACGAGCTGAGCACCAGCGCGAAGTAAGCGAATGTGTTCGCGTTCGATGATAAGGTGTGTGACATGCGCCGAAGGGGGTAGTACGATAGGATGTTTCGAATCGTAAGGTAACTGGGAATGCTGCAATCGTCCGCCCACGCGTATCACTCCAGAGTCGTCAAGAAACGGGTCGAGAGAAGCCAACTTGCTTCTGATGGAAACAGAAGATCCGTTCCGAAGACAACTAATTTCGCCTGGGAAGTGGATCGATTGAGATTGTTTTATGAAGAAATTGAGAGACTGATGAATTTCTGCAGGGGTCAGATCGCCCGAAAGTTTGTCCGCAGATGAGTGTCTAACATTTCTGATGAAACGAAAACAGTAAGCGTATACACGTGTCTGCCGGTGTAACGAGGAAAAGTCCAACGATAAGTCAACAGCCAGGGTAGACATTAGCGAACGGTTATGTGTAGTTTTCTCTTCCGCGGTGACTTCCGAAGATGATGGAGTGGCCGGTACGAAAGATGGGAAAGGATTAGACTCTGACGATTGAGACAGACAGCCAGGACCGTGCCACCAAAGCGAGCAATCGCGCAAAACGTCCGGGAAACACCCCCTAGATATAATATCAGCAGGATTGCGTCGCGAATCAATGTGATGCCAGGTATAAGTTTGCGTGCGACGCTGAATTTCAGCAATCCGATTAGCGACGTATGTTTTCCAACGCGTAGACTGCGCATGAATCCAGTAAAGAGCCACCATAGAATCGGAATACAAATGTACATCATCAATAAACGAATGAAGAGCAGGAATAATTTTAGATACGAGTCGCGATAATAACAAACAAGCGCAGAGCTCGATGCGAGGTAATGACACTTGGCGTAGGGGAGCCACGCGAGATTTTGAACACAAGAGACGACAGGAAGCAGTAGCATCTTGATAAATGACTCGAATATACACACAACAGCCGAACCCTCTCTGGGACGCATCCGAAAAACCATGCAACTGAACTGTAACCGCCTCACGGTTGCAACGAATAGATCGCGGGACCACTATTTTATCAATCAGACTTAATTTGTTACACAAAGAATGCCAATCCGAAAGTGACTGACCGGAAATCGGTTCATCCCAACCAAGCTTACAAAGCCAAAGTCGCTGCATAAAGTGTTTATACAAAAAGACAACTGGTCCGATTAAACCCAGCGGATCATATATTCCGGCGATAATTGAGAGCATCTTCCTCTTGGATATGCTATGATCGACCGGAGATAGTTTGACGTCAAACAAAAATGAATCGGCAGTGTTGTTCCAAAGAATGCCCAGGGTACGCACGTTGTCCTGTTTATTTAGGGGTCGTGAAAGGTTGTGATGATTTGCGACCGCTGTGGGTTCATTTGATGCCCATTTGTGCAACGTGAAACCATATTGAGCAAGTAACGCACCTAGGTCGGATTTCAGATTGGTCAGATCGGGGATAGTGTCCGAACCGGTAAGTAGATCGTCTACATAAAAATCGTTAGTTATGGCTAAAGCCGCTTGGGGAAAGGAAGTTTGATTGTCTCTAGCAATTTGTAGAAGGCACCGAGTGGCCAAAAAGGAGGCGCTAGCCGTGCCGTAGGTTACTGTTCGCAGCGCGAAATGCTTAAGTGGTTCGAGGGGAGAGTCACGCCACAAAATACGTTGATAGTGACAGTCCCCTTCAGCAACGCGAATCTGACGATACATTTTTTCGATGTCGGCAATCAGGACATACTTATGTGTGCGAAACCGCAACAGAATAGAGAAGAGATCTTGCTGAACATTGGGACCTACCAATAATATATCATTTAACGAAAGACCATTAGTAGTCTTGGACGAACCATCAAAAACAACGCGCAATTTTGTGGTCAAGCTAGAATGTTTAAACACGGCATGGTGAGGCAAGTAATAAATATTTGATGATCCTAAATTGATAGCGCCATGATCAATGAGTGTCATGTGCCCAAGATTCATGTATTCTTTGGTAAGGTCCGCGTAGTCGCGAGCGAGCTTGGCATCGCGCCTGAATCGACGTTCCAAGCTTAAAAATCTTGATTCGGCACTTGTGTAAGATTCCCCCAAGTGGGGCTTATCAGATTTGAATGGGAGCGACACTATAAATCTACCCTCGGGGTTGTGCTGAGTTGAGCGCACAAAATGCTCTTCGCAAGCCGACTCGCTATTAGGGGTATCGCCGGGGATCGTTTCTGCCTCCCAAAATCTCTCGAGAGATTGCAGGATTTGGCTGTCATTGTTCCTTGCCAAGAACGAAACAGCAGGACCCTGGGTGTGGCAGTGTTTGGGCAGATTGCCGGCCAAAATGTAACCCAGTTTTGTCTCCTGAATGATAGGGAAGTTGGGTCCGCGTGTGTACTTATTAGCTAATATTAAATCCAGATAAAATTGTGCCCCCAATAGTATGTCGATCTGTGAAGATATATTAAAATCTGGGTCGGCGAGAAAAATTTTATTTGGAATGTGGAACCGGTTGATGTCAAACGAGATTGAAGGCAGATTATGAGTTAAGTTAGAAGGACGGCATATTTGGCCTCGAAACTATGTCTCTGATAGCGAGACATAATACGCACAGAAACAATGTCAGTAGCGCAACACGCTGTGTTGCTTATTCCTGTAATTGGAATATTAGATCGGGTTAGTTTAAGGTGCAACCTTTTCGCAAATGATTTCGTACAAAAATTGATCTGGGACCCGGCGTCAAGAAGTGCCCGAGCCTTATGCCTATTGCCAGCCTGATCAATGACATATACAACCGCAGTGGATAAAAGTACATTGTTTTTACACTGTAATTTGAATGAGCAATAGTTACTGCTGGCAGCTGCTGATTTCGGCACGTAATTAGCGTGCAGCAAGGTGTGGTGACCCTTTGAACAAATTTTACAAACCTGTTTACTTTTACAATTTGTTATCAAATGACCTGCTCTAAGGCAGTTAATACAACATTTATGATTTGCAACCAATTTCCCCCGCTCAGCGGCACTTAATATGCGAAAATTATTACACATGTAAAGCGGGTGGTCAGATTTACAGCACACACATGAATAATGCCTTGCCGCTGCGTGATAACTCTTAAAGGTACTGCTGCCAGCAGTATTTCTTAAGCTACATTTCTCAAATTTATTGTTTGGTTTTACACTAGGTTTGTTGAATTGCTGTCCGGATTCAATTGGCATTGTATTTTCTAAAAGTTGTCGGCGCAAATTCAAAAAATGCGTAAAGTCTTGAAAACTGGGCAAGTTGTCAGGGTCTATGGACTCCTTCCAACGTTTTAAAGTAATAGGGTCAAGCTTGGTGGAGAGCAACTGTATGGTAATAAACTCAAATAGGTTTACAGACAGCTTCATTTCCGCCAGTGAATTAACGGAAGACGTTATAGTATTCGTAAACTCCGCCAAGCTTTGAACTGAGTCCTTTATTGTGGACTTAACCTGAAGTAGGTTCTGTACATAATATTTGGCTAATATAAATGGATTATTGTACCTCTCGGACAGCAAGTACAACGCTATTACATAATTTTCTTGACAAATTGGTAATGATTTAATTAAGTCTAATGGTTCACACTTCACCGATGAATGCAAGTAATGCAGTTTCTGTACTGGCGTTAAATCTGATCTTGAATGCACTAGATCATTGAAAATTGAATAGAAATGTTGCCACTCAAGTATGTTGCCTGAGAAGCAGGGCAAACTTATCGGCTTTAAATGCACAGGCGTCGATAGTACAGGAGGCACAGTCTGAGTATTAAAAGTGTCAAGGAGCTGTAAAATGTTTGCCTCAGTTGAGTATATCGTTTCCTCAACCTCGACTCGGTCTGCCTGAGCAGTGCTCGCGTCTTTACTGATAAGCTCTATCTCAGACTGTACTTCGTCGTACTTCGAGGCTAAGCTCTTAAGACTTTCTAATCTTACAGTCAGAAAATGTTTTGTAGTTAAATTAATATCAAAAGAATTTACCGCGGATTGTATCCGCACTATCGCGGACTTTAATCCGCCTCTCTTTCTGGTCAGCACCTTGAGGCCTTCTTCAGACATTTTTTACGCACCTTTTTACTGTTTCTGGTGGTACCTGGTTGGCGACTTCCCGCAGCGTCGGCTCCTTGGTGATGATGGTGAACAGCTGGAAAAGATGACCACTTTGAGGCACTGCAGCCGGCAGGAACTTGCTATTACGTTGCCCGAAGATGACGAGCGAAATGGCGACGCAAATCACGCCACGGTCACATTAGCTGACGTGCTAATCCGCCCGTGATGGCCAGAAAAAGATGTAAAAGATGTTAAATGGAAATCCAGGTCCGGAGTGACCAAAAAATGGATGATCCCGGTCCGAGTGGACCGAAACTGATGAATGAAAGTAATGTTCCACAAGTGTGGACAGGAAGAATTAATTAGTTGGGCCTAAGTGGGCGAAAATTATGTTTCTTGAATTATATATTATAATTTATCATATCGATAAATTAGATTGCGACCTCGATGTTGGATTAAGAAAAGAGTTTAGAGCAAAATCTAAATATTCTAGGTCTGTTCGACCTTTAATTTCTTACATGATCTGAGTTCAAATCGGCGTGAGCCAGGTTGGTTTCTATCTACTAATATATTTTTGATATTAGTACGAAAGGACCATATCAAATAATTTAATTTATTCTATTTTAGCAAGAAGTGCATTAAATTTAGAATTTAGAATTCTGTTGGCTGGTCTTCCATGGTGATTGAAGATGATGTGTAGAATGAATTAAAAATTACATTAAGAAACGAAAACAAGTGGACTGTATACGAATAGTTTTAATATTGTGACTGATTACATTACAGCTGTAAAAATTGAAGTAGGCTGGCTAATGCTGCATATTGAATTAATACGAATTTATATTAGAATGAAGTTATGGCGCTAATCGGCCATAAGCGAGAACACAAGTTAATTATGGCGCTAGTTGGCCATAAGCGAGAATGTAAGGGCCTAAAGCCTACATTTAATGTCGACACTAACTTGACAGAGAAAGTTCGGCGAACCGAACGCCGAGAAAGCTGAATGTGCACTGGGCAAGGTACAATCACGCGAACGTTGATGCGATATATAAATCAGATTAGCCAACCTAGAAAAATAAAATCATCGCGCTACCGTCCAGTCTCTTTTAAGGTATTTTAAAACCCTTTGTACAAAGAGACAGTATCGGTAAGGGCCGAGCAATTAAAAATCGTTATTACATCAAAGGCTCCTGAATGTTAACCTTCTGGCCATACGAGTTGTACATTCGCTCGATTTTGGTGTGGATTCGCCTCAAGGTCACCTCAACGTATCTTCTCCTCCTTAGTGCTGGAAGCAAATAATACAGCAGTATAGCTTGGCCAGCCGAGCTTTGCAATTAAGAACAGCATACTATGCCAATATTATTTAAAGAATGGTTCTGACAGCTCTTTCAAGGGCGATGATTCCACTTGTCAGTCTGCTGCGAAACATACACTTACAAACGTGTGCTGTGGTATCTATTGTCTCTCTCTCTCTCTCTCACACACACACACACACACACACACACTCCCTGTCTCTCTCTTTCCCTGTCTGTTTCTCTCTGTCACTCTCTCTCTCTCTCTCTCTCTCTCTCTCTCTCTCTCTCTCTTTTTATCTCTCTCTCTCTCTTCGCCCTTTTCTCTCCCTCACCACTCTCATGAAATCACAAACCCGAAAAAACCTTTCATCGACTGATAAGCTGGATTTCTCTCGTCCGTTCGTCCTTATGCATACAATGCTAAACTCGGATTATTTACAAACACTAGTATAAAAACAAGTTTTCTCTGCCACACGTACTGGAGGTTTCTGCTAGGCTGTGATGCCGATTGCCTCATTCAGTTACATTTGTTGTCACTAAACAGGCTAGATTCAGATACGAAATAGTTGCACAAGTACAGCGTAATGAAATTATTACTGTTGTAGTAACCGACAGGGAATATAGGCCTATCTGCGTTCCCGTAACTAATATCATGTTACTTTTCCTATTCTACGGTGTATTGTGATGTGAGATTATATGCCACAAATTACACAGCAATACGTGTTTTGTTGTGTAGAATGCTGTACACTAAACATTAAATTACAGGTTTGAATTTGAATTTAACTGACGAACTTTTGCCGTCACAGAGAGTCACAGATAACTGCGACGTTTCGGCCACCCAGACAATCGGCAGCCGTCTTCAGGGTAATTACATAATAACGTACGTAAAGAAACTGATAATACTCTAATATAAGCCAGTGACAGGGAGTTAGTAAAATAATAATAACAAACCATCACATAGTATATAATCAAAAGATGAAATAATCCAAATGAATACTTACTGCGCAAAACACAACACTCACAAAACACAAGCACAATGAGCACGAACACTTTACACACCACTAAGGTCAACAAAACATACAGGTCCGCAAATTAAATTTCAACTACCTAATGGGCTTTTAATTATATTTGGCAGAAGCGATTTTTATAAACAGTTGAATTATTTTAAGTGTTGCATTATAAATAAAGCCTTGTGTAGAAAGATGGCGTAAACGTTAGTGTACAGTCAACTGCCGGTTATCTCGTTGTGGCCTATTCGTGTCAGGTAAGAACAAGATAAAAAGCCTCGGAAATTAATTAAAACATCGTATAAAAAGAAAACCTCTAAAACTGTGGAAGAAACGAGAACTTTGTTACATTAAAAATATCAACAAAACATAACATAAAGCTGAGTCTTGGGTTGGTTGCCCAGAAGGAGGGAGAGAAAAAATTGTGTTTTGATTAAACAGCGTGTATCGCTTAAATAAAAGAAAATAGTGCCAAAGAAAAGAATATTGCTGACAGAATAATTTTGGAGAATATAAAATTACATGTTATTTAAATGTTTTAAAGTGAGATGTTTTTATACGAAAAGTAAAAAAACTTTATTATTCTGTAAGCCTAGTAACTTTAAATTTGTTTACTATACTTCAGGTAAGTACAACATGTAACCTATTATTGTTTCAAGTAATATATTAAACTGTCTTTATAAAAATGAATATTATGTAAATGATATCATATGGGCAAATGAGTATTAGTACTACATACGTATTGACATAACATTTACTGATCTTTCAAATAGTGCTATCTAACTGTCATCATATACGTTTGATTGTTAGAAACATCCCCCAGTGTTCTCTTATTGTACGTGGTTCAGGATTAATCTTAAACCTCGTTCTGTTCACTGTGTCGGGTAATTGGCAGTTTAGTTACTACTGTTCTAGAGGGACTTATATACTCTGTTATGCAATATATAATACAATAAATATAATCATTATCCGAAATAAAAGATAAGGTACGCCATTAATTTTAAATAAATTTTTACTCAAATTGATGTCTTTAATTTTATTCGTCAATATTTAACAAAATGAACGTTCCACATGTTTAATAAACCAAGCGCACGTTGGTTACGAGTTCATCACATCATCGTATGTTCACTGTTGACTTATGTCCAATTCCTACCGTCTTCACCACCACAATCTCTAGAAGCTCTGCTCAGGATAGATAGTCTTATTGCGCTGACCAATTTCATGTCAACTTCAATCGATAAAATAACTCGACGTCCAGTGCATTCCACGTTACATACATCGCAGCGGCATCAGTGGTTTCATTAATATTACTACCATTAAACTCCATTAGGCCTACTACTGAAAGACTCGTATGATTTATTTGTACTTAAACTACTGTAATTTTGTACGAATTAGTTACGTTTATTGTGTGCTGAGATACTGCATATTGGATGTTTGTATAACTAGCATAACTACTAAGAATATATTTGTTTTTAGATAGGCCTAAGTTTTAATAAAATTTGAATCAACTTAGTTGGCGTTGAATAATTTAAATTAGCGTTCTGCTGTTTTAAAATACAATCAGATCCGTCCTCAAACCAATATTATAATAGATTACGTTCCGTTATATAATATGATAAAACGTTAAACATAAAAGTTAATATAAAATATTAAAGTCAAATAAACATTAAATAATACACGTAAACTGGTAAAACATATTACAATAATGAAGAAAAAGTAGAAGAAAATAATAGGAGCCCTAAATACACAAAACCACTATACTTTTATTACTCAGTAAAATGTTACTTCAATAATAAAATCGGCTAACAATAAATTTCCATGAATACCTAGACTAATTGTGTCGCGCCTGACAACTCACTGCTTTACAGCCGTGGTTCCCCAATTGTCTTCAATCAGAATCACGCAATAAATCAGTGCAGCGACTGAATTCGGGTTAACGCAGGGACCGTGTTTGGGGTCGTAGTCAAACAGTATTAATGCCTGAATATTATTAATGTTAGCTCTGGTATTGCTGTTACGTACTCTACCATTGGCTGACAATTTTATTATCGATTTAATGGACCTTGACGTGTTACGTCCACTACGAGGTCTGAGGACTGTGAACATATGGGAGCTCTTAATTATAATTATCTACAGCGTAACTGTAGACATTTGAAGTGTGTAGTTTGTTATCATTCGAGTGACGAAGTTCGTGCACTCTTATATATAGTCCACACCACACAAACACTACAACTACATAATTGAGAAACAAATTGTTTTGTTTTAATCGTTTTCCGTAGTGATGAGCCAAAGCCAATTGTCTGATGCTTTTTCCAAACAGAACGTTTTCACCATACTACTACTACTACTACTACTACTACTACTACTACTACTACTACTACTACTACTACTACTACTACTCCTACTACTACTACTCCTACTACTACTACTACTACTACTACTACCACCACCCACATGGAAATCTATCACGTAGTTCGCAAAATATTACGAAAGGGGCTCTGGTAAACTTGGTTTCCCAATAACCGTTGGGGAAAATTAATCTACAGTTGTGAAAAATTTAATAATATGAGAGTTCTTGGTTTTAAGTCAACCTTTTGGCATTTGTGTCTTTCCTACCTGTTTGTCTTGTCTATGTGTTTGGGGTATATGAATGATGATCACTTTGAAACGGATCGACCGACCTTTGGCTTGCATGTCTATACTTTTACCCCGCACATCGCTATTGCCTTTTACTAATAGGCTATGGTGTCATATAACAATGAATAAACTCTCACTGTGTAGAAGCCGAACTACTTGCTGACGTATACAGTTATTGCTTATATGTATGATGTTAATCTGTCATCTTTGTCATGTGACCCGATTGTCCCTTTTTTGAATCGCTGATGCAGTTAGAGGAAAATTCAATTGGTCCACAGATATCATCATTACGGACACCTGTAGTCAACCCAGGTCACCTGTGTAGCGTAGGCCTAATGATGACGAGAAGCTTCAAAATATCCTACGTCAGTCGGACGATGCAAGAAGAATATGCGGCGTCAGCCATACATTACTAGAACGTTGTGTCATCTTACCGATCGAGTAATGACGTGATAAGCTTTACATGGGCAACGCATGTTATTTATGTCACAGTGGTGTTAGTTACAGTATAATGTACGTGTGACTACATTATACTAGCCAAAAGGTTTACTTGCGCTTTCATGTAATAACGTGTTCTTAAATAGTAAGATCTTAAATAGTCTACGCCAATCGAACTGACCCACTAGTAAACACTTTCAGTGTACGTGGACGCGGTGTTGCCACAATTCTTATTCATCGATTTCTATGAAGCCGGCTTGTCATGTCGTCGTGATTCTGCTGTCAGTGTAGACCTTTTTTAAAAAGTCATACTCAAACTTGTCAACAACGCAACTATGGTGGAGCTACAAAATTAATTACGACTGATAACGGTTGCTTTGGTAGCCGACGGTTGATTGAAGCGAATACAACACGGATCAGACTTTTGCTCTGCAAAATTTATAACTACGAAGTTACAATAATTACTACTGATCTCACAAAATCTACTAAAAAGGACCAGTTGATAAAAATTTTGTATTTGAAAATGAGAAGCTGGAAACCTACAGGAAGGTGAAGATTGTAGTAGCTTTCAGCCAACTAAAGGGATTGTTTGGGTCACTTGTGTATCTTGCTTACGAGAACGTGTAGTATTGGGAGTTTATTACATTCCTTTTTTAATCCCACCGACCGTTATACATCAGATAATAATGTACGGATTCACATAATGGTTTAAGGCCATTTTTTTTTTTTTTTTTTTTTGTATTTGTTAAACTGACCATCTTGCATGGATTTTATAAGTTTTACATTTTACAATGCCTAAAGAAATTACAATTTTTTACCTAATCGTACTAAATTACTCTTTTCTTCCTGTGACTTTAAAGGCAAGATTTTATTTCTAAATGAAACGAGTTTATTTCCTTTCCCAAAACTTTCTTAAACTAATTTATTCTTTAATTGAATGTTATGGCTGTTATGTTACACTTGTATCTTTACACATTAGCTTGTAAAATTAAAAAACATCTGTTGATAACAAGGAACCTTGTATCTGAATCCAATGTTTTACTACAAAAACTATTCTGATAGTGTTTTTCGTCTGGCTTCTCGTAAAATATTATTAATAGGCAATATTATCCTTCAGACAGATGAAACGGATCGCTGTTCTGTTTCACTTCAAGTGGCAGCTAAATGTAATATGCCCCTTGTCCCCTTTTACAACTTGATACAATGTCTCTTCCTTTCCATTCTGAGCGGAACAACTGTAACCTATCAGCTTTTACATTACATTTCAATGTGATGTTAAGGTTACATTCCAGTGTATACGAATGTAGATGGACAGCAGTGATTTGAACGGCCTCTTGAGACTGAATAGGTTTAGTAATATCATTTTACGCGAGTAAATAAGCCTATAGTCTCACAATAAATGTTTTCTATAGAACAGCCTCAGCGTTGATCGTAACACGACCACTCGAGTTTATTAGACACAACCATAAATTTGATCGACGTATCTAACAAAATAAAATAGAAATAGCACAGTTCTCTCGCTACCAACAGCCGCTATCATTATTCTTAGTCCTGTTTTCAGCCACTATATCGAGCAGTCTATTCAGTTACGCCGCCTAAACAAAATAAATCATTTTTCTTTTAGTAATAATACAAAATTTAATTTTACATGTGGCGCACTATTCTCTGCGGAGAATAAAGTTAGCATTGACATGTCAGCTCTCGGCGGTCTAAATCAAATAACCATGTCTGCATCGGGAAATTGAACCCCGCGTCAAAGTTTACAATAAACTAGTTCGGATGATTTATTAAGGAAAATTTTATATGCCCTTGGAATAGAAAATAACCTGGATGGAATACTTATAGAAAAAATAAAAAAATTACTAAGATGAAAGAAATTGAGTAGGATTACAAAATTCGGCCTTTATGAAACAGTAGTGTGTTGAGTTGTGGTGTGCTATGGCCAGAAAACGTGTCGCGTGTCGATGAAGAGATCAGAGAATATTTGAGAGAGAAATATTTTTATCGAAGTATGAGCCGATTAAGTTAGATAAACTAATTTACATAAGTAGCATAAAATAGGAGGTTGAAAAAGAATTATCAATAAAGATACTGTGCGGTATATTAAAGAGCAAGGACTAATATGGTTCGAACATCTGCACAGACATGACGAGAAATCTAGTTCGGAGGAAACTGTTAAATGACGGAGCAGAGAAAGAGACCCCAAAGAAGGCCGAGATCGTGTGAAGACAAAATATTTGTGAACTTAAAAATTTTGAGAGTATCGGAATGGAATGTGAGAATAAGAGGCATGAAGGGAATCGGTAGGCAAAACTCATTAAAACCTGTAATGGAAAGGGAAGAATGGAGATAAAGAGAGTCACGACCCCCACTCGTCTTTATGGGTTGAGAAGAATTAGTAGAGTGTCTATAACTGCGGATGGTGACGACGGTGATGATGATGACGACGATCGTGATGATGACGGTAGTGATGATGGTGGTGAATTTTATGTAATTATCAACCTCAATCTTCTCGACTTGAGGTATTCCTCTTTTAGTCAAAAGAATAAAAATTGGTACTTTTTCTTCAGTTCGTTTTATATTGTGGTATGATGAGAAGATTAATCATTTACTAAGGGCAAAGCAATTGCGAAGAAGCACAAAACCTACAACATTATAAGTATAACATACTTATAACTTTACAGTATACAACTTTATAAAACTTCTCTCAGACCGACGGCACGCATAATGATGTGAATCACGATTTTTTGACATAAGACATTAAGAAGATGAGAAAGGGAGATAATTAGAAGAAAAATACGGAAGGTGGATACCTCAGGAGAACAAATGTTTAGGTATATAATGTACCTACGGTGAACTACAGTAACAGTAGACATGTTCCTCAGAGCACGGAGGTTGCAGTGGTTAGGCCATATAAAGAGAATGGAAGACGGAAGGACTGTGAAGAGAGTAGCTGTGTGGAGGAACGGAATCCAGGAGGAAGAGAGGAAGTCCGCGACGAGGGTATCGGGATGCGGGTGCTATCCTGGTGGACTTAAAAGAGAAACATATTGAATAGTGGAAAAGTGAAGCCAGAATAGAATAGAATGGGACAAAATTAAAAGCTTTGTAGTCTAAATAGCCTGTATGAAAGTTATTTAATAATATTAATAAAATAAATAGTCCATACGTATACGTACACCAACTTGACGTAACAAATAGAAGTATACTTTGGTTTATAAAAGCTTTTAAAAATAAATATGTTTGAGTAAACCTATATAAAAATTTACATAACGTAGACAGAACGAAAGTGAATAATTTTGTTTTACATTTTTTACAAAGACGCACCCGTTTTAGAAACATTCTCCCTTTAATACAAATGATAATAAGGGGCGTAAATGATATAACCGATATTTGCATATTTAATATCAGAACATAATCTAGTTACAAGAAAAAGTGTTCTTATTTTGTAAAACATTTTGTTTTATACTAAGCCACTAATGTAACACACGCACTCTTTAATATCTTCCAACAGTGTACACTCGTTTTGATGATATTAAAAATATGTAAAGTAAGCAAAAAAACGGTACTCGTGTTCTTCACATTTTATTAATTTACTCTCTAATCAAATGCAACGTAGGCCTATATAAAAAAATAAATAAGAATACTAAATGAGGCAGTTATTAAATGAAACATTTTGTTGTTAACAACAACTGTAAACGTTTGCAACGATGGACTTTTTTTATTCAGATATAAAACGGATGTTAGTAATCAATTAATTTGAAAGAAACTATTTTATTTTTACAAGAAGACAGTAGTCGTCTTCAAACTACACAAACACAGTATTAATACATTACTACTACTACTACTACTACTACTACTACAAAACTAATACTGTTATTATTGTTGTTGCTCCTGTTGTTGTTGTCGTCGTCGTTGTTCTTATTGTTGTTTCTGCTGCTGTTGCTGTTGCCATCGTTGTTCCCCTCCTTCCCTTGGAAGAATTTCGCTCTCTCGAAACTTTCTGAAACCAGCGTCATTGATGAACGTCTTCACTTATATGAAGATTCATCATTCTTTTTCTCTTTCTTCACAAGTTGCCATCCCCCCTCCACTGAGCCATGTACTGCATGAGAGTGAACTCTGCGATACTGATGGAGGCGATAAAATATGAGCGAGGTGTTAGTGTTAGTGTCATTAGTATGTCAAGGCCAATGATTCATGACGCTGTTCACAGTCAGACTGGCATCCACTCACAAAGGCGATTAGACATTGCAGACTTTGTAATTTTATCCGCTCTAACAGCTTGTATAAAGAATTAGCAAAATTGACTGAATCGCTTTATACAAACCCAGTCCGTGTCACTAGTGGCCTCATAAAGATTACTCGTGAGGTTTCTAGAATATACAGCAAGTGCTCGATCCCGCTGGACTCATGACTCATCAGTGGGGACACATTGCAACTGCCAGTGTTATTTAAGGCATACCATTAATGTTTATGCTAGTCAAAGCAAAATACCTTAATTTTCATTCGCAGAGTTCCGTGGTCGGAACCTTTAGTAAAAATATGTGGTGTCTTTTCGGTTGACACCACATTTATTGAAATCATTTTTACCTCTAAACCTTCCCCATTCTACGTTGTCGCGCCCTCAGTGCTATGATGTGATTCTCAATATTCCTACTGAGGATGCTACATCATAGGATCGGCACAATAAGTGCATAAGCATAGAGTCGCTTAAACCTTGATGGGAGTCGAAAACCAAAAAGTTGCAACCTCTAAATTAATGCAAAAAATTAAAGTATGAAAGTTAAAGTATTGGATAAAAATTGAAGTATTACACACACACACACACACCATCATTAGGTTTGGCCTGTGACTGAGGTCAAATTGAAGTATTACACACACACACACACCATCATTAGGTTTGGCCTGTGACTGAGGTCAAATTGAAGTATTACACACACACACACACACACACCATCATTAGGTTTGGCCTGTGACTGAGGTCAAATTGAAGTATTACACACACACACACACCATCATTAGGTTTGGCCTGTGACTGAGGTCAAATTGAAGTATTACACACACACACACACACCATCATTAGGTTTGGCCTGTGACTGAGGTCAAATTGAAGTATTACACACACACACACACACACCATCATTAGGTTTGGCCTGTGACTGAGGTCAAATTGAAGTATTACACACACACACACACACCATCATTAGGTTTGGCCTGTGACTGAGGTCAAATTGAAGTATTACACACACACACACACACCATCATTAGGTTTGGCCTGTGACTGAGGTCAAATTGAAGTATTACACACACACACACACACCATCATTAGGTTTGGCCTGTGACTGAGGTCAAATTGAAGTATTACACACACACACACACACCATCATTAGGTTTGGCCTGTGACTGAGGTCAAATTGAAGTATTACACACACACACACACACCATCATTAGGTTTGGCCTGTGACTGAGGTCAAATTGAAGTATTACACACACACACACACACCATCATTAGGTTTGGCCTGTGACTGAGGTCAAATTGAAGTATTACACACACACACACACACCATCATTAGGTTTGGCCTGTGACTGAGGTCAAATTGAAGTATTACACACACACACACACACCACCATTAGGTTTGGCCTGTGACTGAGGTCAAATTGAAGTATTACACACACACACACACACACCATCATTAGGTTTGGCCTGTGACTGAGGTCAAATTGAAGTATTACACACACACACACACACCATCATTAGGTTTGGCCTGTGACTGAGGTCAAATTGAAGTATTACACACACACACACACACACCATCATTAGGTTTGGCCTGTGACTGAGGTCAAATTGAAGTATTACACACACACACACACACCATCATTAGGTTTGGCCTGTGACTGAGGTCAAATTGAAGTATTACACACACACACACACACCATCATTAGGTTTGGCCTGTGACTGAGGTCAAATTGAAGTATTACACACACACACACACACCATCATTAGGTTTGGCCTGTGACTGAGGTCAAATTGAAGTATTACACACACACACACACACCATCATTAGGTTTGGCCTGTGACTGAGGTCAAATTGAAGTATTACACACACACACACACACACCATCATTAGGTTTGGCCTGTGACTGAGGTCAAATTGAAGTATTACACACACACACACACACCATCATTAGGTTTGGCCTGTGACTGAGGTCAAATTGAAGTATTACACACACACACACACACACCATCATTAGGTTTGGCCTGTGACTGAGGTCAAATTGAAGTATTACACACACACACACACACCATCATTAGGTTTGGCCTGTGACTGAGGTCAAATTGAAGTATTACACACACACACACACACCATCATTAGGTTTGGCCTGTGACTGAGGTCAAATTGAAGTATTACACACACACACACACACCATCATTAGGTTTGGCCTGTGACTGAGGTCAAATTGAAGTATTACACACACACACACACACCATCATTAGGTTTGGCCTGTGACTGAGGTCAAATTGAAGTATTACACACACACACACACACACCATCATTAGGTTTGGCCTGTGACTGAGGTCAAATTTTTTTAATGAACATATTGTTACGACAGTCTACTGATCGCCGTACGGTACAGTGGAAAACAAATACAAGACACCAATTACGTCACTAATCACCAGCTTTAATTTTCACAATCAAACAGTTTGTAATTAACAAGACAGTCTCTTACAACAAATCAAATAAAAATTGTTCACACGCAATAAAAATGTTAACTGATATAAAACACAATTTTATTACAATTGTCTCGCACAATTATAAAACATTTCCCGACAATAACTAACTTGACCGTCGCTGAATGGCTGTATTTATATCCCGCTGATTGCCAGAATAATCTGTCACTTTGTTAAACAAACAGGCGCTCTCGAGAATCCACTAGAAACAGTGTCTTCGAACACACTGCGCTTACCGGTATGGCCCGGTATAGACTCGATAGTTGAGGCGTAATTGTCTTTCACCGTAAAGTAGCAGCATTACACACATTACAACTGGAATACTCGAGATACTTATAGAATGCTCCGTATTATAAAAACACTTTTTCCGCATTACGTAACAATATGTAACCAATCATAATTTTACACTTGCAAATTTGGTAATTCAGTAGTTTGTTATAACAGAGCATATTTCAAAAGCGGTTGTTCGTCGCACAATCTCTGCTCCAATCCGACCACTCATGCTACTTACCCATCATAACACTTATCTTGAAGATTTTCGATACTTAACTCAAGCCGAATGAATACATCATTGACTACTTTAAATAGCATGGCTGCATCAGTTGAAGTGGTTTCATACAGTCCAATCAAATACTTTGTCCTTTCTAATATTTCATCAGTAGCTGTACGACTGCAGAATGAAGTTTGTCCCTTACACGAAACATCAGAAGTTTCATCTACAATTAAAGAAAATTTTCCTGCTTTTTTTAATATTTGACTTCAATATTTTTAAAAACTTCAATCAAGACTTGCTGTGCTAGAATTCCAAAGCATTCATTTTGAATTTTTTATGGTAACCGTTTAAAATTTGGGTTTTAACCGTTTCTTTAAAGCGTCTGAATCCTCAGCTCGCAATAAAAACACAATTAAAATTAAAATCACCATATTTTTACCCCTAACTGCTAAACCTTGTCTCGCTGAAAACCCTACAGTGGTTGTTGCGGTTGAACATTCTGTCCCCTTGCGTAGCTTGGGGTTAACGGCTGTTCACACTTTAAACCATAGGCTGGGTTTAATAAAATATAAAACGATAAAATCGGACTGTATAAAACGGTTTATTATAAAGAAGAGATTAAATTATACTTACGCGATTCTGCGAATCCGCGCGTCCCCGTAGGACTGCATATCTATTAATTTAGGCTAATTGAAATTGAATTGATTAAATCGTTAACATATTGACGGCCGTAAAGTAAATTTGCGTACCACACGCGCGGAACAGGCTCCTGCCTCTTGTAGCTCCGTGAGCTGACTGATAGATTGGAGGGGGTCGCGGACCGACCTTAGCTCGTCGGGCGATAACGCGATATGCAGCCGACGTCACAGGCGAATCATGGTTTTTAGGCCTTAACAGTGGTGAAAATAACCATTAATGCTTCACTAGCTTCAAACACTTCTTTTAATCTTCCATGGCTTTTCATGGGGTTTTTAATCTATAACTTAATTAATACGTTAACTTTAGCTAATAACATTAACTTTTCATAGCTACTTTTGTGTGCCACTGAGATTTTACACAGGCTGAAACTTTTTCTAAACCTCATTTCAGTTTGAAAAACTGAATACTTTACTTATAAATGTATCTCACTCTTTTGTTTAAAAAGTAACAATTTTTGAGATTAAGCCTGTTTTGCACTATTAGCAAAAGACACTCACTGTTATTCTCAGTGCAAGAATATTTAGGTAGACAGTTAGACTGAAACTTCCTATGGTGTTTCTTTACACTGAATTATGAATTATGATATGGTAATACATGAATCTTTTGAAGTTGAAGGGGTGAAGAAGAACAGGATGTAGCTTTATCACAATCGGTTTTGAGGTTACCTTTTCTTATAAGTCCACTCATTCTTTCTTTATTATAAAACCATGATATTATATTTTCAGATTCAGTTACACAAAAACTAAGAACAACTGAAATGTAGTTTATACAATCGGCACTAACTAAAAAACAATAACCTTGAAGATTGAACAAACCATGAAACACAGCTAATAATCTGTAACATAGTAAACAATGTTGCCAATGCAAAATTTTTACAATTTTACTGACGCATTGTGGCGTTGCGGTATCCATACTCTTCGAATGTTTCTAAACACAAATGAATGGTGTAAAGCTTATTGAATTTGTTCGGAATTATTCTGCCCTATACGATTTATCCAATACGAAATCTATGGAGTGTAGTTTCAAACTAGATATTTGGCTAAGGCAGTTTTTTACAATTATTGGGCAGGAGGAAATTGACTCCTGCTAGCCCCCCCCCCCCAAACTCTACGGTTGCTAACCGGATAAGTACTGTCATTCAACCTTCACTCGCAGAATCCCTTGTCGGGTACAGAACAAAGTAACCCGAACACGGAAAACAGAAAGCACTAATATCCTAGTGCACGACAACAGAAAAGACAGTCTAATCGGTTTCCTGTGAATTCAAAACATTGTTTTCGAAACGCTTCTCGGATGAGGGCAACAAAACGCTGCTTCAATAAACTTTAGATTAGTAGACGAACGCCATATTCACTTGTATAACTGGCAGACTATGCAGATCTACCCAAAATGTATATATAGTTATTACTATATATATACAACAGGGTGCATTTCAGAGGCGGAATAAAAAAAATAAAATTTAATTGTTGGCGCTTATCTTTTTGAAAACTGAGAGACATTGAGATAACTGTCTTCAGCAACTCACAATCCGACATGACGTAATTTGACAAGTATGAGATTTTCCGACAGTTTTAAAATGCACACGTTCATCGCGTAATTATAACGACGTAAACAGGTTTTAAAACATTCGTGTCCGTGCCCAACCTCGCAGATTTATTCCCGTCACAGTTGCACGCGTTTACAGTGGACACAGTCGACGCGTACGCTCGAATCCGCCTTGTGTGTAACAGCTGTTTACACGTAACCAAATATTCACAGCTTGCTAAGAATTTAAAGTGTTCAATATCTCTGTGTAAACAGAGATACTTCCAAAGTTTACTACTTGGTATTATCATTTTTCTGTTTCCGATTTGTCTTATTGAGTTTTAGGTGTACTATGTAACAGATCCTTGCATACTGTCTTAGTCTCTGTAACACGTCTTAAACAATGTTATATTAGCATACCCAAAATTGTTAAATACACTGAATTTTCTTTCTTTATAGTGAAAAATGCAAATTAATTCATACCATGTCGTGTACGAAATAGATGTAACTCCTTAAAAATATCTCAAAGTAACTGACTTCCGTTGGCAAAGATGATTGCTTCTTCACTAAAATAAAACAGACGCAAGTTTCACAGTAGATAATATACTTACGGACTGAAACACCAGTTAGGAATAATAACGAAGCTATAAGAAAGAATAGATAAAAATGGTATCAAGTTAAACGTAGTGAAAACAAAGCTTTTGAGAACACGCATGGCATGGGTAAGAGCATATCAGTTACGGAGAGCGTCGCAAGAAAGGAAAAATACAAATTATTTGAATTTGAAGGGAAAAGTATAGATGTCTGAGTAAAATGTAACATAGAACTGTAGGAGGAAAGTAAAGATAACGCCGATCCAATGATTAAAAAAGACTAAGAAGAACAAGTTCACCAGTATGGATCTGGCAGTGAGGAAGAGGCTGGTGAAGTGTTATGTATGGAGAGTTTTATTAGACGATTGTAAAATACACACTACGAGGAAGATAAAAAAAGAGGGACAATACTGACGCTTTTGAGATGTAGGCGTAGAAAAAATTATAGAGAATAATATGGGTTGACAGTGAGAAATTGGGAGGTTCTTAATAGGACAAAAAGACTGAATACTTTTAAAACCTTGAAAAAGAATGGAAACTGGATGCGAAATTCTATAAGAGGGAAAGGAATATGAACTATTGTTCTTATTGACGGCGATAACTGATGGCGATGATGATGATAATGGTGATGAGAAGGAGAAGGAGGAGGACGACGACGACGGCGGTGGGGACGATGATAACTATAAAAAAAATGCGCGGCAAATATAGGTGATTTTGTCGTAGCTTAAAAGTGGCTACAAGGATCATTTCCCGCATCACCTGTAAACGGCCACAAAAGGATGTGATCACATAAGGTACAAACGGTTATAGAGGGCAAAGATCACGTTATCTAAAAACGCCTACAAAAGATATTGTTCATGTCATCTTCAAACGGTTAACAAGGAGGAACGTAAGACACAAGAGGAAATGATCACGTTACAGGGATGCTGAAGTTTTTCACGTACTTTACAGACTGTTGCAGAGATCGACATTCACCTGCCGGGAAAGAATGTGGCATAACGCTGTGTCCGTTAAACTACATACTCTAGCATACACATTAGAGGTGGGCCGATATACCTGTAATAGGTATTTTGGAACGATATTTTTGTGGAACGGATGAAACAGTGACTGAAAAGTTGAAATACCTGTTATTCGCGGCGACGCTGTTCCGAGTCGAGACACGCCGCCCTCGCTGTTCCGAGTCGAGGCACACCCCTACGCACCTACACAGACACACACACACACACACACACACAAAGTACGCACGATCACGTAAACCAAGGCCAAATACTAGACGTACAAAAATATCGCTGGAACGCAAGGAACAGCCAGTAACGCGTTATTTAAAATACTAGGTATTTCAAATACTAGTGGTATCACCGATGCACAAGGAACAACGCGTTCCAGAGTAACAGTAGTATTTTAGTAACACCTAATATTTTAGGAACACCTAGTATTTTAGGAACAGGTAGCATCAAGCATATTTCGAGTAGGAAATATAAGTATATAGTACGAGCCACTTTTTCGTCCTGTATACTTCATTCTGCGCAAAGAGACGAAGCTGTTTTTAATAAAGGAAATAATTCATCCTGCTGTTACATTTATTCTCGTGTGATATGCAGATATAGAATACAGATTATATGCTAATAAATTATATATTATACTAGTCACCAGCTTGTAACTAAAATCGGTTGGTAAAACTTTTGTTTTTACTCAAAAAAACTTTATGTTCCGAGTAGTTAGTGAAATCGTTGTATTTAATTATATTGAGTTATAACCTATAGAGTGGCTGATGTTGATAAGCTATATTATACTTTTTATTAATGTGATTTTAACTTCACTACACATCTCACGTAAATGATGAGATTGTTGTAATGGACATTTATGCACTTTATCTAGTCCTGTTCCTTAAATATCTGTAATGCATTTAATTTACTTTTGTTGTTGCTTATTATTTATAAGTTTTTATTTATGTATTTATATTTATTTTATTACAATTTTTTTTTTAATTTGTAAAATTTTGTTTATTCTCATTCACTCTTGTGGCTTACTGTTATGTTTTTATTATACGTTTCTGATGTTTTTTCACATTATTTTTTGTGGTATTACGTGTAGGCCTACTCTAAATTATTTAATTGCCCCGAGTTTCGCAACTGATTTGTCTAACCAACGTTAGTTTGTTTACTACTAGTGAAAACTTAAATTGGTATTCCCAAAGGGAGATAGGCCTATAAATTCTCTTGTTTCTTATTTCCATTTAAACAGTAATAGTTTAATAAAGTCACAGTGTAAAGTAACACTGTTAATACTTTTAGTTTCAATTTATTTCTTATAACAAATTATATAGTATAGGTTATATAATATCTTCAAATAAATACACAGCAAGTAGGTTTATTAATATATTAATAGGTTTATCTAGGTGAAAATAAACCTACTTGCAGTGTATTTATTTGAAGATATTACATAGGAGACCTGCAGGAAACTCAAAACGAGTTACTTACAAAGGATAATATAGGTTATGTATATATAGTATATAATAACAGGTATTTGTACCTGTTATTTTTTTGGAACGGTATTTTCATACCTAGTATTTTAAAATAACAGTTTAGCCCACCTCTAATACACATACACAACTACATACACAGTTGTTGATATAACCTACATACTACTTTGTTCCGATAACCCACGATTATTACAAACGCAATGTTCAGAAAACCCTAACATTTTCTTTAATTTTTTGTAAGATTACAATGTAATACCCCTATAATATACCTTTCACACACGAGATACTAATATTCAGCCAGATCGAAATACGCTTAATGGTGGAGTGAAGTAAATTTATGGAATTACTGACTCAGACGTCGAATGTTGTACTCAAGCCTACGCCTAATCATACTTTACTATTACTCTGTCGTACTGTTATTTTAACAGGCTCTATTTTATTTAAGCTTTACTTGAAGTTTCATTAAAGTAAATTTTTTGTTTTTTATTTTACTTAGTTTAGTCAAACGATTTTGAGAACTATACACGTTAAACTAAATAAGCTTATAGAAAATTTCTAATCATAAAGAATTATGAAGAAATGTGAGAAAGATTCTTCTTGAGATAAGGAAAAGATTTGCTAAATATTTCATGTAGCGTGTGGTTTTTCATGGCCGCAAAAAACAATGAAGAAAGGTACCTAAAGAGATTCGAAATGTGGTTGTGGCGAAGAAGGATTAAGGTGAAAAGGACTGATGGAGTGACAAACGATGAAGTATGGGGGGTAGAATAGGGGAGGAAAAAAATTGCTGAAAGTAATAAGAAAGAGAAAAATATCTTGGTTTACATTGCGTAGAAGAACTGTCCGCAGCTAAGGACCATAGAGGGAAATTTGAAATGAAAGAGAGGACGGGAAAAAAGGTCGGAATACTTGATGACATAAAAAACGAAGTAGTTGTTATCAAATGAAGACAAATGCACAGTACCGAGGAAATGGAGCTCATCTACTTGAAACCTGTCGTTGACAGATTTACTATGGAAGAAGAAAGAAGAAGGCTACTTTTTATTGTAGTAAGAATTCATGGAATATCCAATACCACGATCTTCACCTGTTTATCATTATTTTCAACTGATAACACGACCAACATCTATCCGTATCGTTTGTAACCCTCTCGTTCACTAACAGCTGTAAGCTTTGTACTAACCGTATTAGAGTCACCTATACTCTCTCACCACGTCATTGCATTTCACGTCACTATTTACTCAAAACTTAATGCAACGTCTTTGACTTTATATTGTAAAATGTTAATAGAAAGTAACATAATTCACAAAACACAGCTTACTGAATTATCTTTCAAATCTTAACTATATATCCAGTGAGGACAATAATTTATACTATTGTCACAAGCACACCTAGAAACATCACATAAAAAGTGTTTTATTCGAACACTACTATCGCTAGAAATACAAAAATACGCGAGCCACACCGAGGACGTGAGAATTACTTGATTAAAAGAGCGTGACGGAATATTTTAAATGCAGAAATTAGTTTAGGAAGAGAGAAAATTTTATGTGTTAAATATATTTTCAACGGAGATAATTTTTCAACTTCAATAATTCTGTTTGTTTTCTCACTTGGAGAGTAGACAATGACGTATTGTTTGCTGCGAGTTATTAACTGTTCGACTCGTTAATAGAATCCGTCGTGTCAAAGATAATTAACCTGATTGACTTTCCCAAGAAGCGGAAAGCAAAATAATTATTATATAATTAGCTTTGAACATAACTGACGTGTCGACAAATTGAATTATATGTTTACATATTTACAAAGCGTTGTTATAAAATAATTTACTTTGACATTCTCTGCGTTAATTACATTAAAAAGCAATTTTGTTAAATTATATATCAGGAATGAATGGACAATGACTCGATGGCCAACTGTAATATGTTCAATTGTAATAACAAGTATTACTTTAATGTCTGTTAATCAGCACACAATGTTGACACCGACGTTACAGATTTAAGTTGATATACTCAACGATAACATTTAGTGTTTCAAACATAGCAATACCGATCATGTACTGTCACGGTCAATTCAGTTACAAACATTTTGAAAGCACTTTACTGTGAAAACATTTACTTTTACAAAATACTGAGAACGACAGATTGATTTATTATTATACTGTGCCTTTTAAAACATTATATCTCATTCGTTGGTTTCCTAATTTGTTTGCAGTACAAATTGTCATGATATAAAGATAGGTCATAATTAACATAGCAATGTGGATGCAGTGACCACAGAACCGCTTCCAAAGAGGGGCGTCGACTGTTCGTCTCTACAGTACGTGAATATTATCACGACGTCCACTGAGAAGCTGGTTCCTGCGAACCTTAACGTGTACCTTACTATGTATTTATCCACCAAGGAGACTGAGTTTGTTCTAGGCACAGAGTTAGTTACATTGCATATCTTGCGTTGCAAGTAACGTAGACTGATTGGCATTGACCTAAATCATTTTTCTTGCAGCATTAATTGGCGGTTGGCGGATGGACATGTTCTGAGGTCGTCAGGTTGTTCTGCGGATCAGTTATTCTAAAACCTTTGCGTACTATTAAACTCGCTTCTGCAACTAAGCGTATCTTTCTTGGCCGTCGTCTATACCTTCTTCCATTATCCTCCTCTCCCTCTTAGAGGGATCATAATCCTGTCGCCAATGTGACTAAACTATTGTGTATCCAACCGTATTTCCTTTTTTGAACTTTACACACACACATGTATTGCGATGTATAGCTGTCGCATAGAATAAGTAGTCGAGATATATGTTATTAGAATGAAGTGGATATATTAATGATGCTATTATTTTTTACATTCTACTGAGCTTTTAATACAGTCTATTAAAATTATTAATCTGTCTCTGTGGACCTTTGTAACACAAACTTTGTTACTTTCTGTACAATGAAATAAATTAATATTTAAAAGCTCTTTTTGTCTTATTTACTATAAAGTCATTATCGGTGTAATAGTCTTTCTTTTAAATAATTTTTTTATACTTGTACATAAATAATGTAAGTTCACTTCCCTTTTATGTCGACTGCAGATCTTTCAGACGACGGGTCGATCCTGCATCTACATGAGAACGTGGGTTGATACACTCTGTCCAGCTTCAGGGTCGCTTCCGGACGCATACGTATTTCTCATGGGCACGGTTACATACACTTTCACAGTGAACGGATACTGTTACTGCTTCTGGTGTATTAAACTTACATCACTCCAGTAAACTTGAAGTGCCTGTATCCCTAATTGGAATATCTTGAATTTTCGCGGGTTAGCACAATTATAATAATTCTCGCAGTAACTCTAGGAATTTTCTAACTTGTGTATGTCGCTATTGGCAGACCAAACGTCTGATACCAGACCGGCGTTTACACGTTATCAATTCCGAAGAGA
Organism: Magicicada septendecula; assembly: GCA_034769895.1. Taxonomy (NCBI): domain Eukaryota; kingdom Metazoa; phylum Arthropoda; class Insecta; order Hemiptera; family Cicadidae; genus Magicicada; species Magicicada septendecula. Next base: position 170,072,445 of record CM068374.1, on the reverse strand, counting down.
ACCGGTCTATCCGTTGAAAGTCATTTTCATCAACTGTATTCTCGTAATCTGATTGGTTCTTCGGTAACCCCTACTCATGATTTTTTCTACAGATAATAAACGTTCTAGTCCAATAAAGCGTCCGAACAGAACAATTCTAGTTCAAAAAAACCTGAATATTTTTACGACCAAATTTATGGGCAATAACACGTGTTACTAGTGCACACATTTATGCAAGTCTTTAAGCTTTCACGTCCGACGTCAACATTATTGCAATTTCTACTACGGTATTAGCCGGGTTGTTAGGTCGTGGCCCACAGCTGTTGTTGACAAACGTTTCGGCCCCACCATCGGAGGCCATCATCCGTGACTGAAACAATTGGCGGACGTCGTGACAATTGTTACAGACACTGATGATGGCCTCCGTTGATGGGGCCGAAATGTTATTCAACAACTGTGGACCACGGTCTAAATGTCCGAGTAATAGTAAACATTTCAACAATGCATACATTTAGTTACTAATTTTTAGAACAACTACTGTCATCAGATAGATCTTTTTATTAAGATATTCTGACATAAGTCCCATCACAAAATTTCATATATCACAAACGTTATTTAAATTAACGTGTTTTTTTATTATTATCCTGTACAATAATTACGTACCCTCGTACACGCGCATTACCCACGCGGTTAAGCATCCTTACGCATCATTTCGCATCACTTAAATGCTGTTTTATAAGCATAAAATATTTGAAACTAACAATTTTAGTAATGATTATTATCACTTAATTTACAACTTTCAAACCTGCAGTCTCTACAGTGTCTTTATATGCTATCATATGCTTTACTCTCTGCTATATTACATATGCAATTAGAATGTCCATTGCAATATGTATAATTCGTGATGTTCTCACGGATGCAGTGTACGTTGTTGGTTTCTCTAACAGTAGCCGGCGTCCCGTGTTAGTTGTTTGCCCTGCAGAATCTTATTTCTGTTCCTAAGTGTCGCTACAATCGCATGTTCCATCTTCAACCTAAGTACTACCTAGTGAAATCCAATCATAAAATCGTCCCGAATCCAACAATACATGTATACAATTGTTTCGCACATATCTACTACACTTTCTTTCAGTGTTGTTCAAGAATTATTATTATATTTGACATTAAAATTTATCTGAGTTGCAGCTTGCTAAGTACTGAAAATAGGGGAACAAACGTCCTGAAAAGCGTTCTACAAAAATAAAAAATAAGTGTACTTGAAACAGTGTTTTAATTCCAAATGTAAAAACGTGTGCGAGTGGCGGGGGGGGGGGTATTTCTACACCACACTTGGCCGTTTACCGCAACCTAAGCGTCGTTCTTCTTCATTTTCCCGAGCATTTTCTCTTATTCACTTCTAACCGTTTCAACTATAAGTCTGTCCTTACATCGAGTTATTTGCCAAACCGTTTTCTTTCTTCTTTGCAGAATTCATTTGAAAATTATTTTATACAGTCTCTTCTCCACCACCTTGTGTTATGTATCAATACAATGGCATTTGTTCTTCCTGTAGTATCCTGTCGTTCTGTTCAAAAGTGTCTTTTCTATCTGTAATCTATCTATAATAGTATTCATTCTAATATCTTAAAAATTCAGAAAAGTAAAATATCGTAACGTCTTTTTAAAAATTAATTTTCCAATGCATTTATTCTTTTTTTACGGTTCCTACCCAATGACCTAGCTACGAAGCTACGAGCTACAATTACAGCAGTGCTTTGGAATAACGATTTAAGCATTTGCAATTGTACTGTGTTAATTTTTTCTTATTTTACAACACCGAGTTCAGTCTGTTTCCTTTCTCCTTATTGTAGGACATCTTTAGGGTTCCTTCCGCCACTACATAGTAAGTTACTAATTACCAGACTTCCAATATGAGCTTGGTAACGATTAGAGCTCATCATTAGGCCAGAACATAAGACTCAGCATTACTTTTGTCTTGATCTGATGATCGCTGGAACGCGTTTATTGGGAGTCACTACACTAGATACATCCTGAATCCCTATTTTATAAAAAATCTACAATCCATTAATTAATTTGGTTAATTAAATATCTTTCGTCAATTGTCAACAACACGTCCAAATATATAAAAATTTGTGTACTTCCAAATACCAAATCCTGTTTTTTTTTTATAATAACTTTTCTAGTAATCAAATCTTATTTTGTCACCATTATACTGGTTATTATTCAGAAAAATTAAGTTATTCTAATATTAATGAGGCTTTTTCGACAACATTTTTTCCTACTACGTCCTCTTACGCATTTAAACATTCATAAAATCCTTTTCAATCACATTGTCGCCGTGTCTCTAAAGCAGTGGTTCCCAACAAGTGACCGCAAAACCCAAAATTCTTGCATGGGTCTACCAAGATATAACAAAAACATTCGTCTAGTCTACCTAATAAATTGCATCGTAAACAAATTTTGTTTACCAAAATGAAAGCGACCAATTGATAAAAAGTAATAAAAAAAAATGGTCTGAAGCAAAGGACGGCATAGACTACGTTTGACCAACAGTAGTATCCGAAAAAATTCAACTGCTGGTGAAATAAACGCTCAAGCCCCAAAAAGTCATTGACTCGTATTAATTAACTCAGTGACAATAATTTTAGTTGATGCTAATTACCTCAAATTAAAGGAAGGACAGGAGGGTTCCGCGCTTCACCTGTATTTTAACGTGTTGGTCCTGCGGTCGTCTTGAAACCTATAAAGCACTACTCTAAACCCTCTAGTCGTTTCTTGACTGTCCAATAGTCTGTGAATCAGAACCACACAGAGTCAAGCGTCATACAAATGCCGTCACTACAAACTCTTTCGGTCTCGCAGATCCGTTCGAATAAATCTATAACTGTAGCTTAATAAAATAAAATACTACGGATACTATATATACTGAGTGACAGCTGTTGCAACGGAAACTACTAACAAACAATATTATTGCCAACAAATCCAATCAGATGGACGTTGGTTAGGTCGTAAATTGTGCAAACACCATGTTAGTCGTCAAAGCAATTGCACTTCATTGTACAAAACAGTAATCTGTAACGGTTTCCTTTTAATAATGCAGCTGTCAATTGTCACGTGTTTATTTACGCACCAGTCAGATTAACGAGCGTGTTGTTCTGTTCATTTTGTTGTAATTAAATTACACCTCTTGCATTGATTGTTTATTTTTTACCTGTCAAATATTTTAGGTAGAACATTTAGCTTCTAATTTATAAAATTAATCCATTTCTTTCCTCTATGTGTTTCTCCGTATTTTGCTAGAAATAAATGAATTTGTCACTCTGTTACTTAAGACAATCAGTGTGAGTTTTGGGCTTGCGCGTTTTTTCACCAGCTGTGGTGAAACACCACAAAAACCACAAATACATTTATGAGTTTGTGTGTGTGTGTGTGTGTGTGTGTGCGTGCGAATATGTTCTATACGTATGTGTATTATTTCTCGGTGTATAAAAAATGTTCAAATGACTTTTATTTTTGTGGACCTACGCATTAAATCAGTATTATTTTACTAACATGGAACGTTTTCTAATTTCTTTAAAATAAGTTAGAAATCAAATACAGTAAAATTAAAGCATCAGAAATGGACTTTCTGCGCAGACACTGTGAATTAAACGGACGAACAGGAGGAGATAAAACAACAACAACAACACTAATTAGGAGATAAAAGGTCCACTGAGAAAGACCCGCTATAGATGAGAAAACTGGTAAGTTTTGAACACATGTAAGAAGTAAATTCCTAGATGAATGGATAGCTAAAGTAACAAATTTGAGTCTTATGGGCAAAAGATAGAGAGATCTAGAAGACCTTCAAGAAACGAATAACTGAAGCGATGGAAATAAAATGGTCTCACAGATATTCTTTGGAAGCTGAGACCACAGATTTTAGTAGAGAAGGTGGTTAAAAGAAGAAACACAGCGACAGTTGTAAAGTGTTTCTGTATATACACTTTGATTGCTCTGAATCCTGTGTTGAATTGTAGTGATTCTTCTTAATGGGATTTTCGCGACGATACGGAAGATTCTTCTCCACCATTATCACGATGTTGACTTGAAATCAGTCTGTCCAAGGATGGCAGAAATGACTCTGTCCAACGTCGGTGGAGTGGAGATACAGCCGTCAAGCACTCACTAAGAAGTATAATTTTGGTAAATTCATAAAAGACATTAGTAAAACAATTTAATTTATATCGAGAGATAGAATAATTTTATTTCTGTTTTAGAGATACAGAAACTCAGTTTTGCTTAATATTGTTTATTTCAGAGACATTTTATAACTGACAGTTAAAACTTATTCACGTGTCTTTTGAATGTAATAAACTGCTTTTTTATATAGGCCTATGGTTTAATCCTTAGTTTAATATAATAAATTTTACATATCAGAATAATATTGACGTAAGAAGTTAGAAGATCGTTCCATCCATCGTGTGTGTGTGTGTGTGTGTGTGTGTGTGTGTGTGTGTGTGTGTGTTTTACAGATCGGTTTTATCTATCCACGGATAATACCACTCCATGTAAAGACGAAACTCCTAATATAAGCAATTTATGAGTTATATAAACGAGTTTAAAGAGTATATTTGCATCACGTATATTTTTAGAAATAGCTATTAATTGATTATTGTTTTCGTAGATTTTTTGTTTAATTTTTGATATCAAGTAGATAACCTGGTATAAGCACAAAGAACCGTAATGCATAGTAACATGTTATTTATAACTAAAAATAGTAAGAGGAAGTTACAGTCTAAAGATGAAATTTCCCAGATATGTACAGGGTAGTAAAATATTAGGCTACATGGTGTAAAAAAAACAATGGACTGTACAGTACGCATTGCTGAATAAAATGTTTAATAGAAGTACAGTCAAGTGGGTTCAAAAAAATATTGTTTTCGGAAAAACAGTCTACGGCTAGTCCAAGATGGTTAGAAGAAGCAGAGAAAATATTAACGTTAAACACACAGTCTGTTTTTTAACATTAGGTTTGTTAAAAACTGTAAGATACGTAACGGCATATAAAATGAGTTAACTTTCATTGATTTATGCTACCGCATGTCTTTTCTTCTTGAAGAGAGGAGAAGATCATCGTGAGTAATAACTGCGGTTTGTACCTAAGCATTTTATGTACTGTTTTCGAATTTTACACTCTGATTTAACCTTGAATTTTACGCATTGCACATATTTTTTATTCAAACTCTTAGATCGTAACAATAAAATAAAGTCCGATGGTTCGTTACTCACTTTAACTGAATAAATTAAACCTCTTATCAAAAACTTGGTTTGTTTTCCTTTTGCATACCGTTTTCGATAATCGGTGGTGTCCGTCCTTTTCATTGGCGCGACTGAATTATTTTCCTGACTGACTTCCTTCCCACAAAATTAAATTCCGAATTTCGTCTAAAATCCAAGTCTTAAAATCAACCGCTAAATAACAAATGACAATTTTCTTCCAATTACTGAAGGCCATATGATGACAATAAATTACACAACTCTTGATTCGAGTTGTATAGTAATTGGTTCTTCTGTGTTGTGTTCACCACGTCACACTCCTGTTAATAGGAAAACGTGTTTTATTTTTTGTTCAAATGACAAAATGCTTATTTGGTGCTGTTAAACATTTTTGTACGTAACATCACGGCCGGGCTGTTTGGCCGTGGTTGATTGGTTTGTTCTGTCATTATTTAAACGTTTCGGCCACCCCTAACTGAGTTACAGGTTACAGGTGCTTCTGATTGGCTAGAACCGTGCTTCATATGTTATATAGGGAACTCCGCTTCCCTGGTAACTTATTGCTTTTACTTCGGTTAGGGGTACGTTCGGTCCTCCACAAAGCAATTGACCTATAAATTCCTCTTTCAATGACTCCCGCGGTGAGAGTCTATGTAATAAAATTACCGTCATCGTTTCCCAAAATAGTACACACGCAGCCTGAGATTATATAGCTATTTTCAATACACAAATATACAATTACGTTATTTATAAATTAATAATTACCTTATATCCGTCGTATGACTTTGTTTTATATTTAAAATTACGCGTTTCGGAACATATGTTCCATCATCAGATTCCTTTACTCAGTGGAGACCGTCAAACGTTAAAATCACATACGGTACCGGTACTCAATTGTTAAAAACACACGTCAGTATGGGTTAATTATTAATTTATAAATAACAAAGTGACTTGGACACCAATAATAATGTGTTTGTCAAATTACGTTATACTGTACTAATTTCTTTAAAAACAAAAAGTAATTTAATTAAGAAAATTGTGTTAGTGGTTATAATCACAAACACAAATATCACTGTTGCACACCACTATAGAAAAATTATTCCGATTAGCGCTTTCAAGCTTCACAGCTCATCGTCAAATCGGAAATCTAATTCTGTTTTTAACTAAAAATAATTTAATCTGTATGGTCAAGTGTAGCAGAACTTTTGTGTAGCTATTTGTTTGCGTTAACGGTTCTTTTCTGAACCTCAAATCGTACGTTTGCAACACAGTTCAATAAGAAACTGTTCTTCATATCAGTATCGCCAACGTAGTATGGTGTTGCGAACAAACACTGTTTCTTTAAATTAATCAGACATCATTTGAAAATCTGACAGCAAAATGAGATGCCGTGGAGAAACTGCCTTTGTGTTGTGATGCTTTGTTTAAACTAAATGAAAGAAAGGAAACCTGTCCCGGACGTCACTTCACGCCTTCCAGTCCGATTACAAACATCCAGTTATAGTAACAGTAAAAATAAACAACTTCAATGTTACCAGCTACCAACATACTCTCGATCAGCCTAACTACTTCTCTGAATAATAAACGCGATGTAAAATATCCGTCTCTTCGCTCACATCGTATTAGGTTCCGTTTCATGCCTTTCATCATACACATATGTTGTAAGATTTTTACGTAGATTTCATTCCGTCACTCTGCCATTTTTGAATGCTGTTGCAACACCTTTCTCCTTAACACTCTTATCGTAACTCTTTATTCTGCGTCTTTATGTATTTCGTAGAAACAAATATTATTTAATTAAAAAATTAATTCAGTATAACATACACAATAAGTCAATGACTCCAATAAAAATAACTTATTATCAGCCAACCGCAGTTATATTATTTAAAGGTATTCTTTAAAGTGATTCATGAATATTCCTCGGTATCATTTTTCAATTTTTATTTCTAGATACTTGCAACATATCAAATGGTCTGTCTATCTGTGTTTTTATTTACAGCTGCACTTTCACTTTTGTTAACTGTTAGGCCTATGTTAGTAAAGAAAATCTGTATTCGCAGAAAATATGCAAGGAGACTAGAAGTCGTACGCCAGTAGATACATGTAATTACTGTAAGAAACAGACTTACTTCAGCGAAGACAGAGTAAAAGGTGACAAGCTACACCGTGGGTGAGGGTGCTGTGGTGTGTGTGTAGGTGTCGCGTTGTTAGTGACCAAAGTCCGCTTATCTTGGCCACACTTGTAATGACCTAATAGTAAAGAGAGAGGACTAGATTGGCCGAACCCACCAATGAACAATATGCAAGGCGTTATTCGCTATACGGCACATTCAGTTATTCTGCCATAATGTGAGTGATACAAGTCATATGAGTGAGTCAATGAGAGTATTTACTGTATGTGTGACTCAGTATTGTGCGAGTTCATGTGTTAAATCGATCGCAGTTCCAAGACTGCAGCGAACGACCCTCGATTGCAACAAGTCATGATAACCAGTCGCCAAATACATCAAGGTTCAAGTTCGCTGGTAACTCGTGTTCGTATAATCTAATTACAAAGCATGCTCCGAACAATATGACCTTGAATCTGTCACTTTACGGCGTGGCATGAAGTGCTAAAGAAAACTATTTACACCTGGACAGGGGTGCCCACAGGGGGGGGGATCATAGCGCAACTTGCACATTGAGATTTTTGGGGGGGATTTTTCGGGTGTATTTTAAGGATTTTTGGGGGGGATTTTTTCAAGAATAACATTTTAAATCCAACATTGGTGGACATTTTTACCGTGTTTGTGCAACAAACTAAGCTGTTAGTAAAAAACTAAAGTAATTGCATATCTTTATGATTGTTTTAACGAACTGGCGGCATAAATGTCTTTACCAGTACAACTAGTAGTAAATTTTGTTTTGGAATTTGGAAAACTGACCCTGGTAGCCTGCAGCAACATCCTGTCAATGAGACTTTTGGGGGGGGGGATTTGCGCATTGGGCCTTGGGGGGATGGGCACCTCTGCACCTGGACGTTCCTAACTTTTGTGGTAGAAGTCGGACGGCGAACCGCCACAAAAACTCACAACTACTAGGTAATCAGACAAAATGTAATGCTCGACCATAGACACCGAAGTCAGTAAAACCAAACGTCGCACTGCGCGACTATGAAACCGCTTTATGTTACAATTTGTATTAGGCCTACAGAGCATAGCCCAATGAACTGTGTTTGGTTACTCAACTTACTCCCCAAAACTGTGATTCTTATTATGAAGGCGTGGTTGGTGTACGCCACTCGCCCTGTTATATATTACAGCCTTGAACTGTGTACTTCTTTAGCCACAAACTTAAGTAAAGCAATTATGTATTGTATTCGGATGATGCAGTGCTGATAGGTAAGTACTTTGAAGATCTACAGCGTTTAATTAATAGTGTTGTGGAGGCCAGTGAAAATGGACGTTTAACACTCAACTTCGTTAAAATGAAGTTCATAATTGTAGCCAAAACACAGTAGCGGGGCAATGTAGTCGTTAAGGGTAAGAAAATACTAAGAATAGAAAAATATAAACATCTGCGTACTTCGTGAATGGAGAAAATGAATAAATGGAAGAGACATAGCCTAATCAAGAATAGAACAAGCGAGGAACGTCGTCAGTCAAGTGAGGAAAGTACAGTGCACCGAGGCTTTTGTCTGAATTTTGTAGTAAAATTGTTGAGGTGTGACGTGTTTTCAGCAGTTTTTTACTAGTTTGGAAGTCTGAAGTATAAAGAAAACCTCCGGAAAGAAACTATAGGCGAAATGTGGACCTACAGAAGGATCTTGAGAATTACTAGAAGGAATAGGATCACAAACGACAAGTTACTGGGAAGAATGAGGAAGAAAATGGAAGTACGGTTCCAATGTAACATAATCGATTTATTTAGGACAGCTGCATCTAAAATCCTGATTGCCGTGATACTTGCCAACCTTCCCAGATGAGACGGAACATACGAAGAATTACGTTCTAGTGGAGCAGCCTCAGATCAAGTAAAATGTAATCGGTCAAGTTATTACATCTACCATAATCAAACAATAATGAAAGCCATTGTTTAAGTTAACAAAAAAATAATAATTCTATAACCTACTTGTATATTTCATCCATATAAAAGCAGGTAAATTCATTTAATTAGCCATAAACAAATATTGATAATGTTAATTCAGCTCAACTATAATTTGTTTATTCGCAAAATGAATAAACAAAAACACACCTATGTGCTAATTGTACGTTCGTTTACATAAAAAAACAAACCAGGCAATAGTCTAGTTTATTTCATAGAACAATTACGAGTATATTCATTGGGAGGACATTACGGCATTGTGCTCTCAATGCAGCACCGAGTCCATTACTTAATTTTATTTGTTACCATTAAACAAATTATGTGTTCGGCATAAATACACGCATAAAAGGATACGTAGGAAGTAAAGATAATTACTTCAGCGATATTGTTGCAGAGTTGTCAATTACGTAATTTATTCGGCAACAACACACGCGCGTCACATTTAGTTTTATTGCTCTCTGTTCTATGGCGTGCTGACGATTTGTGTGGCAGTTTTAATCGACGCTATATTGTTGAGCTTTAACCAGTGCACGGCACAATAATACAGACTTTACTAGTCGGTTTAATTAGATCAAATATTGTTACGATGAATATGAAACGAAAATCGCTGCTCTTCCAATTATAATTTTGCAGCTATTGCTGGTACCGAAAGGTTATTATAGTAAACAGGGATACTGCTATACAAACTTACGAATACATGCACAGTATTTCTATAACTTAGCTTGATAAAACATTCAGAAAGAAAACTATTACATAATAGTTCATCAAACAGTAGTGAGCAGATGCACCGTCATTCAAAAACCACATCTGCACTCTACTCTGCAAGTGTAATATCTTCCAAGAGTTCCATCAGATGCGTTTGCAAAAAATGTAAGTATTGTCTTCCATTAAGCCTTGGTGGTAAGAAAAAAGGGCCTAAGAGATTATCACCAAGAAGACCACACCACACATTAAATGAAAAAGTATGTTGGTCATGTCTTGGGGGGAGTCTCGTGTGTTTTAGTCTGCCCAAGTGTAGGTGTTTCGAAAGTTTACAATGCCATTTCTTGTAAATTGTAACACTTTTCTGGCGCATTTTGGCTTTTTTTTTAATTAAAGTCAAATTTCTCATATTTGTACTTACTTTTAATAGACACTATACACATCAGATTTCTCATAATTAAATTTTCTGCAAGTTAGTTAGAAATTTTTATTTGTTTATTATCAAATTAACGAAGTTATTTTATCCCAAATCTAAAAATGTGTTTTTGGACTCCAATGTTTTAAGTTTTACCCAGTTTTTTCTTAAAAGCTAATTAAGATACAGGTCTGGAACCTATTTTATTTAAATTTGCAGATCAAAAACTATAAGAAACCACAAATTTACCCTTCACTTTATATCCCACGAATTTCAGTATGGCGTCATTTTACCGTGGGAGCAGAAATCAGGGCGAACTGGTTCGCGAGCCGGAACTCGCTAACGAACCGCTTTCGGACCTATGTTTATATGAACTTTTTTTCTTATTTTTAGCTATAGAATCAGCTTTCGAGAGATTGCCGTGCAATTTTGAATCACCCTGTATATGTGCAATAATGAGAGTAAGATTATAATAATAATAATAAATACCACAAATATCAGAAAACTGATAGTGCATGAAGTGTGTGGTAACAAGACAGAAAACAGCTATGACAAACATCTTACACAGTCAGCAAGTTTGTGACCTAGTTAACAATGTTATCAGCTTACTATTACTATTCAGCCCACACATACTAGATTTATTCACCTCAGACTGAAAGAACGCATAAGAGAAGAACAGAGACTGATACATAAGTTATTCGAAGAGACTGATACCTTAACACCACTAACTTAAACTACAAGACTCTGTAAGAATAACTATATCCTCAGTACAAGGTTGAAAAAAACGTCACACTACAAAAACAAAATACAGAGCAGTCCCCTCCATAAACTCCAACATCAATATGCAACCCGTTTAACAAGCAAAAACCCTCACATACAACATACAACTATCCTTTACACATCCTCCTTATAATTAAAATCCACAACTGCCACCGCACGACAACCACAGAATTACAAAATGACCGCCAGAACTCGCTATTGAACGTTATACTACCACGATGCCATAGGAATTTACGACTTTAGGGGGATACTTGTAAGACTGTGAGAAAATTTCAAAACAAAGAAACTGCCAATGACCGAAATTGAAACCCAAACACAAGTGCTACATTTGATTGCTGCGTACATTTGATTGCGTGTGTATACATTTGATTCACTGAACTCCAGAAAGTGGCGTCAGTAGAAAAAATAAATAATATAAAATAACTGGAATCTTAAACAACTTTAAGATTCAATAGTCACTCCAGACTGGAGTCACAATAGTCAGAGAACGTCTCATGGAAACTGAAGTGTCAGCAATTTTGTTTTTACACGTATGAAAATCTTGGGCCCAAAACACCTGTACCTTCTTACCTTCCTACAAACCAACCAAAAACTAAATTACAAATAAAGGGAAAAGGCAAAAGGTGAGGGAAAAAAGTTAGTAAATAAGAGTAACAGAAGGATGGAAGGAGAATTCATGAAGAGATTTCAAAACTAAAGGAAGAAGAAGGTGTGTGTTGAAAGGACAGCGTGCCAACAGAATGGACGCCACAAATAGTGTAAGAAAGACTACTTTAAGTACTTAACATTATGAAAGGGGGTTAATCTCTTGTAGAAGTATGTTGTAACGAAAATATAAATAAGAAAGGACATCCTATAAAAAAGTATTAAGAACAATGTTATGTAATTACAAATTCGTTTTCAGAATTTTGGTTTATTATAATTAACTTTAACAGTTAATTAATTAATTAATTTTGCAGTGTGAAAGGAATGCATATTGAATTCAAACAAGTTTAGGCTAATTTTAAGTTAACAAAAACAAAATTGTCTTACACATATATAGCCCAGTTAAAGACAATGATTACTGGAGAATAGTCATTAAGTGAAGCAATTGTACAAGGACTACAGCTTGGTACAGCAAGTACCTCAACTTGCAGAGACTTAGATGAGCAGGGCATACAGAAAAGATGGAAGATAGGCGGATACGAAGGAGGGCAACAAAAGGACAATTTATAGCATGGAGGAATAAGTAAATATCACAGACACTGTAACGAGATAACATTAGAAAGGATTCAAGACATTTGCCAAGTTTAATTTACTGGCTGCGAGTGTCACAGAACAGGGATATTTGTAGACGGTTGTTAAAGGGCGCTAGGGTCCAGTAAAGGAAAAAGAAGAACAGAATGAGACAGTTATCATTTTTTGTGACATACAATGTAAATCATTATTGAACAGCGTTTAATTTTATTAAAACAATGTGTGTACGCCGGCTTCTCAGCAGCGAACCGGGTGTGATCCTCTCACTGCTGTTCAGAGACCAGCAGTAATTTAAACCTTTGCGCTCCACATCGCAGTTACTCATTGTTCTTACAATGCTGAGTGGACTCCACACATGGCGTAGTTAAGAGAAACACGGTTAGTAAGTCACGGTCTGCCAGATTGGTAGGACACGAATTATAATCTCATATATAGATAAAGTCTAATAAAACTTTTTACTAGACGCCATTCCCAGGCACCGTTTGTGGGACTGTAAGTACTAAGTCGAGGCTGTTCTAAGTGACGGCAGAGTAAGTTACGTTAGAGGAGCGCGTTAAAGGTGAGTTTACAAAAGGAGATACCCTTTTCCATCTTTCCTGTTCTTAAATTGTTCTCTCCATCTTGCAGATCCCAGTCTTTTTACATCCCTTATTCACGGTTTCTTCAGTCGATTTTTTTTAGTCATCTTCTTCCTCATATTCGGCTTGACTTTACTTGTTGACCTTCTACCATTCTGTGCATGTGTTCATACAGCTTATTCTTTGGATATGATTAGTTTTTACTATACTTTCTCCTTTCAATGTTTTTTCTGTTTCAGAATTTGCCATACTCAGATGTTCACGTTTCTCTATTTTCTTTTACTAATTAACCCTTCTGCCTTTCAAATACTCGCAGCGTTTATTCAGCTTTCCTTGTCAAAAAAAAAAATTGTCACCACTAATCAGTGGCCTTATTACACAGTATACTAATAATTCGCTCATAAGTAAATGAATCGTTTCTCATACACTTTTTAAATGATCTATCGTGTAGTTTATGGATATTTGTAAATGTTAATTGTTACTCTAAGAAAAATGTTAGTACAGATAATTAAGACGTGAAATAAAAACGTACTATTACACAACTATAACGTACGCAGAGACATTGCGATTGGCCTGTCCAGTCTATTAGAAGAAGAAACGAAAATTTTTACAAGCAAAATGTGATAGAGGCGGGGATTTCTGTGAAGTGACTACAAATACAGCCAGAAGAGTAGTTCGAATAATATTCTAAAGGAAGAACAGGACAGCCGTACATAATAATAATAAATATATATCATGAAGGCTTTCAGAGAGCGGCAGATTTAGTGAACTTGGGTGGGATGTGCCGGAACACAATAATGGGCTTGCTGCCCACATAATAAGTGGTTGTGCAATTACAGAGACCACTCCTCTCATAGCTTTATTGACCATTAGAGCGGGCCGACCAGACTCTTCTCTTTTGATGTCCGGTGACTTCCGACGAAGTAGTACATTTGCCACAGTAAACCACGGAACAGTCTTTAAATGAAGAGTGAGATTATAAGCTCGACAGTTATATTCAAAACAAGTTGTAAAAAGTCCCTTTAGAAACAACTAACAAAGTTATTTTTAACTATAACTGCAATTTACTAGAAACGTATATGTAATTATTTACTGTTATAAACTGATTAAAGAAGGTAAAAGTAATCACGTAAAAAGGCTTTTATCAGCCAACTCATTTCTTTCTGTGTATACAAATATTTTCTCGCCGTATACGCTTATAGAATTTTTGCTACACATTTCAAAAGAATATCTTATTCTTTGTATTCTTTTGTTGCGAATTTTTGTTTATATCTTCACTCAGTGTCTGCTGGTCTATATGAAAGTTTCCTAATTCGTATGCCACTGTTTCTCTCTTTTGATATATTGTTACAGCTTTTCATTTATTAACTTCTATCTGTATTTCTTTAGTTTTCTCTCAATACCTCTACTTTAGACTCATTTTACCTGCTTCCTCCTGCACTTCTTCCGTGCTAATTACTTTGACATATATCAAAAAAATACATGGATCCGAGTTCTGCAGGATTTCTATTTACGGTAAACCTAAAAAACAAGAACCCTTATCTAATGAAATAGGTACACGGTGTTTCACAGTAAAATACTTATCAGCAGAGTTGCACCCGTTCTCCAGTAAAATCTGAGAGGTACCTCAAGTAAACTGGCATTGTGAAACTGAATTCGTTGATCCAATATGCTTGCCTTTTGACAAATAACGTGTGAAATTAATCAGGAGTTTTAGCACACTCTGTCTGGAGGTTAAAAGCTGTCATACTTGATGATAATAATGATGATATCTTTATCAACACATTTCAGTTTTTCACTCGTGTATCATCTAACAATGATTCATTTCGTTTATACATTCGCTTTCTCTAGTACCATCTGTCTGCCTTCCTATCTCTCTTCCTTTCTGTCACCCTTCTTCTCTCCCTCTCTCTCTCTCTCCCTCTTTTTGTTTCTCTCTTTCTCTGTTTCGACCTCGCTTTTCTATCAAAAAATTTCTCTAGGTCTTCTTATTTTGTTAAATTTTAATGTCAAATAGAGCAGAATATTAAATGTTGTCTATATCGAATCATAGAAAGACACTTCCAGCTTAATGCTTTACAAATTATTGTGATCGGCATTTTGCAGACAGCAGAAATTCTCCAGCTAATTAATATAACCGGGTGGCGTGGGTTTACTTCTACGTAGATAAAAGTGGTACTGTCACTTAAGCGTAGTGTTTTAATATCTCTTATGAAATAATTTAACAAAGAAAGATCAAAATGAAACTAATTAATTAGTGTTTCGTTGTGTAGTGTTAATAAAAGATTGATTTATAACGTTGTGTAATATTCTAAAAACTTCGACGGAGAGAAACCGTTAGTTTTGAAATAAGCCTTTATCGAGACAATGAGATATGTGTAAGCTTCGATAGTTTTAATTATCGTAACGCTCTGCGTCAACATCGATCGAATGACCGACTAATAAATCGCAACTCATAAATATTCGTTAAAAATATCTGGAATTGAATACTTAACCCAAAACAGAAACGAGAACAGGCTACTGAGAATGAGAAAGCTGTTGTGATCAGCGAATTCTTTTGCAAACGAGACGTCGTGGGTTGAAATCCGTCTTAGTGTTTATTGTTTATCACGATGTCCATACTGATTGTGCATCCAGCAAGGTGGTATAAATACGTTCCTGTTTCGACCTCGCTTTTATATCAAAAATTTCTCTAGGTCTTCTTATTTTGTTAATTTTAATGTCAAATAGACCAGAATATTAAATGTTGTCTATAACGAATCATAGAAAGACACTTCTAATTTCCTGTTTCCCTACACATTACTTCCTTATACTTCCTTGATGTTATTCATACCTAAGGGATTGCGCTACTATAAGGGATACGAAATAATACTATTACGGGGACTAACAATCGGCCTACAGTTAGATGTTACGGGAGTCATCATCATCAACCTCAAGGATTAGGCTCATCCTGAACGTGTTCCGGGACCCACTCCGCTATCGGCCGTCCTACATCTCTCTTCCCTAGCGGTCTATACTGCATTGCTAGCACTGGAATCCTGCCATTCTTGCCAAATGATCACACCGCCTTCTTTTGTTGCTCCTTAGCTGTTCCAACATGGGTCGACCCCTAGTTCCGTCCTTATATCCACAGTCTTCTTTCTATCGAGAATTGTACAGCCCAAAATACTCCTCATAAACTTCATCTCCGCTACCTGAATCTTTGCTTTGCCTCTTTGTGTCATAACTCTGGATTCACCTTCACACATCAAAACTGCTACCACTACCGTGTTAAAAAACCTTATCCATGTTTTCTTCTTTGTCTTATTTTTAAGGTATTTGTGAATTTTTCCACAGATATTCCTATATTACAGATATTCCTATATATAGATATTCCACAGATAAGAGGAATATCTGTTTGGAGTTAGGGAAAATATAACAAAGAGCATTGATCGACACCAATTAACACGGTATGGACGCGCCCAACGAATGGCCGACAGTAGATTACAAAAGGCAGTGTGGGTGTGCACACCCATTAAAAAAAAGGGACAGTCTCGAAGAACGTGGGGGAGACAATATTCGAAAGATCAGAGACAGAGAGAACTAGCATAAGAGTAAACCATGAACAGAGAAGGACGGCGTTTAAATTTGGAAGTCGCCAGCCGTCGAAGAACTGTGAATGTTTCGAAAACGGCATTATGTACCCCCCTAACTTACATACAAAATGACTGTCTCTATCAGCCGTTACTTAACGAAAAAAATAAAACATGAAAACGAAACGAAGAACAAAATAATAAAGTGAAGTTTGCTCAGCTAAAAATGTACAAAATAAATAGTTCTTCAGATATCATAAACGTAACGTAGGCTACATCTAAATCGCTTACGGGAGTCTCTTTGAACCACAACTGTGGGAAACACATTAAACATCACTAGTTCGTTTTTTCGCCAACACTTAAACACTTCCATCAGTAGCCGTCTTCAAGCAAATAATTCTAAAACATAAAATTCAAACTACATAAAGGCCAATCCGTTACCAATCGTTGATAAAATCACACGAGAACGACAATCACATGAGCTACTAAAGATACACATCAGTACCTAAGCTAAACGACTTACCGTGTGGTGTTTACGTGACCCCATTGTTGTGTGTGTGTGTGTGTGTGTGTGTGTGTGTGTGTGTGTGTGTGTGTGTGTGTGTGTGTGTGTGTGTGTGTGTGTGTGTGTGTGTGTGTGTGTGTGTGTGTGTGTGTGTGTGTGTTTCCTGCCTTTCAATGACATTACTCGATCATTCACGTGACGACTGGATTCTATAAGTAGTTACGCTTCTTTTTAGTAGTTCTTAGTAGTTCATGAAAATAAAACGATGCGGTCTGCAGTGAAAATACTTAAAATTTCAGAAAATAACACAAAGCCTCTTTAACATACACACATGCACGCGCAAATACAATACTCATTACATTGATTACAGGATCATGATCCAAACTTCTCCATTTCCATACACATACACATAAAATTGGACTTTTTTTACAGAAGCACGCACACGCGCAAATTTTCAGTAATGAGCGCGCTGCGTCATAAAATTTTGAATAACAAAGTTATTTTTTTTTTATTGCGTGCAGTAATATCCAGCATTACAGAGCAGCAGGCTTAACCGACATTGCCGTCGGCTTACAACAGTGTTCTAAAGATAATCTGTGTTGTTGACCAAGCCGCGGCAGAGGGGGAGTTCCATATACAACACAAAAGCGATAAGGAGATGAAACCGTGGACGCAAAGAGGAAATTTCAGTAGAGCGTCGCCGTATCTATGCGTGGTGCATGGACCCACGATCCGTTTGTCATTTTTATGTCTGAATGCTTACGAATGTTTTGTTCGTTTTTTTTATAGTTTTGTGATAAAATCGCGTTCTGACTGTCATACTGTAGGATATTGTTTATTATAGTGCATTGAATGATGTCATCCTGGGCTCAAAGGAGTGATACAAAATTGTGTAAGTAACGCTGATATAATTTGTGTATGTATACGATTTCTGTGCAGGAGGCGTCGAGCATGAGGAATCGTGTTTACATAAGATGTTCCGAACTAAAAAGTCCGCATTGAAATGTCATACGGGACGTTCATTTTCAATATACAGGTTTACTTCAAATCAGTCGTTTGACAGTCCGATTACAAAATTCCAGTTAATGTATCCTGGGTCACCTGATCAATTTAAAATTTTATACTGTGCAAAGATTTTATTGAATTGAACGATTATGTGTCAGAAATAACAGTAAAACATACGTGTGTATAAAGTTATATTTGCGAGTATGAAAACTCTTGAGACATCTTTTATAGCATTAGGTGCGTTATCGGAGTCTAAAAGAATCAGTGCTTTATATTTTAGTACTTTGATACTTTTATATAATTCGATCAAGTAAATAATAATTCTAACAAATGTGCGTCAGACAATAGACTTTTATTGTTCCAGACGCGAGTCATTATTTTTGTATTCATTTCTGTGCACAAAAGTGACAATTCAAAAAACGCACGCGCACACATACACACACATATTTATGAATATTTATATGACTAATTGGTACTTTCCCAACTTCCGTACCCATACTACATTTTCGATGTTTTGAATATGCAATTGTATCGATATACAACGATATGAACAAGAAGAATGTTCTACTTCTTAATGTAAAGCGAAAATACGTCTTGTTTTATTTTGTGAGGTTAGGTAATAATGGTTTTTTGGGTTTCAGCTTACTGTTTATAGAAATAAAAGTCGCGGTTAGTAAAAATATGACGTTCAATGTGTATACACAAAGCTTGAAAGAGGGTAACGTTAAAAACAAATAACATGACGTTTTTTAACAACGACAACTGAAAATGTACACTGAAAAATACAATTATTTCTAAATAGTAAGATTAAAGCAAAAAAAATTATTAATAAATAAAGGCAAGATTTGTTATTCGTTAAGTGGCCAATATTCTTTTACGTTATTTACAACTTCAGTGGAAGCGAATTTTGTGAGAATCACAAAAAAAATTGGAGACGTATATAGCATCCTACCTTACTTCGAGTCGGTTGTTTTTCCGGTGATCTGCACAAAAACGGAATATTAGTGGAAAACGAATTCTGCCACAAATAGGGAGACATGTAGGTCTATAGTAAGAGGCATGGGTGGCTCCCGCTTTACTTCGAGTTGGTTGATTTTTCTGTAATGTGGACAAAAAGCGAATATTATTGAAAAACGAGTACTAGTGGAAAACAAATTCTGTCACAAAAAAGGAAACATGTGTAGTAACAGTAGCCTACCGACTAATTATAATTTTTTTTAAATATGTCTAGATGAACCCGGATTATTAGGCCTAATGTTCTACACGTGTTATATTACTACAGTACGTGTAGTTTTATGATTTCAGTATCATTTGAATTATGTGATCTGTAGTTCTGACTGATGATACAAACGGAATCGTCGGTCCAATCCTCATTATAAGTGTGACTTGTTTTTGTGTGACAATCGTACGGACAAATTGATTTACTTCAATTTTCTTTAAGGATTATTTAAATAAATGTTTTTTTCGATTAAATAAATAATTATCGTTACCTGCAAACCACAGTGAAGACTCACAAATAAGAGTCACTGAGAGCTGTTATTTTTTCGAAAGAAGTCGTTGAGAGTGCATTGGAGAGCTCTGCTCGATAAGCAAAAGTGTGATTCAACAAGAATACTTCAGTAGCAGAATAATCAATCGAACCTTATAGGCGATCGTATTTTTTATTTATTCTATAAATACGCACACGCGCACGCGCGCGCACGCACAGATTTATCATTCGAGAAACTACATTTTTGGTTGCCGATAATCAACATTATTAAATCTGTATTAACTAGAAACCCAGTTTTTAACTATGATTATAATGCCCTACAGAAGATGAGAGTAATATTCTTCTTATTCTATGATTTCATCCTCTATCGGATACTGGAAGTCATCCCAGAAATATTTGATATATTTAGACAACAAATCTAAATAATTGATTGGAACTCAATCAAAAGAATACTTTTAGAAATCTGTTGTATTCACATGCTTCTCTTGCCTATCAGTTTTTCAACTTGATTAGTATTGACTATTGCTGTCCTCGTTTTTTTCTTTTCTTTCTTTCATTGTGAACTTTCCACATAAATAGTTAAGAGTTTTTATAAAACAAGAACCACGAACACTCCTAATAACAACGACACAGTAGCATGATTTGTACAGAGCATAATTCAGGCTTACTGTTTCCCCGAACTGGAAGCAAAATATCCGATATTAGTGGTAATGTTACCCGTCCACATTCTGTTGCAGATAAATTGCTTTTTTATTGTTTCACCCAAATATTTCATCTCAATTTTCTTATAATATAACTTCTTAGTTATCAAAAATTATAAAAGGTTTGATAAAAATCTTATTGCAGTTTTTGAATTTATGTAAGTGTCCAAGGTTCTATAAGTTAAAGTTATATAAGCGTGTTCTTAGGTTTTACAGGTGTTTGAATAGGCTATGTTGTGTTTTGTGTATTTCATGATTTCTTTCAAACATTTTACAATACAAGATCAAGGAACTTGCACTAATTTTTTTTTTTAATAAGACAAAATGGTCTAACGTTGTGTAAGTGTTGTGATGAATATAGTGTGAATGAACAGCGTTTGTCTGTATTATAAATACTACCGTGACAATTGTGAATCAGTTAAAGATTAATTCTCACTGCCATTAAAGAGAGTAGGCTATTACGGTTAATACAATGTACTGTTTGGGAACATTACGTCGCTTCGGTGGAGCTATTCGTAGAAAACTACCACTTTTACGGAGGGACCACAATGATGCACCGACTTACATGTTCGTTGCATGTTCAAGATGTTTTGCCAAAATTAACACTTCAGTAATACCTCAACCACCTAATTTTCCCATATATCGTCCCTCATTCACTGTTCCATGATACCATAAAAAAGAAATACGCGTATGTAATATTAAGATTTCGTCCTGTTAAAAAATGTAACCAAAAACAAAACAAAAATTGATTAAGGGTATATAAGAAAGGTTATACTGTATCCCAAAAATGTTTATGAAGATTGCAGAAACGTTGACATAAACGTGTTATATCCAACGGCATTAATGTGTTTTATTCTTTAACTTTAAAGAGGAAGATGTATCAAGAGAATGGTAAAACAGAGTAAGACATACTGTTCTAAATAAACAAATATTGCATTAAATTTGTAGACAAATCTAATGGATTAATAGTTTTCAAATTTGTTACATAAAAGTCCTAAATTAAAAGTGTGATTTAAAAGTTTTTGGTTGAGTTCAATAATAATCGTCTCCACCATGTCGATTTTTTTTTAGGTATGACCACAAAATCAACTAAAAATAGCAGACTGGAAATAGGTATATTGTTTAGGCAATTCAGTTTTTCGTTTTCGTAATCGCCAATATCAACTTCATCACCAGCATCTCCACAATCAGCACCATTTCTTCTTCTTCTTCTTCTTCTTCTTCTTCTTCTTCTTCTTCTTCTTCTTCTTCTTCTTCTTCTTCTTCTTCTTCTTCTTCTTCTTCTTCTTCTTCTTCTTTTTCTTCTTCTTCTTCTTCTTCTTCTTCTTCTTCTTCTTCCTCATTTCCCTTCTCCTTCTTCTACTTCTGCTTTTGCTCCGTCTTCTCCTATGTTCGCTTCTTTAGATCTTCCAGAGTATTGGCCATTCCACCAATATATGCAGTTTTTACACATGCTCACGCGGAATGTAGAGGTACTTTAACTCTCGTATTTAATTACACGCCTCTAGAGTTTCACTAGTGTATAATTGTTATAAATACATAAACATGTCTGGGCAAGTATTAAAGCGTGTACTTCCAGTTTCTACCGAAGCTTAAGTCTAATTAAACGGAACACGCTTACTCCTGACATAACTTTTGATAGCGTCACAAGTCGGGATAGTATTTACACGTACCGTACTTTTATGTTTTTTATTGATTACTTAAATACAAATATTTAAATTTTAATATCTTTTCAGATAACACATACAGACCGTGAGACTCTTCCAATGATATCGATGATATCGAGTTGTGTGTGTGTGTGTGTGTGTGTGTGTGTGTGTGTGTGTGTGTGTGTGTGTGTGTGTGTGTGTGTGTGTGTGTGTGTGTGTGTGTGTGTGTGTGTGTGTGTGTGTGTGTGTGCTTAGGGTAAGTAATGCATTATTAAAATTACGTTATTGAACTCTCTCGAATTTCAGTATTTGTTCCCAAAACTACATTCAATCAATACTCTAGCCTCTTGTGTTAACAAATACGCCACTAGAGTATTTTCTTTGATACAAAAGTAGGCTACCGTATAAACAGCTTCAAACGTGGTTAAGGTTAGCACGTATTTTATTTTCCACAACTTTTGTGAAACCGTTTATACCTATTCTTGTATCTTTATAAAAAAACACATAATCTCAACTGCGGTGAGACAGAATTACAGGTGCTAGTTATCATGCTTGTGTACAATGAAATGCGCTTATTTGTAAAAAAAATAAAAAAAGAGATAAGGTGTTAATCACAAGAAACAAGCAAACACATCAGTGCCTACCAAGGCAGCTTGTTAAACGTCAAGCCAGTTCGCTCTGCACAATAATCTACTATCTACTTTAAGTGCATGCATGATGTTTAGTAGGCCTATCTAATTCTGAATCAATATATGAATCTAATTATTTAATATAAGTGCCATAAGGAAGAGATTCCCAGTAACCTGATGAATTTTATGAAACGAACTAGACGTAGGCCTATGTGTTTGCAGTTGAGTCTGTTCAGATTTTTTTTTTAACTCTAAAGAACAAATCGAAGTTTTTCATATTCCCCTCTACGTAATTTTTTAAAGAAATGCAGAATCAGCCATAAGTCGGTTGATAAAAGCCATAAATTTATCGATACAATTTTAAAAAAGGTTTTAATGGTTTTCAAATTCTATCTAATTGACAACTCGACCACACAGAACTAAGGATAACTTCCAGTGGCGTATCTTTGGGGGGTCCGGGGTCGAGACTAAACAACATTAAAATCTTTAAATTGGCTGAAAATCGAGTGATAAACCCTGATCAGTCCCTTTAAAGTAAACGGTAATAACACAATAAAAATGCGCGTTATTGAAACACTGTCAAGATATAGCCTAGTTATTGACTGAATTGACTTTCCTATATTTCATATTTCAAACGTGGTATACTGTGCTGTGTAAAAAAACTGTGTAATAAACCAGTAATAAACGTGTGCTAATGCTGTATAATAAACCTGTTTGTATATTTAATTATATATTATATTAGCGAACACAGATGAAAAATAAAACAGCCTAAACATTAAGAGATTAACAACATTTGTCAAATTTTTCGACCCTCTGGGGGGGTCTGGTCCCGTTCGTCCCCTCCCTGTAAACATGCCCCTGATAACTTCCAGCGTCGAACGACTTATTGGACTTATTGGCCTGTATATTTTACGATTCATTTTAACAAAAGTTAACATTTATTTTTAGATTTAAGAGGCCAACATCAAAGTACACTTCGTCAAAGTTTTTTTCCGAGTAGAGAGTTATCCAAAATATATATTCAACCGAACAGCTATCTAAATAATTCAAAACGCCCTCCACTTGTTATGTAGACCAACAGAATTACAATCACGTTTAACACTTATGTGTAAATAAGAAGTTATTTGAGTTTCTCTAGGCTAAGCTTAAAAATATAACCATCGATAGCTTATTTGAGTCTGTTTAAGCTAAGCTTAAAAATATAACCATCGATAGCTTGCACATGAAACGCGTTAGAATAGCAACGGCTAATGGCTAATAATTATAGGGTACTTTCCCAATAACTGTACCTGCAAGACATTTTCGACGTTCTTGATACGCAACAGTATCGATGCACCACGCAGTGAAGGTGAAGAAGAATTGTATTATTTGTTAATTATTTTATTGCTAAATGAAATGCGAAAATACGTACGCAATGTGTTAACGCGTGAGGTTTGGTAAGAATGTTTCAGTTTAATTTATTATCTAAAGAAAACAAAACTTATGGTTGAGAAATTATAACATTTAATAAGTAAATACAATGGTTTTAACAGATTGGTATTTGGTGACAAAGCTAACTGGACTGGAAAGCTAACGCGACTTGACTATCACTGTAGTGACATTCAAGCGTTTTTGTCTTCATTCATAAACATGCTGAACCTGCGCTTTATACCTAACCACCCGAACCTAACCTTACGAACGAAAACATTACGTTTTCTTTTGAAAAATAATTGCGATTAAAACAGAATAGGTACTAAAACAGAAAGCCTACGTACTAAGAAAACAGAATAGGTTTACATATCTTTACCCATTGTATTGTAAACTATAGATTCTGAAAACATTATAAATATAGTACGGGCCCAAGGAACGGCGACAACCACAAACAGATTTCGGCGACAAAAAAATACAAATTTAAAATTCCCTGGTCAAAGCAAGAAGCGAGTTCTATCGGAGAAACGCCAGACATGTAGCCCGTTAATTCTAGTTGTTTCCTAGTTGAGTTTCTAGAATTGTTTCATAATTGAGTTTCTAGTTAACTACAGATTTAATGTTGTTGATTATCGGCAAACAAATATATTTCCTCGAATGATGAATGTGTGTGTGTGTGTTGTGTTTATAGAATGAACAAAAAATACAATCGCCTACAAGCTTCGATTGATTATTCTGCTACTAAGTATACTTGTTGAATCACACTTTCGCTTATCGAGCAATGCTCTCCAATGTACTCTTAACAACTTCTTGCAAAAAAATAACAGACCTCAGTGATTCTTATTTTTCAGTAACCCGCATTACTTCGAGTTGGGTTTTTTGTGCTTTACAGAAACAGCTAGTATTACTGTTAAGGTGTATTGGTTTTTCTCAGTTCTTTCAGTTTCCCTGTTAAGCTAACAACTTCAAACAATAAATTACTACGTTTTTCATTATCTTATTAAAACTGTATGCGATATTCTCTACATTCGATATCCACTATCGAATATTTAAAATACTCGAAAATGTTGTGTAGGTCCGGTTATTGGGAAAGTACCACCTTTTGTAAACAATGCAATGCCTTCTAGTTATGGGTAGCGTGTTGGCTTACTGTGTCACGTAGCATGGTTCCGATTTCCATCAACAAGAACAAAATCTGGTTTTTAGACGGTCACTCTGCCCGTGAAAGACGATGTAAAACCAACGTGCGGCGCCCCTGCTTAGCAGGCCTAATATTTCTCCATTCAACCGTCCTGAACCGGTATTAGATTCTTACTTCCCACAAACCTATGGAGTTATATGCGAACACACGTAACACGGTTTCTGTGCAGAGAGGTCTATTCGAGTACAGAGCTCGGAAAGACGCACCGGTGCGACTGCACGTTTGTACAAAAACTGGCGCGTTCGGACAACCTACCGATCGCGGCCATTGTTTTACTGTCACTGGTACTCCACAAACAATTAATCATATCATCCTTACCGCACCGCCGGCGGAAGCAATTTATCATTTGGCGCCGGTTATTAATCACCTTAGGATGGCCTAATGTTTCCAATATAATCCAAGTAATTAATTATTTATTTGATCTACGTGAAGTGTTGTGATTTATGAAAATCGGCCGAACATCGTTCTCGTAACGGCAGGAAAATATCATTCTCCTTTTTTATCATTTGAACGTAATCTGTCTTAACTGTAGTAATGAATATCGTGCGGCTTGTTCAATTTGTGCCTATTAAGGTTGGCGTCCATTAACGTTTTGTCCGTTATCACAAATACACCTCAATATGTTTCCTATATTTCACACACGCGCGCGCGCGCGCGCATTATTTGCCTTTATTTATTTTTCACTGCACAAACCCAATCCTACATTTCAATTGTGACAAAACCGTTTTGCAGGCTTTACATATGTAGCCGTTTTTTTTTTTAGAAAGTAATGAGTACAGTCCTTTCCCTGAAACTTAATTCCGTTAGTCCGAAACTCCCAGTAATCTCATACAATTTCTTTGAAGATAAAACTAATGTATTTATTTTAAAAATCTAAAATATTGTGTTGTAGAAGAGGATAAAATTATCGGGTCTAATATTAAGGGACAAATAGTAACAATGGTCAATATGGATAAAATTATTGGGTCTAATATTAAGAGACAAGTAGTAAAGATGGTCATTATGATTTGATTGACCATTTACACTACTTGATTGAAAATATGATTTTTGTTGTACAATATAAAAAACAGAATGTTCGCCTGTACTGTCTAACCAGTGATATTTCATATAATACGAGTTAGACATGTTATATGTCTAATTTCATATAATATCTCAACTCACTCTGCCTGTCTGTTCCTCTCGCTTTCTCTCTCTCTCTCTCTCCTCCCCCTTTTTCTCACGTCATCATATGCCTGACTGATTTCATGCGTTTCTCTAACTCCTCCTGCCCTGAGCCGATCTCATTATCTCATCTCCAAGTAGTTGCAAATACCACATAATAAAAACATTTGCCTCAGCTGTTCCTCTTCCTTCCCCCGGCATTGTTCCCCTTCATTGCACTCTCCATTGTCAGCGCAAAAATCCATGATGTGTTGACTTGTAGCTTACCAATTTGTCTCGTCTGGTCGTTACAGTTCTCCACAAACATCTCCATTCTCCCATTAAATCCAGAACCCGCACATTTTATTTTTAATATTCTTTTGTAGCATTTTATAAGATTCTACTGTTTTTCTTTCAGCTTTCCCTTTCATCCAGGCTTCACACCCACATACTGCGAGGCTTCAAACGCATAACTTTAGAAATTTCTTCTTAATTCCTAATCTAATAACAAATTTTTCTTCTGGTAAAAGACCTTTAGACTTAACGCTAGTCTGCTTTCGATGGCCTTTCTGCTTCGTCCATCCCCAGGATGGACAAATGCCTTTTCCTCAGAATGCCTTTTTCGCAATTCAAGGAGGTAAATTCATCCACATTCTCTGTGCTGTCTATTCCAACTCTTAATATTCAAAGAGTCACTATTTTCTTCCTAGAGCTTTTATTACTTTACATGTCTTTTAATTTGTAACAGAATACGACATAGGCTATATTTGATAAAACATACAAATAAAAATTTTATTTGTACGTTAATATACGTTTTCTTTATTTACAATAGAATGTTATTTTTACTTAAAGCAGTTATAAAGCACATCGTTGACATATCGGATTCCAGAAATTGTACAAAATATAAATGTTCGAAAACTTTTGTTTCAGATTATCGGCATTTGACTGTAAAATTATGTTAACTCGTGCTTTATGGAGGGGGTGAGTTGGGGGAAAACCGCGGCTTCTTTAAATGAACCCCTCATGGTCAGGGAGCCACACTGGGGCCCAGTCTGCTCCTCGGCCTGCACCAGCGAGGGATGCGGTGTTGGATTCTTTTGAGCGGTGTGTTGTCTGTGTACGTAACAAACCAATGGAATCGATGGGTGCTTTCTTATGGTTTGTTATATTTTAGATAGTAGCCCTGCATCGTCCTGACCACGGAGGGTGTAAACCACCCTCACACCTAAGGGTACTGAGCAAAACATCGTCAGGCATTTAGTAAATGTTCAGAACAAAAAGCTTTCCCTCATTGGAGAGCCGGGAATGATATAATTTTCAGCTTGGAACGTTCGCTTTCACTGTCATGCTCTCTGTCTGTCTGTCTATCTGTCTATATATCTACCCGTTTGACCGTCTATCCGGCTATTTGTTTGTCTGTCTGTCTAACTCTCTCTCTCTCTCTCTCTCTCTCTCTCTCTCTCTCTCTCTCTCTCTCTCTCTCTCTCTCTCTCTCTCTCTCTCTCTCTCTCTCTCCTTTTCTCTCTCTCTCTCCTTAGTCTGCCTTCTCCAGCGAGTTTTCCCTATAAATGTACTCATTAATAATAAATACTATTGTCTTATCATATGGTCCACGACACTGATAATTAATTAATAAACACATAAAAATAAATAGACATTATACGACATGTTTAAAGATAAGATACAGAACAAAAATATAATCTAAGGCTAAAAGAGATAAACACGTTAAAATTTAAACAATCGTTATCTTTTCGTAACAAAAGAGCAAGATATCACTACAACAAAAGACTTTGGTGACAGAAAGTCAACATAAAAATACGTTGTTGACATCACCCGGATAACGAATTATACGTAGTTTTGAGCGTTCTCCTCTAATCTAAAATCAATTTTAATTTTAAAATGTAATCCATCAGTGCACAGCTTAAAACCGTTGTGCATCTCTGCAACGTAAACTTAACTTTTATCGTCTTATTACTTTTATTGTCTGCATCTTCTCTTTGTGATTTTTTTTTACTGCAAACATTACTGCTATGTTGAGACATCAGTCAGAAGTTTTAGGGTAAACCACAGTATGTACACAGTCCGCCCGGCGACGCCTTTGACTTTGTTGTTTTTATATAAAATCCTGTCTTTGAAGGCAAACTGTCTTTTTAGACACTTTTTTATAGAAACTTGAAAACACGATTCAGCTGCACTGCATCCATTGTCTAAGGTGGGTTAGTGTGTAGCAAAACTTAGGCGAGCGGTAAATCTTAGTCTGTAGACAGAATTTATTAAAATTTAAATACAGATATTAAATTTCTATTATACATTCGTTCATTAAAATTGATAAATAGCTAATATAATAATATTATTTTCCAGTTACCGATGCTTTTACAAATTAATTATAACTTTTATATTTAAATTGCGACATTCGTCACATCCGGCATCTCAACCGCCAGTAACGCCTGTTTTCTCAGTCTCTCTTATAAATTCCTGCTTCTCATTTTAACTAATCAACAGAGAATCCTGGGAAAACTAATTTACTTCTACGTCAGTAGGCCCTATTGCAGCGTTATCGTTATTATTGCTTTAATAACACCCGTATCATACTACCTTTCTCTCTCGTCTACGTTTTGACTTGTTTTTGATTTGCTAGGTTTGCTCTAATTATGATAAGAATGCGATAAAGATGAGGGTAAATACAATCTTTTAACGTAGAAAACGGATACGTAAGAAATTTAAGTCGTCTTGATACTGGGATGAACAATAGATCTGCCGACATTTTTATATCGTACCAACTCTTCGGCTCGAATCTTAATTAGTGTCGCGTGAAAAAGCGTGAGCACGTCTATACTAAAAAAGGGCGATTTTATGAGTTATCAACAAAATTATTATTACTTTGTTAACTACTTTGCTACGAATATGAAACAACATTCAGGGACAAAAAAAATTTATGAAATTTTTTAATATTGTTATATGTGATATCTCTCTTTCTTAAACTATGGTTTTCTTACAAAAACTGTTTTATGACTTATTAATTCGGTCAAATAATTACCAATAAAAATTGTATATGAAACGTATGAATCCGTCCAAGTTGTTATAGAATATGGACATGCAAAACTGCGTTAAATAAACTGTCAAACAGTAGGGCGTCTTGAGATTATTGAACGAGCTAAGGGAGTCCTCAGTTTTTACTCGACCGTTTGGTATCTGCTTGCCTGTCTGTCTATCTATTTAGGGTATGTCCCATGATAACTTTTGAAATCATCAACCGGTTTTCGTAAAACTTAGCTTGCGTCTCCATTATTTTACCGTACAGAACCCCTGTAAGGTATTTTTGAGACTGAACCCTCCCCCAAAATAAAGGGCAGGAAGTAAAACTGTTAGAGGTCAAAATTTTGAAAATATCGCAAAAAACCATTTTTGGAATCAAATTAAAGGTAAGTTTAAACAAAGTATGAATTTAGTGTACGTTTTCGAAAATGTTGTAACGCTGGAGGCCAAAAACGTGGTGAAGATTTGAAAATACAGCTGGTTGTCAGACGAAATGGAATTTCAACAGAATTCGATTGATTGGAATTTTTTGCGTTTATTCTATGATCGCTGTACAACTGTTACTTTACTAAACAAAAAATAGTAGGGTACTCGGGATTTTCATAATTTTTCTGATAATTTAAAAATTATCTAATATCACAATTTACCCAATAATAAATGTATTTCGTTCAAAATAGGGAGTGAGTTGTGCAAATCTGAGAGATACTAGTGTACAGTTTTGTTACTCGATCGAAAAGGTCAGATCTACTTAGATTATGGACGATATAAGTTCGGGGTAGAACGCGGATAAGTTTCAATAGGACTCGTACATAGTTGGAGCTTCTCCTAACATCTATCTGAGCTACCGAAGAGTACTGCAGTAATATAGAGGCAATAATTTTAATTAGGTTCAAAGTAGGATAAACGCAGTTTTAACTTATTTTTTAAAGCACAGTTTTTCGTTTTAAACTTGTATCTAAAATTCCCATCCCTAAAACTTTATAATAACTTAACCACTATTCTACCCCCACCATAGTCCTCCTAGTGTTGTCAAGATGCAACTCTCATAACTACACTTCACGTTTTCAATCAAAGTGTAACGAACAGAATAACTGTCGGAATAAACACATTGATCTACGGAGGACACCAGATTACTCAAGAGGATTTGAAACTGGAAACCAAAGAGAAAAGGTCTTTTAGGACGTCCAAAATTGAGATGAAAAGGTACGTTAGCATAGCACCGACTTTATCATCTCAGTCCATCTACCTATTGTTGAATGAGCGCAACACGCCGCGGGCTGAAATGCGGAGGTCTCACAGGACGATGACGAAGAAAGTGTCGTTATAAACTTAAATTTGTAACCATAATGTGTACTCTGCTTAGAAATAAAGCTGCGCAGTCAACATGTGTATCTTAAACACTGAAAGCCCGCCTTTGTGAAACGCCCGTATAAAGCAGACTAGGCCGCAAGTCGCTTTAAAAAATGCGTTTTTAATAACTTTTAGTGATAAGAAGTTCCGTGACGTTCCGACATTGACTACTCGCAATATTAAAACATTCGTGTCGACGTTTCAATAAAATGTATTGGCATTACTACTGACCTATTTACGAGTGTTACAGGGATAATATAGTGAGAATTAGTGAGTAATAAACATCAGTAACAACACATACAATGAGCATTATTATCTACGGAACACAAGAATTACGTTTCATATCTTATTAATATAAGAGTAAAATATATGTGTAATAATAATTATTACTTATGTAACATATACACCTTCACTCACTTTCTCTCTCTCTCTCTCTCTCTCTCTCTCTCTCTCTCTCTCTCTCTCTCTCTCTCTCTCTCTCTCACACACACAAATTGTGTAGGCTTATTAAGTATTTCTATGTTTCTCGTATTCACGTTCTGATAATGTGATGTTGACAACAAACTTTGTCAGAAGTCGACACAAATGTTTTAAAATTGTGTCTGGTTAATGAATACAAATTTCGTCATTTATTAACTCACGGGAATTAATAATAACCTAAAGATAGCTTCTACTAAAAAGTAGTGCAAAGCACCTTATGGACTGGTCTGTATTTCTGGGGATAAATCATCTCGTTAGGAACGCGCGTAATACGCGTAGTCTCTGAAGGTTAGAGGACGGCGCGTGCTGTCTTTTGAGTTTTAACAACGCAACTAGACTGTGCATGTGCGTCTGGTGAATTCTTATCTCGGACGGTTCGTTTCCGACAAAACAGATCTGCTGATAACTATCTACCACATACACGAGAGCCACTGGCGATGTTTCAAATAAATCTTAACATATCTAAATATTTAAAAATATGTTTACGTTTTATACCAAGCATTCTATTACTAAAATACTGGCACGAGAGCGGTATTTACACAAATTACCAACATCAAAGCTACCTACCTGTACGCGTATTTTACATTGGCGCGAGATAACCTCCTTTATCACCTGGATCTGACAGTACTTAACTGTCTGAATTTTACCTTAATCTTAAGGGATCAGATATACAAGAAAAAACATGTTTTTATGCATTGTGTCCAAAAGCCTATAATTTTAATATATTTTAGTCCTGTATTGTAAGACTGTGAGAAAATTTCAGTCAAGCAGTTTTGTACTATGCTATCACACACTACATGCACTGGATGTTTTCTGATTTTTTGTATTATTGTAGGAGTTACTCTTGTTATTGCACAAAGATAGTAACCCCTTTAACTTTTAAAAAGTTAAATTATTATTGTTACAGCTTACTGTTGTATCTGTCCATGTTACTAACATCTCGAGATTTAACACGCACCTCCTTGTCTTGAATTCTTTCCAGGAACGCTCCTCTCAATCCTTCTGTAATCCTTATTTATTAACTCCCCTCTTTCACCTTTTGGGTTTTCCCTTTATTTATGTTTTAGTTGATGATTTGTTGCTAGGAAGGTAAGAATAGATAGATGTTTTGGGTCCAAGATTTCCACACGTGTAAAACGAAAGTTGGTGGGTTGCCGTAACAAGTTCACTGACTGTGCTCGCTCATGGAAGATTTCTGTTACCGGTATTTTATTATTATTTTTTCTACTAATGTTACTTACCGTAGCTTAACAGATTAAGTATACTGGCGTATATGTCTGGTTTTCATTTTCGAACATTGATGGTTTCTTCTGAAATGTTCTCACAGTCTTACAGTATTTATTTATTTGGGTTTACATTTATTGCTTATTATGATATAGGACGATTCAGTATATGTTTTTAACTTGACACTGATGACGTCGAGTATTAAACGCAATGCCCATTATCGGATCGTCGTGTTAGGGAATTATATTTTGCGTGCGTTGATTTTTGGCGAAAGTTAGCAATAATGGCGCTGAGTGTTGATTGTGTGTCTGTTATGGCGTTGTGAATTGTTTAGGTTGTGAATTGTTTAGTAGAGATTTTTATTACTGAGTATGTCCACCAATGTTTAGTTTTATAATTAGGTTTTATCTTTATGTTATGTATTGAACCAAGTGTTAACTGAGAGAAATTAGAATGATGTTATCATTGGTATTTATCGTCGTCGTCGTCGTCGTCGTCGTCGTCGTCGTCGTCATCATCATCATCATCATCATCATCATCATCATCATCATCATCATCATCATCATCATCATCATCTTAACCTGGATTAAACCAAAAATGTTTCGTTCCGGTCCCAGCCAGATCGACCAGAGCTGGTCACTCCCACACCTCTCCGTCCTCTCGTTTGGGGATGCGGCAGTCGCAGTCCACCCATTCAGTTAAGACGTTCCAACCGTTTCAGCCGACATTGGGAAATCCTATCACGTATACTCATAATATTCAGTTCCTGCCGTATATGCTCGTTTCTTCTGCGATCCGAAAAGTATGTCCTGCCACGTGCCGGAGAAATCTGATTATGGTCGCTTGAATATGACTTGCCTGGGATTTCGTTAAAGTTCAATTCTCAGACCCATAGAGAAGTGTGGGGTTGGGCATTCCCTTGTAGAACGTCAGCCATGTTTCTTTACTCGTTTATTTGAGATTTCTCCTAATGTTCCCCGCACAATTGGTTGAACTTATGTAGTTTATTCACCATGCCATTGTTTATAATGTTGGACACATTATAGCCCAGATATTCAAAATTACTGACCTGTACCATAACAGTACCATCTACAGCAATTTTTGCTCGTACGGGAGCACATCCATGAAAAGCCATTACCTTGATCATCAATGTGGATATCTGTAATCTAAAATGCAAATTTGATCAAATGAATGTACAGCCATCTGCAAGGCACTTTCCGAGTTCGACAGGATAGCCTGGTCATGACCAACCTACTACGTATCAACTGAAGAATTACCAATCACAAAATGCTCCGGAAGGTTCATCTGCCAATTGTGTATGACATCGTCTATATATAAATAAAAATAGAAGTTGATAATAGTCATCCATGTCTACTCCACA
Organism: Magicicada septendecula; assembly: GCA_034769895.1. Lineage (NCBI taxonomy): Eukaryota > Metazoa > Arthropoda > Insecta > Hemiptera > Cicadidae > Magicicada > Magicicada septendecula. Next base: position 170,038,644 of record CM068374.1, on the reverse strand, counting down.
ATTGATCAAGCTCACACTTATCATTGGTGTTTATGACAAACAAATATAAAAAAATAATTACTGTTCAGCGCAAAGAATCTGAACGTTGAATATCCGTACCATCAAACAGCCGAACTCGCTGAAAAGAAAAAAATTTAAAAAACGATATAATTATTGTTGTTGCCCGTCGTTCTGGACTCCTTTCTTTATGAATCATTCATTAATGTTTATATTGATTGTTTAACATAATTACTACTTTATATTACGACAAAGGAAAACATCGAATATTTAGTTGATCTTACTTTTAAAATATAGAAATACTTTTTTAGCGTGTTGACAGAAAATGTAATCGAAATGTAACAGAAAATATGAATCGGCTACGGTAAAACAAAAAAATATTTGTAGTATCGGATGTTGTAATGAATCATCGTCGTATATTCCCATTTCCTTGGATTTTCTTGTCCACGACGTGCCTGAGTATCAATAACGATTTGTATACACTTTTACGACATGGAAGACTAACGTTTAGATAAATATTTTAAAAAGTTTTTACCTTTACCTTAGCCAGTTTTCGCTCGTTGTAAACTTCGTCAGAGACAGCCGCTAGGGGCGCTGTCAGTTCTAGCTTTGGATTTAGCACCGTTGTGTGAATTTGTTGACAGATCGTTGTTATGAGTGTATTAGGCCTACACGCATTGCACATCGCACACACAATAACGATCTGTCACATCGTTGTATATTGTATTACAAGTTTTTGTGTGTCCGGATATCCAATTTTCGTATATCCGAACTAAACTTAGTCCTACTTAGTTTGGATAACTGACGCTCCAATGTATGTGAAAATATAAGAATAGAAATATGCATAAGCACATCACAGATATGCATTAGAAATCTACACTAGAAATCTTGTATAATTATACTCATACACAAATATAAATGACAGTAAAATATACATATGATATGTACCATATGATTGATGTAAAATATAAAAGAAAATAAAAACCGTATGTACGATATGAATAATGTAAAATTGTCAAACGTATGTATTCCAATTAACATGTATTGTTCTATGATAAAGTGATAGTCCAGTAATGCTGCTGGACGGTGTGGCCTAACCGGCGTGACGGAGGGGGAGAGTGTCCAACGCTTTGACCAAAGTCGTGCTTATTTAGACAAGCGGAATACAGAGACACGTAGAGACGCTTTCCTCCCCATCTCGTCACTGCGTTTGATTTCCCTCAGAGCAAAGTAAATCTTACCCCGACTAAATTGCACAGTCACTGTTCCATCCCCAAGAGTACGTTTAGTTTACAGCCCCTCTGTTTAGATAGCGCCCTCCACGAAAGTTCGTGTTATTTCATCTTTATATGTAAACTGGATTTTTCTGCGAGTTTTGAGAAATTTTAAATAAACAGTTTTTTAGTTAATGAAGCTTTTATCAAACGCGATTATGTAAATTTATATTGTGCGTTTAGTGACGACTATATTATTTTTATTTACGCAAAAACTTTAAAGAAACACAATTTATTAAAGTTATGTGAAACTTTTCACACGCTATTACGCCCTAAATTCATATTGTGCGTTTAATGTCTACCATCTTTCCTTCACTTACGTATTTTCTTTCCTTTGTGTATTTTCTTTACTTATTTTGTGCTTTTTGTTAACTTCTCATATTCTCATTTCATTAACTAAGTATTACATCAAAGATTATATTTTATTTAGTACTATGTGTTGTTTGAATATATTTGTTACATACTTTGTATAAAATTATGTATAATTTATTTAAAGTTATTTCGCTCACTGTCACCATCCCCTCTCGAAAAACAGTCTGTGACAACAGCAACGGAGCAAGGGAGCAAGAAACGCTTTACAATCACGTAATTAACAATAGGATTACGACCTTTAGTGACGACAGAAGGCATCAGGATTTAATAACATTTAAAGATTTAATTTTAAGTGAAGAATTTACTTCTCTTACAGAGTATGTTCCTTATATGTTACCTCTCGTTCCGTACAGGCCTACAGTGTTTGACATCCATGTGCCATTTAGATATTTTATAGATGTCAATGCGAGGTGTCAAAGAAGAAGCAAATAATAAAGGTGAACAAAGTAGCAAAGAAGTATGTAATAACGTAATTTGGAAAAGTAAACACTTGAATAACGGAAATAAAACAAGAATATTTTTCTTGTGTTTGGGAGATTATTGAGAGTTGTTTGTGTATCACTCAGGTCACACTGAGTGCAGGCACACGGAGGTTTTAAACGCTCTGAGACGCAGAAATCAAACGGTTGCTAGGGCAAAACCCAGCGGTCACAGCGGAACGCAAGACTAAATGAACACGTAAACGGAATATGACACAGTAGTGAAAGCTGCAAGAGATAAATTACGAGATACGGTCCCTGGAAAAGATACAGAAATCACATAGACATAGAACAAAACGTAATCCGAAGAAAGAACAGATCCTGACTCTATTTTGAAAGAAAGAAGGAAAAGGAGTAACAGGAGAAATTAAGTTGCTTAATTCTAATCCACTTTCGAACCTTCAGATAGCACTGAAATTGTAGTAGGTTTTCACGGCCAATGTTAACCCTTTCATTTTGTGGGCTATTCGGCCGTGGTCTGATATTAAACACGGTGTTTTTGTTACTGTCTGACGTTTTGACGCCTCAAGCGGTCGTCATCATCAGAGAAGAGACCTATTGAATGTCTCAGACTTCCAGATGTCCCAAAACAAATAACTAGTAACTCGGAACGTGAGGCAATAACAGTGATACCGATTTTAACAATAGACAACGGCCGAATAGCACAATAGTTTTAACAAATAATAAGGCTACTAAAATTATAATTATTATATTAATTTTACAGCTAGAAATTTTTTGTTACGGCGACCAAACGGATCGTCGTCCTTAAACAGTAGAAGTAAAATGATTGAACACAAAAGAATTGATTACAATCTTAACAGGCTACCAGATCAATAAAATTCTTTTAGTTTACTAGTTTCCAATAGTGTTATGACAAACAATAGACATAACCTAATCAACACTGTAGCAATAAGTAATACAAGAAACCAATTACAGAATTCCGCGCACAATAATTCAAAATTACTAACAGCACATCGCTTTGGTTTGCAATACGTAGTTCACTATTCAACTAGCTAGCCGCTACTTATGCTCCACGTGTGTCTAGCAATAACGCCATAAAGGAGTTCTAGATACCGATAGAATAATCGACCACCGTCTGGAAGCAGCAGAAAAATCTAGAAGTGCGAGAGTGTTGCGTCATTCTCCTGCTCACATGAAGCTAACAAAACATGTCAATTTTCTCCTCGGTATAACATATTCAGTGCACTTCGTGACATTCGTCACATCATCAGTGTGGAACTGATTCTGACGTCTACTGCGAACCTGGTGTTGGGGGAAGTGATGTGTAATTTGTTCAAATAAAGTGTTGGGTTGGATATGTGTTTTATTTTTTAAATTAAATGAATTTGGTTTATTTATTATCCTGTACATTTTTATTTGTTCCGTTGTGTTTAGTTCTTGTGGTTTCAATTAAATTTAATAATTAAAATATACCTTATTTTTTTTATCCGTCTAGCGATCTTGTCGTTTACTATTTCACTACATGTTTCGGGAATTAAATTCCCATCTTCAGGTAAAACTTCATCTTCCTAGTACATAGGGAGTCGTCGGTGAAATGATTAAAAACACATACACACACGAACGAATAAAACAAACACAACTGTTATAAATAACATAATTAAACACCGTAAACACACAACTAACGAAGACAGTGCGCACTGTCCGATTGTCACATTTCAACTGGGTTGATTGCAAAGTTCACCGTTTATCTTCAATACGGTATCATACAACGTATTCGATTTAAATGACAGCTGTTCGTTGAGCAAACATTCTTTATGGATTCTGGATGCTTTGTAAATTTGAAATTCTTCTAACGCATCCATCAAACGACCTTTGTTAGTAACGTGCATGGGTACCATATTCTCCGCGAACCCAGTGTAATTGTGGTTTTCGTTTATTAAATGTAATGCAAAATTAGACTTGGCTGATGTTATGTCCTTTTTGGTAAATGTTCTTTATATCTGTCAATAAATCTCCTCCCTGTTTGACCGATGTAAAACTTGTCACAATCATCACATTGCAATCTATATATGCCTGAGCAATTTTCTATTATTTTAGGAGACCTTAACCTAAATTTATTTTTTAAATTATTGACAGTTCTGAGTGAAACATTGATATTTAATTTCTTTTTATTACATTACATTACATTAATATTAATTATTAAATTTAATTGAATCTATAAGCGATCTGGAGATTATATATATAATGAATCTTGTGGTTTGTTTATAATGTGAAGTATCTGTATAGTAAATTTGTGTTAAGGTCTGTGTATGTATATTCTGTGTTGTGTCCTGTAAGTGGCAAAACTGAAATTTGGATGAATGTTTTTAATGTCTTTGATATGGTCAATCAAACGTGTGTGGAAGTCCCAGCCTGTTTGTCCAACTTAGGACTCGCTTATTGCAAGCGAGTTTGTAGACAGCAACAGTCACAGAAGCATGAAATTTTTAACATTTTGTCACCAGTAATTCTCTATACTTATTTATTAACTATGTTAAAATGTTGTTGTATAGGCCTAACTAGTGTTTTTAACATATTCTTTCCGTCTATCCTAAAACTTAAAGGTCTATCGTTGACATAAATATATCTTTTCCGACAGAATGATGTCAGAATAGGTCTGACTGAGTGAAGAATAATCGCAAACTCTTTCAACTGTAGTCTAAGATTGTTTATTAGTTTTTAGTACTGTTTATTTTTTCTTACTTAACTATATATCGTTCACGTTTTATTCTTAGGTACAAAAATTGATCGTTAACAAAGTGAAACATACATGAACAGATAGGACAGAATACAAACGTAGATTTCGCGTTCAAGTTTGCTAGGCTGCTAAGTTGCTAATAATAACCCATGTGAGCTGAGTGCGCGTGTAAAACACACAGTATTCACACACACAGGTGCATAGGCCTACACACTACATCATTCAGCAGAGTCAGTAACGGTAATAGAAGTTGGTACTATATAATCTTTCGAAGGTTAATTACTGACCTACAAGTGAGAGCTTGTTATTCGTTTTCGTTCAGTTTTAACATTTTCTAAATATTTTTATTTTTTTTTTAGCGGGAAGAACGGTTAACAGCATTTTAAATAAAGTAGCAAATTAGTGTTTGTTTTGGCGCGTGTTTTGTTTAGGTACCTCAGCGTCTAAATAAACATCTCATAAAAACAACTTTATTTTGCAACTCATGTGAAACACAAACTTTCCTCTACACACTGTGTTTTTATACTAAATAATACAGTCGTGTTTATGTTATTACATTATTAGCTTCTCCTAGTGATAGGAACCAGACGTTTGTGTGTGTGTATGTGTGGGGGGCGTGGGTGTGAGTGTAATTAGGCTTTACACACCACGAGTATATTATAGCCTCTCTTGATGTAATTCTTCAGATTGAATTTTCTGAAGGATCAGCCTGGATTTTTCACCTTTTGTTAGCTAACTATACATCGGCTCATATATGCATGTAAACGTGTATTTATTTTGTACGTAATTCCCGTTCTTTTCGTCCACTCCTCTCTTTCCAGCTCCGGTGGATCCATTATGAATCGATCGTTTCATCTGATTTTCCTTACCCGACTTTCACTCTAGTCCTTCCTTCTTCCGTTCTGTAGCATTTCCTTTAATTCTCACCCTGTTTCCAGTACACACGTCATTCTTCTTAATATGCCTTACGACGTTCTCTTCCTTAAATATTAACTTAAACTTTGGGATCAATTATATATCTATAGTTGTGAATAATGCTACTTGTTTCTTGGATAGTTTACCTTTATTTTCTATTATATTCCGAAGGTTAATTTTGTTACTGTGTTGTGTTACTGCTAACACTATGAGTGAGCATAGTTCACTTTTCTCTCGAAATAGCTACAATACGTGCACAAAACCCAAAACAGTCCTCTCAACTCATATTGCAGCCGTACTTTTGGAAACGGCAAGTTGTTATTATTATTGTCATTATTATTATTGATGATATTATTATTATTATATTTATTATTATCATTATTAATTTTATTATTATTATTATTATTATTATTACTCAAAGTAGTGTCCGTGAGTAAAATAGGGGAAACGTCGCTCGACATAAGTTTATTTTATGACTGTATAATAATTTAATTTGTTTGTGTCGAGGTTTCGACATACTTTATTGTCACCTTCAAAACAATATTATAACACGAGTTTTGATTCGATGTTGTGGGAAGTTTCCTAGTAACTGTGCTGAAGAAACTTTTACGTTTATTTACATTACTTTTACGTTAACACCAACATAATTATATCGATGTTACAATGTTATATTATATTACGTCACATGTTATTATATTGTGTACAACGTATTCACCGCACCTCGCTCTTTCTGCATTCACTTGTGGAGAGGGAAATATGAAAAGTTGGATCATTGTTTAATGGTCTTAAGTATAAATGATAGGAATGAATGAGTGTGAGTGTGATCAACACAGTAAACCTATAAGTACAAAATCATATGTGTTTGTCCGTTCATTGTTCTTTTAATAACTTCACTTACAGTTTCAAGTACACACTACTTGCTTAAGTTACGTATCAACAAAAAATAAGAAACTACAGTTACAATTTAAAGTAATTTTAGAGCAAAACTGTGAACCTTCATAATGTAATATGAATTTTGTATCATATTTACAATTGCAAAAGAACGGAAAAAATTTCGTCTGATGTAACCATTTGGAAGGGGTGCCCTCCACCTCCCCCGCATGGATCCGCGCCTAGCTGTTATAGCCTACTGTAATTAGTCGTGCCTTGTAGTTATACCAGTTTCTCTTACACTAGTTGCGTTTACAGTATAGTTCCTCCTACTAGTTATTCTAATATTAGTTCTTCTTGCACTAGTTGCTGTTAACAAGGTGACCTATAAAGTCTTGCCGGCACATTTCTGTTGTAGACCTCTGTAAAGTGACTACTGAGCTTACTGAATAATGAAACTTGTTTTCAAGGATTGAAAACGTTCAGTAATGGCTTTAAAATGTTGTATTAACAGAAACGCCTCGTCAACATTTACCATAATCCATAGTAGAACCTTATTTATCGATGAATATAGTTAAGAGTCAGGTAGGTCTACTTGTGTAGAAAACAAAGTTGTGTACTGACACGAATTAATACCGTGTACTAATGCTCTGTACTTTTGTTCCAACAGATGAGCAGTGACGAAGGCGCCATGAACGTATCTACAGCACCGATGGAGGAGATCATCCAGCTGCGCCGGGAGCAATGCATGGTGATACTGAACACGTCGTCCGCGCCGCCACCAGGTATGTCCTCACTTGACAATGCTGATAACTACTAATATCACAAAATAATGTCTGTATATTTCTTTCGGTATCGTGTTTCTTAAAATAATTGTTTTTTTGTCTTCATCTACGTTTTGAAATCTTCCCTTCTTTTCTTCTTCTCCTCTTTCAACTCTTTCTTCTCGTTTTCCATCTTCTTCGTCATTTTCTTCTGCTTCTGCTACTTTCTTGTTTGACTTCTGCACTTTCAATATAGGCAGAATTCCGATTCGATTTTAAAGTAGAGTTACCTGCATCTTTTCTGGCCTTTCGTTAGCACTTCTTCTAAGAATGTAGTCTTCCCACATCTAATGTGTCAGACATCAATAAGAAGAGAAAACTTCTGGCTAATAAACTCACTTCTAAAGGAAAACGATATAAGAAAACCAACAAAGAAAATAATGCAATGCTCATTTATGGTGACCGTAATGCTATAAGGAGTGGACTTTTCAGATTTAAGTAAACTGAATTGGAAGTAGTTGCTATCCACGGAGGGTGTATCTTTGGGACGTCGCGACTAGAGAGAAGAAGAAACACTGACATTGGACGAGATGGAAGAATTGTTGATATAAGATGGGAGTAGAAAGAAGTATTACTGAAGAAATTGAAGGACGGCAGCTGGTATAGTCTGACCACGTTTACCGGATGTGAGACGTCAGATGGCCAAAGCCCATCTAAAACGAAGCGTGGTACCCCAAAGCGTGGTTGGAGAGACGAACTGGAGAACATTACGTTGGCCACAGACCAACATTCAGGTATCTGTGAAGACAGAACGCAATGGACGTTGGGCACAGAGTGACCACGACAGACCGATAAACCCTTTTGTATGTGAGCGCGTGTGTGTGTGTGTGTGTGTGTGTGTGTGTCCAAATTAAAATTATACTCGTAAACCTGTTGAAGTAGTTCGTAAGCCTATTTAAGTTTTACGAAAATAGGTTGTTGCGTTGAAAAGTTATCAGGAAACATACCCCAAACAGATAGATAGGTAGACAGACAGACACAAACGCCAAATGGTCAAATCAAAACTGAGAACGCGCTTCGTTCGTTTAATTATGTGAAACCTATCCAGCACTCACAATAATAAACCTATCCAGAACTCACAATAATAAACCTATCCAGCACTCACAATAATAAACCTATCCAGCACTCACAATAATAAATTTTATGTAGGACGTATAATATAGAAAATACAGTCAGCACAGAACGCTTCGTTGCAATAATTCACATTATGTTAACAAACCTCATGTAGTGAAATGCTGTGATGCTCAGCGCACACACGCACACACACACACATTAATGGGTAGTTTTATTTACAATATTCAAAAAAATTTCGCATAAACATATATTGGGAGCTTTGCTGTAAATAATAAATAATATGCGTTAGATAAATAAATTATTTTGTGATTCCCTGTTCTTATTACTGTAATAAGCTATGAAAAATGTATTCATGTGCAATCTAGGATGTTTAGGGCAGATGCAAATAAAATGTTTTTTCCCAATTCCTCAATTTCTGTTTCCTGAATTTCATAACCACATTGAGCTGTCATACGGAAACGTCTTAATTCAGAATATTTTTTGTAGTTAATGATTTTATATCGGTCTTCAGCTCATTGTTCATTTTGCATGGTGTTTTGCAGAAATGAAATCATCTAAAATTTTATAAAAAATTAACGTAGCTCATATAATCTCCAAAGACAATTTTAGAAGAAGAACCACAGAATATGCTGTAAGTTGCATAATAAGTACTGAAATACTACCATCTCATATTCGGAATTAATATTTCCTATTGTTAATTATTGAAGACCATATCTTTTTGTTATTGTGAAGTCATTAGTAATTCAGTAAACTCTCACCGTAGTGGATTTGATGGGTCCTCAACAATCCTTCATTATAGGGAGAAGGTAAATATATCATTTGATATATGAAGGAATTTTCATTGTGGAAAGCTTCACTATAGAGAGACCAGTGGCGTAACTAGGAACTGCTCTGGGGGGGGGGTGAGACTAGATTGAAGGTTTATCTTATTGTAACATGCAACTGGCTTAAAAATAGGCATACTTTAAGCGAAAATGGATTTCATTGGAAATGTTTAATAGTTCTGGGGAGGGATTGAACCCCCACCGAGCCACCCGTATTTAAGCCACTGAAGGAGATTATTGTATATTGAACTGATCCGATAAGAAATATGAACTGATCACGCGATAAGGAATATGAATAAGAACTGATCACGCTATAACTGAACACTAACTCAACACAATCGTTAATTAGCAGATATTCCATAAGTTAAGTTAATAAGGTGTGTATAAAAAGCACATGATGTATGTATGTTGAGGAATGTATGTGTACCTTATAAACCCAATAAATGCATAACGCTAATTAAAGAACAGATTCTAATACTCAAATAAATAAAACAAGATGCCTATTAAATAAAATTTCTGATTTTGACCTTACAGGTAAAAACAGTAAGTAAAGAAGATTTTTGAAATAACTGTTAAGACTAATGATTACTTAATCAAACTATACCCAATGTATAAAATTTAAATTGAAATAGGTACAATCGAGTATTCGTTGGTAATCACACTTCCAACGAAACAGCTACATGTCTGTGAATTTGTACGTTCGACAGAACAATTCTATACTTGAGAAAGAAACTAATTATGAGTATTTTTGTGATAATATTGAAATAGTTACAAGAAGCTTTGAAAATTCGCGTCAGAATTTAACAATAATATGTAACAATTGTAATAGAGTGATAAGTACATTTCTTTATGATGTATGTGTGCAGTAATTTACAGTAGGGTCTGTATTGCAGGTCTGTACTGCGAGGGCACGTTTGACGGGTGGTCCTGCTGGCCAGACACGCCTGCCGGGAAGACAGCGTACACGTCGTGTCCAGACTTCATCACTGGCTTCGACCCAAACCGTAAGTATACAGACAGCCTTGATTTGTATACATTTAGACAAAAAGCAGACTCAGCTGTCTATATGAATAATTTTTATAAAATTCCTATCCGATGAATCCGCGTATTTCGGACAACATCCACCACTTGTTAGAATTTTACTTGATATTTCGACTTTCAAATCTAAGACCGTGTTCAGAATTACTCTGTCTAGTAACTATAAATACGCGCAAAATACACAAACTTATAATAACCAGTTTCAAAATTTAGCATGCAGTAACAATTGGAAGAACTGAAAAAGTGAAGTCACGAAGTTTGTCATTTGTAGATGTATATACAAATTTAAGAACACATGGGCCAACATAAACAAAACGACTGTTATATTACTACGCGTACAGCCTACTTTTACGGCGACTGGCCGCTTAAGAACGGAGATCGTTAAGTCAACGGCCGGAAACTTCCAGTTGTATCTTGATTCGTCATGTACGTTCCACACTGCTTCACAAAATTCTAGTAAACAAGTCTAATATTTTTCTTGTTTATCGCGCACCTGTTTACATTAGCGTCGTTACTTCATAAGTATAAGACGGCTGCAGATCAGAGTTCATTTTTCTGATGTGTTTATTATAACAACTAAACTAACAGTGCGTCTATCAAATAGTCCACTGCTTATTGTACATACAACCATAAATGCCTGCCAATTGTTAGTTTGCACTATACAATTGGACAAACATAGCTAGATGACTGACGTTTTAAGTTACAAGGTTACACACTCCTAAGATGTCTCGCCAATGGACTATCATCAAGCAGCTGAAAAACTTTTAATGTTTCTGTGTTGAAGCAGCAAATTCTCGTGTTTCACAGCGAACACCCTAATGTCAGCAGTAACTGTTTCATTCTTCGTATTGTTTAAATTAGCAGCCATCCTTACTTTTCTTTTATAAAATTGCTAAACTGCTATAATTGTTATTATTTAGACAAAGCTTTTCGTCATCACTTAGCAATTTATAAAAGAAAAGTAACTGTTTCAATCTCATAGCCTCTGTGACTTCATCATTCCGGATATACCACGGAGCATTATCACTTGTCCAGAGAACTATACTTTCAACTCTTTTACTCAATCTTCTTGTTGCTCTTCTTGGCAAATCCTCATAGCTGTGTACCAGAAAACCAAACAAGTTTCAAAATTTGTTTATAAACAAGAATTTTGTGAGACTTCCGAGTAGTCAGTCCATTCTTCTGAGTTCCTCTCGTTATACTTACTTCCAACAAAGTGGCCAAGGTAATATCCAAGGAAGCGTATATCCAGTTCATGCAAGGTGAACTTTGTGTATTTACCGCTATAATATTGAATGTATTGATTTATTTTTAAACTTTAAGCCTTAATCCCGTTCACGTTAAAGCGCCATTTTTGTCCAATTATTTGTTCCATTGGTGGTAGTTCGCAATTTTTACGTTGTGTCTTCAATATTCTTACATGAGGCCATTATTGCTTTATCATTAGAAAAAGCTACAATCACTGCTGCTTCACATCTGGTATAGCACCAGTATACTGCAGTTACATAGTGGCCCAACATTTTATATACCTTAGTCTCTGAGAAACTCCAATAGAGATTTCCTAACTTTTAACGCAGAAGGGTCGACCATGATTACAAGAATACATGATTATACATGATTACAATTATGATGTATACATGATTTCAACAATCCTAACATTCTCTAGGAAGATCTTCTAATTACTACTGCAGTCCACGTAGTATTGCGGACAATAGATTAGTATCCTAATATATAATGAGGGTAGGAAATCTTTATTGTTTTAATTTTTTTAATTACTGTGATTCTAGTTGCCCCTTTGATCTTCACGGAGATGTACAACTTCTTCAATCACATCTATGTGACGCTTAACATTCATTTTGCGATCAGGTTCACGTATCGTCATGTTGCTATTAATAATACAATATTGTTGCGACGGTCTCGCTAATCGTCGTATGGTACAGTGGGAACAAAATACAGACACCAATGAAATCACTAATTGCCAGCTTTAATTGATCCCAAATAACAATCTGAAATCAACAAGATAGTCTCGTACAATAATTCAAGTTAAATTTGTCCACACACAATAATAATATCAACTAAAACAGTGCCACACTAATTATAACATAGTAATCACTTTCCACTCGATCGGCACTAAAGAAATCGCTCACGGTAACTGACCGACAAATCCAGCTGCTGTATAGGTAGCGCAGGTGTTCGAGAATAACGTTCCATCCTTACTGCAGCATGGCAGCATAATGTGTATTTCAAGTGCTCTCCAGAACAATCTGGAACGTACTTATGTGATGCTACAGTTGCTCGACTGGATGAGAAACGGGTGGAAGGACGCTCTTGGGTTTTCGAGAGGGTTCCATCGTTACAGTATGATACTATAATATAATTGTAAAACAGTTACAGTACCATTATGATAACAGTGAAACATAATATGATAATAGTGAAACATAATATTTTTATTGTCTAGAAGACAAGTGTTAGCGAAGAATCAATATTAGGTTACTCTTCTCACATTTTAGGATAAGAAAAGGTACAAGAAATAAACTTTAATAAAACACTATCATTCTTCAAACGAAGCGAACTTTAGGAGAAGAAACTGGTACAGGTGTAAAGAACAAGGTAACTCATTAATGAAGGTAGCGAAAACTCTCTTGGTAATTAGGGTCTACCGTTAAGAGGCCGACAAGCATTTTGAATGATAATGAAGTTAAAGATTTCCTCGTAAGTCGAGTATTGGCTTGTAACGTGCCGAGTATTGACTAAACAAGGCTTTAAAACTTCTATACGTAGAGGTCGTTAGAATACTAATTTACTGTGTCGTTTTCAAACAAATCTTTACAACGAAAAGTATTCAGTAAACGTCAGATTCGACGTATTAATTGAGTTGAGCGTCTGCAAATAATTGCCATTAGTTCATCAAAAAAGAACAGCTATGAAGTGATTACATCCTATTATTATTTTGGACCAGTTACTATCCAGAAGGGTTGAAAGACGAGGGTTAATATACATTCAGATTTAAAGAGAAAAATTTTGGAACGCCATTAAATTAAAAATAGAGCTCATGTGTTTGGACGTACATCAAACAAATAGCCTATATGCCGTCCTGTACTCTCTTTCAGATGGCGTTACTGACGAGGGTAATCAGCAAATATCGTTTAGTGTTACGTGCGCAGTTGAAAAGCATTAATTTGTAATTAAATTAGGTTGCATTTTCTGTTGAAGTTTATCCATAAATTCTTATGCATATATTTCCTTCTAAAAATATACAAATACTTATGATGCACGATAAACTATATAACATTAAGTAACGTTTGTACGATTATTGTGTCTTTATGATTTTATAAATTAATATGCCACTATGGACGCTAAATTTAATTGTTTTTTTTATGCAAGAAATCGGCACTCGAGCCGACCGGAAATAGAGCTGTTTATCGATAAAACACGGCTAGAATGCAAAACGTTTGCCATGTAACAGCAATTGCAAAGTGTGTGAATTAAAAGGTAAAATATTAGAATAAAGTAATAACAGAGGAAGTGCTGAAAAAATTAACTCAATAGCCAAGGGTTAAAACCTCAGGCAGTCGAAGTCTAGAAACGTCCCAGAAGGAATGGTCAGAGATCTGCAGATCTTCGAATACCACACTATGTACGTGCAAAGAACAGGAACACTGTAAAATTCCAATTAAGATAATGTAAGGAGAATCTGGGGAAAGAGGATGTAGAAGATGAGGAGAAACAAGAAAAAGAGAACAACAACGATAACAATAATTTCTAATTTTGATGGTTTTATTGGGTCGACATACTTAAGTTGATCCAAACCTACAAACTCATTTTATACAGAAAAAACGAAACGGTCGTTGCACCAGTGAATTAACCTTAAGGGAAAGTGACAAATTAAAGGAAAATTACCAAATGGAAAGCAAAGGTATAAAGAAGCACAAATATCCTAGCAAGAATTATGATAGGCTATTTCTACTTATTCTTCTGCCCTGCAGTGTACGTGTTAGCTAGCTGATCATTGGTTTTGTTACAGTTTCCGTTTATTTATTTCTGCTTAACAGCCATATAGGCCTATTAATTACACGTTCAACCTCAAAGATGTACAACATCTTAAGCTATGTCTGTGTCATGCCTAATGTTCATTTTGACCGTCAGAGATATGTATTTGTTTTTAAAGTGTTTTTATGCACCCGCATCAAAAACATGTTTTCAGTAACTTGTAATCTCCTAAAAATTAACATAAATAATAAAGTACTAAACTGAACATTATCTATTAATAAAGTAGGTTTAAGTGGTTCAAAGAAACAAAATTTATTTTCTAATTTATTAATTTTAATTGCAAATTTAAAAAAGTTGTAGAACTGGGCTTCTTCTACATACACATATTTTACAGTATTCTATTCTTGTTATTTAACAATCTGAAAGATTTCAGTTTAATTTAATCATTTTGAAAGCCTATACTGCACGCTCACAGAAAGGCACAGAAAACTCGCAGTTTATTTGAATCTAATAGAGTTTTCAGTGATCTCTAATTATTTTTTAATTTAACGTTTTCAGTGATCTCTAATTATTTTTTAATTTAACGGTTTCAAGTCGCTATAGACAATTATTTTACTAGTAACATATGTTCGTACTAAAATGTGTATGTATGTACTATACATTTTGTATATTTGGCATTCAACTTGTTAAAAAAAATCATCAATCGCACAAAATCCAAATTTGTATTAGGCACGGGTACGGGTGGATACGCTAAAACTGAAAGGTCGTGCAGATCTTTACGAAGTAAAAAAAATTAACTGTCTGTGTCTCACTATTTTTTGAAGTGTCTCACACAAACATTTCTTTACAAAACCATAGGAGAAAGAAAACCTGTATACTGGTGAACGTAGAAGAACTGAAGTAAGAACTCAAACGGACTGAAGGCGATTGGAACGGATTACTTGAGAAGAAGCTGTAACATTTATTTCCAACATTATGCATTTCCTCAGTCTTTTCTTTCCGTAGAGTGTCCAACTTTTACATCTAGAGGCCTTATTATTGTTTGTGTGTGGAGAGGAAGTGGGTAAGTTTAAAAGGATGCACACACACACACACACACACAACACTGAAACACAAGGAATTTGCTAGAAAAATATGTAACTGTACAGATGGTGGGACAGGGTTTAGGGGGTGGGGAAGGGTCATTTATATTATAGCTTGTTGTGTGTGAGCAGGGTGGGGGAGAGGGGTGAAGGGTTTGTTTTCATATATTTCCTGTCTATTCCGATCTGACGATGGGCTGTGAAGCTTGAAAGCGCTAATCGGGATAATTTTTATATAGTGGTGTGCAACAGTGATCATTCTGATTGTGATTTCAACCACTAACACAAATTTCTTCATTAAAAATTATTATCATCTTCTCAACAACGCCGAGGCAAGGTGCTGCCTGTTCCGCCTTCAAAGATCCTCCAGCCATCTGTTCCTGGGTCTACCCACACACCTGTGTCCTATAGTTGTACTTCCAGACTTGCACGGCCAATCTGGAGTTCAGACAAAATAATAAACTAAAAAATTATATCTAGAGAGTACGCAAGTGTATAATAATTAAACTGATAAAGGAAAAGTTACTGATTCGGTATGAGCATGTGAAAAATATACAGGAAGAAACAACTCAACTGGGAAAAGTTCCCTAAAGGTTTCGACGAGAAATTGAGTGAAGAAAGTATGTGAGAGATACGAAATGATAAAAGCGGAAAGGACAGGTAAGCATAAATGTTAGGTAGGTTACTGGTAACTCCACGTAACGCTGATAATTCTATTTTTAGACATAACTGTTAAGACTGTTAATTGTCGCTTTTAAATTTTTTTAGAATATATGAGATAAAAACACATGTTATTCTTCTTCCTGTAGCGTCACAGTCATTTAATGGGTCCTACTCTCCCATCAACATCCCCATCCTAACATTTCTGTTAGTTGACACTGGCTAACATGCATTCCTTCTTATGTTGTCCCACCATTGTCTTCTCTTATTCTTCCGTGCCAGAAATTCTTCTTTTCTCGTCCTCCTTTAGATCCTTTTCCCTTCCTATCTTTCTGTGTTCCGTACTCATCTAAGTCTCTCCAACCTGACAAAATTTACCAAGCTTTCGTCCTTGTATAACAGTTTCAACTGACAATTAAAGCTATTTTCCATGCATCGTTTTCTTTTATTATGGGAATACATCTGTCGTAGAACATTTATTTCCAACATTATGCATTTCCTCAGTCTTTTCTTTCCGTAGTGTCCAACTTTTACATCTAGAGGCCTTATTATTGTTTTACGTAGTGTCAGCACTGAATTGCGCTGCACTCATTTTGACGACTTCATTCATAATTGTATTACGCGTCAAGTTTTCTGTTTCCTTTCACTAGCCTGTCTTATTTCCTGTGTATTACCATTATTACATACATGTTAAAAAATCTATAGAATCAAATTTACTCATAGCTAATTTATTGTTAGCCAAACAAAAACAATAACAAAAAATATATACGAAACATTCTGATTAACATCCAAACATTTTATAAACTGTGGAATACTTTTAACTACATTTACAAATTACAAAAAATTCTAATCTGCAGCAAACTAATGTTTAAAAATGTTAAGAAACTTTTGTTAGTGTATTCTCCATTAGTGTCGACTGGATAATAGTTGTTTACGTGTTTGTGCAGGCATGGCTCTCAAGGATTGTACCATAAACGGCACATGGTTCGTGCATCCCGAGTCCGGTCACGTCTGGTCGAATTACACAACCTGCGTTAACATAGACGACCTAAACGTAAGTATAACCTGGATGTATACCTGGTAGGCTACATGTGCTTGTGTACTGGGGATGTATACCTGGTAGGCTACATGTGCTTGTGTACTGGGGATGTATACCTGGTAGGCTACATGTGCTTGTGTACTGGGGATGTATAACTGGTAGGCTACATGTGCTTGTGTACTGGGGATTTATAACTGGTAGACTACATGTGCTTGTGTACTGGGGATGTATAACTGGTAGGCTACATGTGCTTGTGTACTGGGGATGTATAACTGGTAGACTACATGTGCTTGTGTACTGGGGATGTATACCTGGTAGGTTACATGTGCTTGTGTACTGGGGATATATAACTGGTAGACTACATGTGCTTGTGTACTGGGGATGTATAACTGGTAGGCTACATGTGCTTGTGTACTGGGGATGTATAACTGGTAGACTACATGTGCTTGTGTACTGGGGATGTATACCTGCTAGGCTACACGTGCTTGTGTACTGGGGATGTATAACTGGTAGACTACTTGTGCTTGTGTACTGGGGATATATAACTGGTAGGCTACATGTGCTTGTGTACTGGGGATGTATACCTGGTAGGCTACATGTGCTTGTGTACTGGGGATGTATAACTGGTAGACTACATGTGCTTGTGTACTGGGGATGTATACTTGGTAGGCTACATGTGCTTGTGTACTGGGGATGTATAACTGGTAGACTACATGTGCTTGTGTACTGGGGATGTATTTGTTTTTGTGGAATAATATCCACATCAAGATACTTATCATACGCATCTGGACATGATGAAAGAACGCTAAGCGCAAGGAAAAGAGAATTTATTGCTTTCGACCTCCTAAGTTATGGAGCTATTTAAGTGTACTGACGACATAACGTGGAACGGAGAAAATACCTTAAGAGTGTTACAAAAGTCTACTTATTTCTAATCTTTCTTTAAGTAGTGCAATAGAATGCAAAAACCTAAACACTAAGTGGAGTAAAAAATATTTTAAAAACATACTGATTAATAAGGAAAATTCTACAGTAGACTAAGGTCAAATCTAATTGTTAACAAATCCTAGGAATGAACTTGCAGGCTATAATGCTCGTATTACAAGTTTATTCTGAGTAGACTTTCCACAGAAAACTGGTTATTAATTTTCTTATTTAATATAGTAAACGGCTAACATGGTTTTGACATGTGCAAAGAATGCCGGATAATCGACTCCCCAAGCAAATAAGCAAATTTTGGGATGGACACCATATGGTCGTAGGCGAAGAGGAAGACCTAGGTTGAGTTGGAGAGAAGGCATCAATCGGGCAATGAGAGACCGGGAATTGGAAGAAGAATCTTGGTTGGATCGAGACCAATGGAGACTAGGAATCGGAAGACGTAGGATAACGTTATGAACCGATTTATATATATATATATATATATATATTTAATATAGTGAGAATATTTTATGTTCCTGCAAAGGTTTTAAACATTAAAATGAAATGTATTCACGCATCGCTCAAGTTTTATAGAACTGTGATTGTGTTCATCATACCATGTGATTGTGTTAAATGATACAATATCATAGATATTTAAGCTTATGTTCGAATCTACCTGTGTCAATAAAATTTATAAGATTGATTAAATAATTATTTAAAATGTAAAATCAAAATTTCTAATAAAAAAACTAAAGAAAAGTTGAATACGTTTTTATTAAATAAATGATTGCAACAACATAGAAAACTAATAAAACCAAACTTTAAAGAATGCAAAAGATAAGAATTTGAAACCCTGAGGCCAAATCGTAAAACTAAAGAAAATAGAGACCTGGTACGACAAGAAAAATAACAGATGGAGCAATGGTTGTAATATGGAGAAAGCGTAATAACAGACGGAGCAATGGTTGTAATATGGAGAAAGCGTAATAACAGATGAAGCAATGGTTGTAATATGGAGAAAGCGTAATATTTTCAGCTGCCAGTAGGAAAAAAGATACTTCTTTTAAAACAGATAGCAAGTAGCTTAATAGAATAAAAGTAAACCCCACGAAACCAATATAGTACTAAACAATGTTTTTGTTTGTTTAGTAAAATAATTACGCAATAGGTTGTGTAATGTTTCTAAACTGTTATTTGTATCAGGTTTTTAGAAGTACATCTTTAAAATTTGCTTTTAATTAAATAATTTTCAACATAGAACTAAACAGAATTACATGAATCGTAAAACTAACAATTTATCAATAAAAAAAGCTATAAATGCAGAATTTGTTATCTTTTTATATGTTTTTAAATTGTATTTATCTTACAAACCAATGGTTCATAAAAAAATCTTGGAATTTATTGAGACCTGTGTAGTTAAGGGTGTAAACCAAACAAATAATATCCGAAGTTACTCTACGTTTTGAGAACAAAATATTGCCGTCAGTCCCGAGTATCCTCGTATCTCCACCGTGATCTGAGTACAGAAACTGATTAACGTAACGAAATCGAGCCTTTTGCTCAGCATCAGGAAAAGGGTTGTAACAACATTTTAACAATATCATTCGAGGACAGTATTTCATTGACTACTCAAAACAGAACAACAAAGTTTCAGTTGCTGCCTAATGACTATATTAACAAAGGGCTGCAAATAGGTTAACCTAGATTTACATCTTTTGTTATGCCAATCTAAGTTTATTATTTACTTTTTAGTTAATTTCATAACTAAAATATAAAACAGGCTGTTGTTAAGACACTAAACATGTGTTACATTTGGCGATGATCCGTAAGTTCCATATATTTTAAAGATTTTGTTTTATTGTTTTAAACTGCGCTAATATGTATTTCTAATTTTTTTACTAGTTGTTTTTAGTCCAGGTTTAGTTTTAAGTTAATCGGGCGCATTCTTTAAGATAATGAATTCTCGGTGATCAACAATAATAAATAGAAAAAACTGGTTCTAAAAAAACTCAGTGCATGTTCAAGTTTCGAGTTTAACATATGTTATTATTTTAATTAATTAATTGTTATTAAGTCCATTCTACTTTAATAAAATATTTCATTTGTAATTTTATTTACGCTAAATTTAGTATATCAGTTTTTTTCTACATATCACTACATAATCAGATATTTCTACACTTCAGTTTAGTATATAAGATTTTTCTACATATTGATTTTTGTACCTCATTATTTTATTATTTAATATAAACATATCTATAATTATACTTTCCAGCTTTAAAATACATAATAACTTAAACAGATATTTGTTTTATAACATCATTGTTCCTCTCTATTTTGATTCTTGATTCTTATTATTTTATAAACAGAGATATGTAATTATTGTACTACAGACTAAGAACCCAAATTTAATAGTCTGCATTTGTTGTCACCTTAAAAAGGAAACAAACTCTCAGTACTCATAAGCAATATCGTTATTTCTTAGTAGTGACGGTATTTGGTGACATTGTGTTTATTTTTCGATTTAAATTGTAGGATCCAATGCGTTTAAGCGTGCAGTAGCTACTGTACAGAAACAATACAAGTATTGAGGATGTCGACCGACTTCTATCTATGAGGAGCGCATACTTAAATCATAACTCAAACAAACATTTGTTTTATAATACAATTTTTGCTACACAGGCCACAATTTTCCTTTCTATTTTGATTCTTTTTCCTTATTATTTTTTTTCGTATCGGCTATCTAAGGACACATGCCAATTTCAATTCTTTACTCTTTGTTCTTTCCTTTTTTTTCAATATTCCTTCATCTTCTCACTGTGTCTCTTCTTCCTGTCTTCAGTCCACTTTGAACCTGCGTTTTTCTCTCTTCTACCCTGGATTCCCTCCAATTTTAACACTTTTGTCCGAAAAACTTCTCCTTCAATAGCTTCTTCTGCATGTATATTACTTTTTTCTAAATCATTTTGGACTTCTTTAAACCAACTTGATGTTGACTTCTTCCCCCACAGATATTTGAAGATCTACTTTGTCAACCTATTGTCGTCCATTCTATATAAATGTCCAAAAAATAATAGTCTTCTTTTTCTCATTGTTTCTGTTATATTTTCTATACTTTTACATATTTCGTCATTACTTCTTAATGTCCAACCTTCTAAAGTTTTCGTGGGCCTAATATTTTCCTAATAATTCGTCTTTCCAATATTTCTAGTTTATCTGAATTCAATGCTAGACATTCACTTGCATTCCTTATTATTTTATTATTACACAAACAGATTAAATATTGTATGTATTTTATATACATATTAAGTTATGTCTTTAATTTAAGATTAAGTTATGTATTTTATAATTACATATTTAATTATTAGCCTACAGACAAAGAACCCAAATTCAACAGTCACCTCAAAGAGGAAATATTTAGTTCCAAATAAATGTATGGTGTTAAAGACTTTGTAACATGCGTTGATAATTAATAAATAGCATATGTTTACTCCACTCCCATTACAGTAAAACAAAATTTCTGGTAGGATAGCGTTGGTTAATACTGTAGTTAGAAGAACTTCTCTCCATGTTGTAGAATTTTATATATCATAAATTGTAAGGTAACATTTAAATCTGTTGTTGTTTGTGTGTTACAGTGGAGACAGAAAGTCAACGGAATTTACGAGATCGGATACTTAATATCGCTGGTAGCTCTACTCCTGTCCCTAATCATCCTGACACACTTCAAGTGAGTAACCAACTGCTGTCTGATTGCAGGCTTCTACTAATTATGTGTAAACAAACACACACACACTACGTTCCACATGTTTTACTTTTGTATCGTGTTATCGGGTCTGATAGTCCTGCAGTTCTTTTTTTTTAATAATACACCGATTTTCTACAAGTATGAAAGTCGGAGCGCAAAAGTATCATGCTTATAAATATTTTAAGGAACTTCGCCAGATGAATGCTACGTATAGAAAATTTACAGTTTTAATATGTATAATGTACATGTTATTTTATGGCTTTTAGAAGGTTTGCAGACTAGTGGGTATGGGGCCTGGCTACTAATCTAGAGGTCCCTGGTTTTCAATTCCTGTACGCTCCATAAAATCAGGATACATTCTTTACCTCCAAGGTAGACTCAGCCTGTGGAAATGAGTACCTGCAATAGTACTTGTGTAATAATTTACGGCTTAAACGTAGTACTGACCACACTATCTTCCTTGTACGTATGTCGAACGGCTTGCATAAAGTTGCCTACTCTATCTCCTAGACTGGTTAGGCAGTAAAAAGGGAGCCATTCCTTCTAATACCAATATCGTGTCGTATTAAAAAATTGTTGTCAACGACTTGTTGAGTTTCTATTCTGTTCATCCAGAACTAGTATCCCAAGCAAACTAGTATCTTTGTCCGTGAATGCTTATGGACACTTGTAAAACTTGTGTCACTTAAAGCAAATCGTAAAGCAGTTTTAATCGATAATGTCAACTGACACGTATATCTATTTTCAAAAAGTGTTGTGTTGCGAAAATATGTTAAAATGTGCTAAGGAAGTAATTAATCAAAATCACATTAGTGAAATCAGTCGTAATATAGTTTACATTATATAGGTACTAACATATTCAGATCGCGCAGATCGGTACTAATTTTTACTTTGTTTGAGCAATATCCTTATTTCATGATTCTTACGTGTGGCAATATTTCAAAATTTTTGTTAATAATGTAACGTGACATACGATAGCACAAGATTTACAAGTATAATTAATGGAAGAAAAGCTGTATACTAAAGGAAAATAAAAAATTATTAAATGAGGAATGATAGAACAACACCACTAAATAATGTTGACTTAGACAAAGACGATGACGATGACTAGACCCAATAGATTGGATAAGGTGAAACAGAGAAAATAATTCAAGCCACAATATAACAACAGTTATAAGCACCCAAGTGTTAAAAAGAAGTATATATAAATAAAAGTACAAAATTAGATAGGAAAATAAATAATATGTAACCTATAGGAAAGATAAAAAGAAAATGAAATGTAAAAACAAATATACTAATAAAATATAAAAAGAATGTTAATAAATCAAAAAGACACTAATATAAAATAACTTGAATAACAATAATTCATTGGGAAAGTGATGATTAGTAATAAACATTGATAGGACCCAACTAAGATAAATACATGAAATCTAGATTAAGATGTTAGGAGGTAAACACAAAAGAGTGATAAATGAATAAGAAAGATAATTATCAATGATAAACCATTATAGGACCCAGTGAATAAATGAACTACATAAACACTAGTTAAGAAAGTGCAGTGTAGTCAGAAATAAGATAATGAACTTGTAATAATAGATTATAAGTAATCTATTAACCCAATTATAATAATTAAACAGTATAAATTATAATGGACAGTTGTAAGTAATCATGGGCCTAGAGTAATGAAAAAAGGAAAGAGTGTATTAAAATATAAGAATATTTGTGGGAAACAAACCATTGAGAATTGTTTTCAATAATATTAAAGAAGTTTGTTAGTATAATATAAGAATGATAAAAGATATATTGTTTTATTGTTAAGGAATAAAATTAACAAAATTATATTAACCATATTGACAATAAGTAAAAAACAAAAACAAAAAAAATTTCTATGTTAGGTTGAATATAGTAAGGGGGGTTAGACACTATATTCTCTAAAGTGAGTTTATAAAGGAATATTAGTGCATATTTAATGTTCAATTTTGTTACAGGTTTCTTTGATTGTAATTAACAAAAATGTTATTATGTTGAAAATAATGTTAAACGAAACCGTTTAAACAAATGTAAACTTTAGATACAGGCATGGGCCTAAAAAAGAGTTATTAAGTAGTTATATTATATTATATGATGATTAAAAATAATCAAATGTTATGATTTAAGTTAGGTTGTTACAGTAATTATGTTTAGCAATATATAAAATTAACAAAATTGACTATAAACAATTGTAATGAGTATAGGGTAGGTGAATTATGAACTCTAGGCATTAGGCCTACAACTGATAACCAGAAATTTGTGAATTTTAAGATAAAGCAATAGCCATTGATAAAATAAAGTATATAATCTCTTTAGGTTTCATAATAATAGTGTAGAATACAAAACTGGATAGAAAATAATTAGTTTAAATGTAATTAACAAAAGAAAAAAACCAAATGGAAAAATTAGTAATCTGTTATAAGTTGACCAAAAGTAAACTTGTGAGGTATCAAAATAATTTGTAAACAAAAAGCAAACTAATGGTGTTATTGTATTTAATATTACAGGTAGTATAAGGGAGTTATAATAATATAAAGGTTTTTTATAATTTTGTATAGAAAACGTTAGTTTCATATAACAATGTTATAAATTATCAACCAATGGGAGCTAGTGTTTGGGATGAGAGTTGCCATAACAACCAAACCTTGTTAGAAAGAAACCGTTAATAAATTGTATCATGCCATTATTAGAGATTGACGAGGGCAGATGTGTTAAACCCACAAAGAATAAAAAGAATCAATTCAACAAAATGTATCAAAAGTAATGATAAAACTAATAAATTAATTAACAGAAGTGACACTAATACTAAACAAATTAATAAAATTAACCAGAAGAATTTAAAATTAACCAGGAAGAATTGCTGAATAATCCCAAGTAACGGAAAACAAATATCGGAAGGAAGAAAATATATGAAACACCTAAATGAACATTGGAACTTGCCATAACCAGGATTACTGATGGAAAATAAATATCTTAACCAGAGAACTACGAAAACCGAAACCTGGAATTAACCGAACACCCAAGAAAGGACAAGCAGCAGTATTCGTGAGAAGCATTACCCTGAATAGCAGAGACGAAGGATTGTTAAGTATATTTCAAATACGACTTCACAGTAAAAACACAAGAAAATCAACTATAAGTGAACTACACTTTCCACATCACTTATCACTTTTAATAAACACTTGAACTTTCTTTTATTTAATGAACACCTCAAGTTGAATAACTATCTCAATCCAACATTGATTCTTTAAGGAATATGTTTTGAAACGTAAAAGTTACTACCGTAAATAACCTCTCAAACGCTAATTCCCATAGCTATAATTTACCACTGTAATTATAAGTATATCACCTGTTCTATAATATTTATATGGTATTTGTAAAATTTTGTACTTCTATTAGTCCATTTAACAACATTTTCTGTAGTCACAAGAACTTCGACCTGAGATTATTAATAAACGAAATTGTCAACAACCATCCGCGAGAGTCTCGACATACGGCTGGACAGAATAGCCAACCACGAATAATTAAACATGCCGGCGCAAAAATAAAAAATTATAATTTTAAGGAAATTGTAGAATTAGAACCCAATTAATAATTGTTAATAAACAAAATAGAAACAGTAAACTGTATGTTTGATTTTATTCAACTAATATTTAAAATTTTGAGCACACAATATAGAAAATTAAACTTTACAATTTTGGTCTACTAAGGAAAGTTGGCCAACCCGACGGTGAGGCAGTAAAAAAAATTTGAACGGCCGAACTGATGAGTAGACACTCTCCCATTAGAATTAGAAACTCGAATTATCGATACGTTACAAATTGATGATAACAACGTAGGAATAAACAACCATACTTTCGTTTAGTTACAATAAATATAATTTTGATAATTTTGAAGTAAGTCGTTCCTTAAAAATAAGACGAGCTAGAAAAAATATAAGCAATTAATTACTGAATTTTAACACGTAATCTTATTCTTCTCCCTTCTCCTATACAAAAGACAGAGACTTCATAGGCCCTATTTGTAGGCAACAACCAACAACAAAAAGTATATAGGCACCTCTTGCAACTCCCCATGAGATACGAATCTAAATTATTACTGTCGAGTCAGTCACATCCTTGACATACCGGTAACAATGGCGTGACTTATTGTTAATCACAATATTGCCAGAAACAGGTACTGACGCATCAGGTGAGGTAAACGACGTTTCATATTGCGCGTGCTCTCTCTCTCTCTCTCTCTCACACACACACACACACACACACCGTATACCCAACTGTCGCTTTGTACTTGTTTCATGGGATTATTGTAGTCGTTAAATAAAATTCAATCCAACATCGGGTAGAAATCTTCGTAACTTCTATCAATCCGCTCAATCAGATCTACTTAATTCAGTCGCTCTTCTTTACACAGTACTGCAGTTTGCGTTATCCACATATTACAACATTTACATATATATTGCAAATATGCCCTCCCTCTGTAACTTTTTCCTACTGTTTTGTTTTTCATTGCTCTCCTTTATTAATTCAATGCATCGGCCAAGTTACCCAGTCAGCAACTTTAAATTTTGAAGAGCCTTTTGTTCTCTTATACTATCCGCGAAACCTTTTCCTAAGTTTTCCCCTTAGCCTGCCTTTATCATTCTTTCAAGAGCACAGCCCTCGAAAAGCTATTTTACTTTCTTCATCTGCACGATTCAAAGCAACGCTCCAAATATAACTCTTAACAAATTCTCCTTTACCTTCAATCTTATATTCTTCAAAGCAAACAGATGTTTTTTCTCTTATTGAATGCCTGCTTTGTCTAATTGTTTTACGTAGTATCTCCCTGGCACTCTGAGTATCCCTAGTCCTATTAATAGAAAGCAAATAAATAATCTACTCTGTTTCCATTCCTATTAACAGGTCTGACGGACGGTAAGAATACTACTCGGCTCCTTGCAGTACGCTATTAATAATGTCCTTTTCAATACTACTATGTACTATGTACTTTTGTACTATTAGCTTTCTGTAGGAATAACAACAAAGATGCTGCAAATGTACGTTTGTAGTAACAGTTCCAACAGTTTAAGTAAAGCCACTTCACCTCCAAACCCTAGAAAGTACATACCTTCGCCTTAGGTTGTTTAAAATCAGCGTCATGTGTTGATAGTTGCACACAGTATCAATTATTTCCAATCAATATATGCATTTCTTATTGTTTCATAATAAGATAGTATTTATAAAGAAGATTTAATAAGATTTCTGATTCCAAACATTTGTTCGCTTTCTATTAACATTTCGTTCCCTTGTTTCGATTATTTTATCACGTTATAGGCCAGTACAGAAACTATAAACTTAAAAGAATATAACGAAGTGTGTTCCGAAGAAAGTCTCCAGAGGGAGCGAAAATAACAACACTCACTTTACAAAATGTAACAACGAATTACGTAAGGTTCAGACGACACATAGTGTGGCCAGGGGTCAGATACAGCACAAACGACAAACCGCACACCGACCCTTTTTTATTGTACGCGTATCTATTGGCCGTCTGTTTAAATTACCCCTGTGACCGCCCCGTACCCTATCTCTTCTGTTTACAGGAACAAGGTAGTGTCTCCAGTGAATACTATTTTACTGAAAACTATAACCATTCCACTGTCGTTTACGCAAGAGCTCCAATGTACCCCAATACGTGATCCCCCTTATGTTAGCTTGGTTCAATAGTTTTCCTCGACTATTTATTGTGCTGGCTACGTGTTTTCAGCGTTTTCTTTATTACCGCACACGGATGTTCTTTCCTTCTTTATTTAGAGATAGAATAGTTCTCTAAAAATATTTAGGAACGACACAGGATGTGAAAAAGAAATAAGAACAACATGTAGACAATAAAACCCTGAACTTGTGCATACTATTAAACAGTTAGTTGCATTTACTCTTAGACAGTGAGTCCATACAAAATACAGTGTTGTTATGTGTACCTCAGATCTTGAAGCTCGTCTGGGTGTGTGTTATAAAGCTTTAGAATTGTGCCAAGATTGAGATACTGAAAAAGTTCAAATCTTCCAAAGAACGTTCTACGCAACAAGGTCAATTCGCCATGGTATACGCACGATATCAACCTCGGTTTCAGGATGCAGTAAAAAGCTAGTAACTTTGACCTTTACAAGACGATTTTTGTTTATTCTGTGAAATACCTTTAGAAACAAAGTTGGTACTAAGCACATCTGAAAATTGAATTCTCTATTACTGAATAAATGGCTTTTATGAGAAACTAACAATGCAGAATCCGACTATTCTAAAGCCACATTTTCTTTTCTTCACGAGGTATTGAGATTTTAAGAAATCTTAATTATTTTCTGCGTGCCACGAAAAACAACGCTACATTTAATAAGTCTGTTAAATGTTTTATATTACTTTATTTACATCACATCTGCATTATTTTACAATTATTTAGTCACTTTGTGATCGTTTTACAAACGGTGAGAGAACTTTTCGAATTTATAATCTTGTAATAATCACACTCAACGTAATAATACCACAGCATAAGAATACTGAGAATTAATATCACCTAAACTCGCAATTTCTAATCTTTGGGTGAACCAAGATAATTTCCATATCTGTTTACAATAATCTAGCTGCTTCTACTTCTTAACTGTATCCCGTCTATGATCACTCTTCCCCCCCCCCCGCCCATTAGTGATTAGTTATAGCTATCTATTCTAATTAACTCTGATATGACGCTTATTCACGTAACGTTGTTTTCACATGATTGAACTGTCAGAACCTAATTCCGTTTTCCTAAACGGGCTTCAGTTATCTTATATAAGTACGTCACTATTGATCTTTGTTCTGGTACGTTTTTAGTTGTTTGGTCCCTACTTTTTCTTCCACGTGCACTCTGTAAGTGACGTCTTTTTCTGTTTTTCTTTCGAAATTATTAGTGCTTTTCAACAGGTAATTTTATTTCTTTTCCCTAGCACCTCGTTTCTACGTGTCACATTTCTTAATTAAATTCAGTTCAGAAACTGCCGAAGATATAGGCCTATGCTTGATATAATTTAAGGGTAACGAAATTCAAAATTGTGTCGCAACAATTTGCACCATAAAAATTGTGCTACGAATTAAAACTATATTTCCATGAGCTTTTAGAGCTTATAGTTCTTTATTGTCTGCTGTAGGGGTCGTGTGATTACACTGGACAAGGCGTTAACTTCTGATTACGTAACATCATGCGCCACAAGTAACATAATCAGCGCCCAACAAAACACAAGAAATGTTTATTAATGATTTTGATGATCTTTTACAGCTTTAAGGGATGTAATTTTTTATTCTGAATGATAGCGACATTCGCTATGAAACCTCTGAGTACTGTCCATCGGTTACAGAACTAATAAATACAGAGAAAATTTTCAAGTCGTGTAAAGAAAAATATTAAAAATAAGTTAAGGAGTAGGAAAACATTGAGTCACCGGTGAAAAGAGCTTTGCGTTTTCATGTCTTATGAATCCGGATCTGGTTAAATGTAGTTCTTGTGAGTTGGTGTTCGTAATGTATGTATGAAACATGCTGTAACAAAAGGCTAGAGACATTTTGTTCTGAAGTTACCTACAATTGTAAACTGGTTTTAAGAATTTAAAATGCTCGTACTTGTACGAGAATAATTAGTCTAGAAGTACACAGCATTTAAGTTAACATGAAACTCACCCGTCGCCATAAATTTGTAATAATTGCTTTTATGGGTGTTATATATTATAGTAAAAAATAAAACCATAAAATAGTTTTAGTGATTTTCACTCGTCAAACTACTTAAAATAAGTACTACTTAATGACTACTTAAAAAGTCATTTTCACTAAAACTATTTTATGGTTTTATTTTACTTCCATATTCCTTAAGGAATGGAAGTATGGTGATGGCAAAAAAAAATCGTGTTCGAGATTATTGCAGATTCTGATTCTACTACACTCAAAACATGAAAAAAAGTCGTTTTCCGAAAAGTGTCTGTGTGTGTGTGTGTGTGTGTGTGTGTGTGTGTGTGTGTGTGTGTGTGTGTGTGTGTGTGTGTGTGTGTGTGTGTGTGTGTGTGTGTGTGTGTGTGTGTGTGTGTGTGTGTGTGTGTGTGTGTGTGTGTGTGTGTGTGTGTGTGTGTGTGTGTGTGTGTGTGTGTGTGTAGATTTTTTTTTCTATGGCAAACGATAACTGCCGCAAATTCAAACAGAATCAAATAATTTTTTGCATACAGCCCTGATTTGTAGAGTACTCACGACCTATTGTTTTTGGTGAAGATCGGTTGAGGGAAAGGGGTAGTTTACCTGCAACGGTTTTTTTTTATCAAATGAAATTTTTTTTTTTTTTTGCAAACGATAACAGCCGCAAATTCAAACAGAATCAAATAATGTTTCGTATACAGCCCTGAATTGTAGAGTTCTCAAGACCTATGGTTTTTGGTGAAGATCGGTTAAGGGAAAGGGGTAGTTTACCTGTAACGTTTTATGTTTTAACAAGGGTATTTCCTATGGCAAACGATAACAGCCGCAAATTCAAACAGAATCAAAATATTATTTGTATACAGCCCTAAATTGCAGAGTTCTCAAGACCTATTGTTTTTGGTGAAGATCGGTTAAGGGAAAGGGGTAGTTTACCTGCAGCGTTTTTTTATCAAGGGTATTTCTATGGCAAACGATAACAGCCGCAAATTCAAACAGAATCAAATAATGTTTTGTATACAGCCCTGATTTGTAGAGTACTCAAGACCTTTTGTTTTTGATGAAGATCGGTTAAGGGGAAGGGGTAGTTTACCTGCAACGTTTTTTTATCAAGCGTATTTTCTATGACGATCGGTAACAGCCGCAAATTCAAACAGAATCAAATAATTTTTTGCATACGTCCCTGAATTGTAGAGGTCTCAATGACTTTCGATTTTGGTGAAGATCGGTTAAGGGGAAGGGGTAGTTTACCTGCAACCTTTTACGTTTTAACAAGAGTAAAGTACTTGAAAATTTATTTAAACTTTTTGAAACAATGGTAATTGTTAAAAATAAAATAATTTTGTTGCCAGGCAATAAAATTATAATTTTTTCATTTTAATGTAATATAATATTTTTCATTTAATACAGCAATAAAAAGGCAGGTAAGACACAGCCTGGCTGTTTGGCTGAAAATGATTTTAAATATAAATCTTAGAATATGGAAGTCATGTATGGTTCTCCATACCGATATTTTTACTATAATTTACAATGGATTTTCACCAAGTAAAGGCATCAAGCATTAATTATTTTATGGGTGTTGTAGATCGTTGCGATGTCCTCGAATAACACTACACATGAACCTGTTCACGTCGTTTGCCGCCAACAACGCCCTCTGGTTGCTGTGGTACACGTTAGTGGTACAGAATCCTCATGTCATATTGGATAACGGGGTAAGTTATACGTACGCATAACATAGCTTATATGTTCTAGAGTCATACTTACCTACACGTGGTGTAAAGGTATGTATGTACTAATGTTCTATGCTATGCTGACGATGCAGTTTTTACAAAAAAATATAGTATGGTGATCTCTATACCTAAAACTGAAGTTATGAATATTGCTGCAACACCAGTGAGATATAAGTTAGTAGTTGATAATGAATTGTGGGGCAGACACTGGAAGTTAACCGTCTAGGAATAACGAGAACGAGCTATGATTCAATAAGAGCAGAAGAAGGAAGCTGCTAAATTAGAAAAGCAAACAAACAGGATATCATAATGCATAAGTAGCGTTACCTAGAACAACAAATTTTAAAGTTTATTTTGAAACGAAAACAGATATATATATATATAAATATATGTGTAGATATATATATTCAAACACTTTTTGCTACAGTCCGTTTCTTGATGTACGTATATAATATATTTAATATTTATACTGAAATTACAAAATACAAAACATGACACAATTTTCAAAGCACTCAACATCGAAAAAAACAGAAAATACACCACAATCACACACAATAATACCACTTTAAAATACCAGAGACCAACAAGAAACCACAATATTGTCCAGCCCACACACAAATACTTCACCAGACGCAAAATCACGAAGGCTGAGGATGAAAACACAATGGTTCTAGAAAACATGTTCCTAATAAGGGAAAAAAATGTCTTGAGGTAATTTCAGTATATTAAATATAATATATATATATATTATAACGATTCATATTAGCGTCCTATCTGAGCGTTATATGAAAGTGTTAGACTGTACGAGTATAGCGCCGTAAGCAAGAGAGAGAGCGTATAATCGCAGCCATCTCACTCTAACCTCGTCCCAGCGACGTCCGCTACCGGTACGAACATGAAACTTTACTCAATTCAAATTATCAGTTCAACCTGCGATAACTTCAGAACTAATAAATGTACGGCAATTCTGAAAACAGCATTGTGTTCAGCAAGTAAAGCTTTATAAGTAGCCGCAATCTCAGTTAATATAATTAACAATTGAAGAAGTTATACGGAAGACGAACGCCAAAAGAAATAACAAGAGAATTATGCTACATAGGAATTAGGTGTTTTCACACACACATAGATAAAGACCTAAGCAACAATATTCTGTGGTCAGATCTTTGAAAACCCGTTTGCAAATACTTGTAATCAATCAATTTGCAAACACAGGAAGTACGATTTTGACTAGAAATTCTCTGCCGTTTCAAACCTGTCAAGGGGTGTTTGCTCGACCTGTTCGAGATTGTCGAGACTGGAAAAACGTATGATTTATTTGAACAACCAATCAGAATCCCGTATTTAAAACAGACGCCAACTCAAACCGAGGGGTAGCGTTACTCTTCGTTCGGATCTTGAATGCGCTAGTCGTGTATAAATTACGTGCAGAAATTTTTCAATCACGCAAAGTTGTATTTAAGTAAGAAATTTGAGAAGTAGTCCGCAGTAGAGGAACTAGTACAGTTCAACAACACTTGACGTATAAAACAACACATTAATTAATTAATTAATAATCAGTCGTGAAGGACCTGTGCAACAGAGAGCTACAGCATCTGTAATTGCCAGAGCATCTTTCTACAGGATTGGTCAACATCATTTCTTCTGTGCTAAACCATCAAAAGGAGGACCTCTACGGATTCCTATCTTCGGTCGACGCATCGAACAGTAAGAAATAGATTCATTGATCAATGAAATAAGTACTAAACAAATAATAAAAAGCAATAAACAATTTTTAAAAGACACTAAGAATCTCACACTTTGTATTTAATGTATAAGATTAGTTATAACATAGTATAAGAGTGTAGAATGGAAAGTGAGGTGTAGTATTGGACGTGCAAATTATTGCAGACCTGTTCTTTAGCACTGGTTTGGGAGATATCAATCTCTTAATTAAATCAGATAAGAGCAATAGGTCGTTTGAACGTCTTAATCTTTACTTTTCACACACACTCGTTAATTATAAGAGTTAGGGTAGCAATAAGTCCTACAATTAACATTTTCAAGAAGTTTAAAAATAATTAAAACGTTAATTAAACATACTCAAGCAAATTTTAAAGTGTTATTTGTAACGATTCCCCTTGAATCCACAATCACTGAACGAATCCTGAGAAATTGTGTCTCTATGCTCTGAGCTAAGCTGGAACCGTGTCATTTGTATCTGGGATTTGTTCTGGCGCCCAGGTAAAGTAATATCACGGGAAAGTAACGTTTTATCTATCATTCAAAATATTAGATAAGAGTGTTAGATGAAAAGTAGCGTTGTAATATATATATTGCAACATTTTTAAATACCAACATTTAAGTGCATTTTAAATTTGTGGAGTCCCACGTTCTTTGGAACGTACGCCAAAAGGTGACAAATTACCCTTCTTTGTGTATTTTAATCTGTACATTAATTTAACTCATACTCTTTATATAACATTCCTATAATGGCGTGTATGTATTTGGGGTTAAGGTGTATCTGTAATAATAACTCCATGTAACTTGTAACGGTATTTCAAATTTATTTAGTAATAATCAAATTGTGCGCAAGGCACTTGATTCGACTTAAAAACATTCATTATTACTTTGTTACTATGCCGTAAGGCTTACGCTGTATACATCCTTACTGATTAAATATTCTATTCTAATAATTATTTTATTAAAAATATCATTTCCTGACTACTCAGACAATTAGTGTGCTTCTAAATATCAATGCTTAAATATCTTTTTTTTTAGATATTGTAACGAAATTCAACATATTAATAGCTACTGAATTTATCTTTCTTTTTTTTTTAGTACTGATTTATAAAACTCTACTTTTTTTACTTAAATGCTTTGCATTCTTTTCATTTCAATACTAATTTGAGCTCTTGTTTACGTTAATCTTACTTCGATAATACCTACCATTTTAACTCTATATTTACAAGAAACATTGGCTCTAAACTTTAAAATAAAACAATAATGTCTTTAATTGGCTCTTAACTTCAAAATAAAACAATAATCTCGTTAATTGTCTTTGAGTTAATTGTTCGACTAAGAGATAAATAAGTTGTTTATCACCTTATTGTTGTCAATCATACTCAATCGCAATCGATCCATCTGTAATCTGTAGCTTAACCCTTTCGATCTGTACACACTTATTTCGCCACTACACTCGTACGGTGTATCTCTTTCACGTGGTTTTCGTACACAGTATGTAGTTAATTTTATTATATTTTATTGTGTCTTTGGATTTTACTCCTTATTTATAGTTTATGAATAATTACGGAAAAACAGTAATTACGCAATTATTCATACTGGCAAACTCGCCTGCATAGACCTGCGTCACACACACATGCAAAATACTGTTGTACACACTTTCAGTTACATCTGTGTGTGTGTACAAGTCGATTCAGGTCGAAACACCTGTCCATATTTTTGTCTGAGCCAAGCTTGCAATCCCTGACATGCTTACTTCTAATACATTATTAATTATTTTACAATTTATTATGTATATTTAAATTTTTATATTCAATGCTCAGTACAGCACTTATCTGTACTGTCTCAATATATATATATATATATATATATTACATTTAATATTTATATTAAATTTACCTCAAGATGTTTTTTCTATTAGGAACATGTTTCGAGAGTTCCTGTTCTCTCATCTTCAGCCTTCGCCATCTTGTTTCTGGTGAAATATTTTAGTACAAATACTTCACCAGAAACAAGATGGCGAAGGCTGAAGATGAGAGAACAGGAACTCTCGAAACATGTTCCTAATAGAAAAAACATCTTGAGGTAAATTTAGTATAAATATTAAATGTATTATATACATCAAGAAACGGACTGTAGCAGAAAGTAATTGAAATATATATATATATATATATATATATTGTAACATAACTAGATTACACCTCAGAATAAAGACAATTAAATCATCCAAATTCGTAGTGAATTATGTCTAAACGCAATCTTTTTAGAAATAAAATACAAAGAAGTACAAAATAAACTTAACAAAGAAAGAAATTAAAACAAAATATAATATTTAAAGATAAATAATAATATCAAGGAGTAAAAAGTAATAAAAAACGAAAAGGGAAATATTATAATAAATAAATACTAGGGAAATAGGGAATGAAAATTTAGGAATTAAATAATTTAATTACAATGACAAGACAATAACTGACGATGACTATTATACCCAGAAGAGAAGATCAAAGAATAATAAAATGTAAATATTTATTAGGAAACATAAGTATAGTGTATAAATATTGTAACGTATCAAAATAACGGTTACATAGAAATGATATAATGCGTCAAATAAAAGTGTACCACCAACATATTTCATCAAACATGAGAATAAGGAACAGAAGTATAAAAATCAAATGTGTATCTATAAATGAATAATGTTAAAGCAAGTCAACGAAGAAGAAAGAAGAACCATAATAAATATATCATCGAGTAGAAAGGAGGAAGAGAGAAGACAATGGATCAATATAATACGTTAGCAATATAGGCCCAATAGATCATAATAGTGAGGGGATATGCCAAATATTATTATCATCATAGTGAACAGACATGTATTAAATGTAATCATCGTAGTGACAGGATAAACTAATTTATAATAATTGTGAGACAATATGTAACATTACATTTGGAACAACATAATATCTTACCTGATTTAATGAAAACTTTGGTTAAGAAGCTAACAAGAAGAACAATATCTTCAAAGATGATAGTGAAGAAGAACGACTAACAATTTTAGACTGACTAGTAAGACAACTGACCGTACCCAAATTAATGATTTAGGCTAAGTGATGCAGATATCTTCAAACCCCAACTATGACATGAATTTTCAGTATTGACCAAACAAAGAATTGTAAAGACAAACAGTTTATGAACCAGAACTATAAAGAAACAAATGGTTTCAGTTAATGTATCGGTATATCCAGATAATCAAAATACAAAGTGAGGGATAATAGGCCCAAACATGTAATATTATGTAAGAGAAATATTAGTAAATAATTAAGTTAATTGATGTAACAAAAATATAGATACACATGATTATAGATACATGAACCATACAAATAATTGTCACATATAGAGTTCATAGGGTTGTCCAGTAAACAACAAATTATAACATGGTCACAATAACATTTATAACAAGAGTGAAACCCATATAAACAGTAAATGTAACAAGATTATTAGAACTGTGTGGTGAGGTAGAGCAACAGTGTTCATTTTATTGTAATTTTTGTAAGTCAAACATCAGTAAGTGTACGGATGTTGAAACCCATATAAATAGTAAATATGACATAGACAGTGTCAGAATAATGAGTAGATTAGCTGACAAGGGACTAACCAATTAGTATAGAATTTGTTTTGTACAATGTGCATGTTTTATGTTTTAGGCACAGTGTTATCATAGTATTTGTGTTGTGTTTTTTAGTATGTAACAGATGATACAGTTAGTTTAAAGGAATGTCAATTTAATGATATTAATTCCATTTTTTTATGTTGTGTTAACAAATATAACAATAGAGCTGATGTTAAACCATGGTAAATTAATTGACCAAGCAGAATGAACTATATAAAGATGTTTTGTTAAGTGTCAAACACCTATACAGTTTGAGTAGAAAACAATTATTTGTGCAAGGATTTGGTATAATCATAGCCATGTGGGCATGAATTTAACTATTAGAATAATATATTTTTTGTGTTATTAAAATAACGTTATATGTTAAATCATTTTGATGAATGTTAAAAGTTAATTTAATTGTTAGAGATGTTAAAACATGATGATGAAAATAATACTATTACATAGGCCAGGTGAAACCAACTTTAGTAAATTTTGAACAATTATGTTAGAAATTTTGTAAAGCAAATGTGAAAGGGTTGATGTATTTATAGGTAATAACGTGTACAAGGAATGTAGAAACAAAATAACACATATCAAGTTATTTAAGAAAATTCCAAATAATAAAATTGTAACATCCATAGTTTTTAAGTAAAAATAGGCATGTTTGGTGTCTAAATATAACAAATGTGAAGATCAAAATAATGCTGATAATGGTTTTAAACTCCCATTCAGTATAGAAAAGTTATGTTAAATTAAAGATTTTGAACGAAATTTAGATTCTGAAATAATAAAAGTATATGACAATGTAGATCCGGATTAGCCAACCAGGTTCCAAGTTTACCCTTAGCAACCAGAAATTTGGGATAAATAAAATGAGACTTCTTTGACAACGATCTTAGCGAATAGACGCGTTTTTAAATCGTCTTACATTATATATTATAAAGTGTGAAAAAACTATACAACTAAATAAATACAGTTAGAGGTACACTACACGAACTTTTTGCAATAACAGAAGACTACCCATTAGACGGATTAGAAGAAATAACGACCAGGAAGAAGATTTGAAGTGGACGAGGGACGAGAAGAAGATCTGACGTGTACGTGGGCCCTATCTTCAACCAAGAAGAGTACAAGAAGAGGATTTGGTGATCTGACATCTCATTATATTGTGTTTCAACACACACATTTGGATACACGAATTTTAAGTAATAATCAACTAAACTACAGACACCATATAACACAAACACTAAAAACAATCACTAATAACACCATATAAGACTAACACCTTTTTAAACACAACGAGAACTATTAATTTACATAATAACTATCAAAGCCTGAACTGGGCATAACCTTATAAAACTGGTAACCACTATACAATTTCTGTGTGCACGTATCACTCCAACGTTGTAATATCCTATAATTGTAAACTTGTATTTTGATTAATAGTGTAATATTTTGTTTAATTTATGATCCCCGAACCATATACGCCCTGAGATAATATTTATTTTTATTTAAAAACGTTAACAAAAAGCATTGTTTTGGTCTCAAGAAATACTGAACGTTTGGCTACTACTGCTGCCAACTGGTAAAGAGAAGATTTATAATTTGTAGTACAATTGCGATTATTCTGTTTAAAAATTATTAAAACAAGTTAACCAGTGTTTTTTCCGAATAAAGGATTCCACAAGGATATATGTTTGATGATAATTGTGAGTCGTTATTATTGCCGTTACATTTAGTAAATAGAATTCACAGGT
The DNA here is from genome assembly GCA_034769895.1 of Magicicada septendecula. NCBI lineage: Eukaryota > Metazoa > Arthropoda > Insecta > Hemiptera > Cicadidae > Magicicada > Magicicada septendecula. The sequence goes on along the minus strand of CM068374.1, from coordinate 170,000,275 downwards.
TGTAGCTGACCCGATAGTTGGCATCGGTGAGTGACGTCACGGAAAAGAAGCAGCGTAGTGGGAGAAGCGGCAATTTACAAAATTATTCGCCGTTCAACATAACACATTCATAATTACACATCGACGACTCCAGTGCGAGTTTGTCGCTACATTATTTATATATATTACAAGTTCACACTTCCTACGGGTGGTGTAATCCAAGTGCACACGACATATATACAAGTAACCTATTCACAGTAACATTGTACGTAACGAAATATTCTCTGGTTACAAATAGACTAACCCGAGGTGAGGCTACATCTCAATCATAAGTAACCCGATAACGAAACACCCTTTATTATCGTTAGAATATATAAAATAATGATCATCATAGTGAGTGGACATGTTATAAATTATAACTGTAGTAAGTGAACATGATGAAAAGACAAATAAATATGAATTGTGACAAACAACGACGGATATAATATAAATAATTGTGTTATCAATATAACATGAGCTATCACAAATAGTGAGGAACCAAAAAATACCTTATAAGTGATACGAAATTAAAAAATGAAGAGTAAGCAATGAATAACCAGAAGAAGAAGAAGGAGAAGAAGAAATGTACCATGAAAAATGAAGAATATGTATAACTAGAACAAGACACCAGCATTCCTAAAGTATGGAAGGCACCACAACCAGTATAGTAACAAAATAAGAATAATGATTACCAGATTAATAGTAATAAAACTATCGGTCAAGGAAGGACATAGTGAAACCAAGATGATGGGAACCAAGTGTTGAAAACTTAGTAAGTGATCACAAACAATAATAGTGAATACCTTATATGAGTGCAACGGTAAATAATGTAATGACACTACCCCAAATAAGCAACACAAACAATATGAGTGAAGCATTTATGACAAAGGGAAGTGAATAAATGTTAACAAGTGAAATCAACGATTATCAAGTGAAATACACAAACATTTAGTGTACAAATTATAATCCAAGATTGTAACACAAACATACCTAGTAAGACCACCAATTTAATGGAACTGAAAAGAGAAATAATTGCTCAAAAAGACCAATGATATAAGCTATATAATCCTTGATATGGAATGTGCCTGAATGTCAGAGTAACACAGGACAAAATGTAGATAAATGTTATAACTAATATGTAGTAAACAAACCAATGTATACAAGCCAAGATGCAAACCCACCAAAATGTGTAACATAGTTAAGTAAAAAACCAAGTATTATTGTATAAACATATAGTGTAAAATGTGTACAAAGTGTGTAAAACATAGTAATGAACAATAGTAATAACATGCCATAATGACATTGCAATATTTAAGCTGAATGTTGAACAAAATAAGAAGCACATTGTTGTCAAATCAGTAACACATAACATCATCTGAACAAGACCTACAACATAAAATCATACACAATAATTAAATAAAGTAATTACAAGTAATTGTTTCAAACAGAAACCAAATAAGAACAAATATATAAGTCAGTGAATACCTTATAAGCTGAAGAACATAACTATATGAGTCAAATTATTGAAAATGACAACAAACAAATTAGACAAAATCCCAAGTGACCAAAGAGTTACACAAAAAACACTAATACAACTTGTAAAGAGAGAGTAAGGAAGTTTACAGTAGTGAGAAGAATGTTCAATTCAACTATGAGAATACCTCACAATCATTGTATAAGTAATTTAATAACAATAATATAATAAACCAATTAACTGTACTCATAGGACTAGGTGTAAATAACCATCCTATTGCAATTTAAAGGAAGTTCAACTAACAAAAAGTTAGTAAGTACATTAAACAGACCATGTACAATGTCTGTGTACACTTTAATTACTCATAATACATGTAATATATACTTATAATAACTAAATAAGAGTGACCAAATAACGAAATTATTGCATAGTGCATTTTAAACAATGCTATATGTTTAAATAAGACAACATTTGCTGGAGCAAAGTATCAGCAAAGGTATAAAGGAATGTTAAGTAACATTTAAATACCAAAGGTATATAATAGTATAAGAAATAATGGTAATACAAGCAAATACAAATGCTGGGACATATATGGCTTGCACGCCATGAATACATTTTGCTTACACCACAAATATGTTAATATTCTGTGTTGAATAATGAGAGATATGAACTTTGCACATTTAATTATAAGTATTAGATTATAATAACACCAAAATATAGTGGTAAAAACTTATTTTTTATTAAGAACCACTATATGTGCATTGTGTAAAGTGAAGTGAATTGTTACTGGACGGATTTATGACTTTTTTGGACTTAAACGAAAGACCCAAGTATCCGCAAAACAATGCGACTATTCAATTTACGATCAGACGATTAATAAGAAACTTATGCATGTTATAAGATTTTCTGTCATTTCCGAATTGGAATGAACGCGTCATAGCCGAGCCTCCAACCCAAAGGACAGACGCTAAAAATTAAATTTTTAATGTAACCAAGGCGTTTGGGGTAGAGAGTACCGACTTCTACACCAATGGGATGATCGGATTTTACCAGACGCGAGGAGAAGCTTCGACAAGAAGAATTAATTGTTTTCCAACCAACGATGCGAGCGGAGCCCGCGACAGTCGTGAAGAAAATACTTTGAATTAGTGCGCGTTACATAGTAAACAATTGTAACTAACCTCAACTGAAGAATAACCCCTTTTTTTTACGTGTGACAGTGCTACGAATAATAAAGTGAATTATTAAAACATTGCCAGTGTATAATAAGGGCAATGGAAAGTGAATTATACAGGGAGTACTATCAATTAACGAATTTTAAAATAAAATGAAATATAATTCTCATCAGTCGACGAATATTATATCGGACTACGTTAGTCAAGTATACACCATGCATGGTTAACCTAGCGAACGATTGTATATTGACCGGCACAATGAATAAAAGTTCTCATTTAATTAATAATGTTACTTAATTAAAATATTTTAATATTTGTTCAAGAAAAATAATAATCGGAGTCGAAGTAATAATAAATACAGTAAGCAACACTTATAAAATATAGACGCTTACTTGATTACAATCACAGTTGAATCAAATAAATAAAAATTTAACTTACGAGAACTGTCAATGCCGTTAATTACCAATCTTATTATGATAAATAATGTTTTGAATGTAGTATTAAGATTAAATAATATTAAATAACTTACTTTGTTAACTTACTCTCAACGATAGGTAAAGTTAACCTATAAACAACCAATACTTCCATGTCAACAGAGAGTCATTTCATTCACTAATAAGTTTTTTTAAATAGACTCAATAATAAGAACTTTTCTATTTTTTTATCAAATCCATTTCATGATAATAATTAAACCAGTAATATTGTTTTAATGTGTAACGTTTATGAACACGTGTTACACAGGCTTGAATGAATAGCTACAGCAAACCTGTTGTACGATAATACGATAATTTTAATGTCGTATTTGAAGTTAACTATTTTTAATTTTTTGTCTTTTGATCATTCTATATGAATAAATATTATTCTTAATAAACATCTTTGTATCTTGTATCATGAAAATTCAAAGAATTCATGAAATTTGGTAACAATAATAACCAAAATTAACATAACAAGAATTACCATAATATTGTATATTGTACCAGTGTTACCAGCCCTGAGCTGAAGGATTGTCAGAAAATAATTAACGTTTGTTGTTATAAAAATTTATTTATTGTTTTTAAAAAGGAATTCATTCAATTTAACTGATATTAATAAAATTCTAAATATCTTACCTGTGAACAAAGAGTATTTATTTCTTTTAAATAGGCACAAGTAACTTCCATTTAAGAAGCAATTGTTTCTCAAGGTGGCAGCAATATTTCAGCGGCCAGTTTTTAAATATTTAATCCAAGATTAAATATCATTATCATTTTATTTACTGTGTATATGTTAATGTCAAGGTGAAATATTTTGTGTGTTATTCATGACTTTCCAGTGATATAGAGCGCCTATTAAGAATATTGAAGACGTTCACTGATGGTAAGTGGGGAGGTAAACACATCAAGAGAACAGTTTTTTTTTACAGTCCTTTTTAAACATAAACATTATTTTAATCATTTTAACCATTTAAACAACAACACCTATCATCGTTAATTATATTACAACGTGAGGAGTGAAGAGTATACCTAACACTATTAAATTAAAAATTAAATTAAAACAAAACACTCACTCAATCTATTTAATTACGTTACAATATTAAACCTAGTAAGTAAGTAAAAAGATATTGGTTATAGCATTAGACTATTAAACTAGAGGGAGGTCTGCGAACTTCAAGCAGTTATTTTGTGTCAGAACTACAAAATATAAGTGACATAAAAATTTACTAATAGAATAGTAGAATAGTATTTAACTAGAATTATAAAAGTTAAGTGGTTTAATAATATAAAATAGTGAAAAGAGCAGTGATAGACATTATAAAACAGTGTAGAATGAAAGTGAATAGGAAATGGACCTAGTTATAATATGCACCGTGAATAAAACATATAAGTTATATAAACCATCTATAGTTAATATAAAAAGGTGTATAATGATTAATAATAGTTAAATATTACGTTACAAACTAATAATATACATTAGTGACGAAGAAAAAATAAGATTCAACTGAATCATGTTAATTATATAATATGAAACCGAACCTGTGACCCATATAGAGCTGTGCTGAATGAATCGGTATTTTGTAAAAAGAAACTGGATTGTTGAAGAATATTCTAAAAGAAGCCAGAACACATTAATTTAATGCTGGACATTTTTACAAAATAATTGATGATATAAAAGGAATTACTGAAGAAAAACTGTAGAAATAACGAGGAGACTAATGTGTTAATGGAATATACTGAAAACCTGAAGGCCAGAAGATAAATATCAAGCAATAATCTGTAAATGAAACTACAAATTTGGTGAGATTGTTCCATCATGTTAAGACAAACACTTGAACAAACATTAATCCATTTAAAGAGCAAGAACAGTGGAAAATCTATAACAAAAACAATATAAACATTATAATTATGAATTTTATTTGTGCGCTATAATTATTATTAGTAATAGTTCATGTTTAAGTTGTTTCTTTTGTATGATCCAAAGGACCCATGACTCAACATACAACCACAACACCAAATTACTGAACCTTATTTATAAGTATTATTATGTTTTATTTTATATGTGTGACTTAGACAGTACATTGACTTTAATTTTTATATTACCCCTGAGAAAAAGAGTTTTCATGTTATCAAACCGAAAGGAGCTACAACCTAAGAAAGGGGCATTGAATGTTAATACAATTAAATATATGTCGAAGAGAAAGTATCAATAAATTTCATGGAATTTGAGACAAGAGCAAATAATTGTTTTTTTCATTAGTTTAAATAAACACCAGAAAAATATTATAATATACATATTCGAACACTTTTTGCTACAGTCCGTTTCTTGATGTGTATAATCTATTTAATATTTATAATGAAATCACCTCAAGAAACCACAATAACGACCAGCCAACACACAAGTACTTCACCAGACGCAAAATCACGAAGGCTGATGATGAGAACACAGTGGTTCTCATCACGAACACAAAATGGAGTGATAAAAGGAGTATAATTTTGTGGGTGTCATTTCACGCGTAATTTAGACACTGTAATTTTATGCTGTACATGAAAGGGTTACGTACAATTTACATTTTACAACAATTTTTTTAACACACAATTTTTAGTTAAAAGGGCAGACAGAAGATTTTTAAGCCTCAGTGTTGCGGTTTCCGCAGACGCCATGACCGTGCAACACTATACCCGCATAATTTAGTTGGTTGTTGTCTTCTAATCTTCTTCTCATATCGACTGGAATTTGTTTACCAAACGCAGCGTGAAACAGTTTTTCTGCAAAAGATTTGTCAGTTCCTCTGTTCGTTGTTTCAGAAAGAACAGCAGGATCAGCTATAGAACAAATCCCGTTGGTGCCCCACGTTAATTTTGTCGAATTTCTGGAAGCAATGTAGCCACACTGAGCCTTGTGCGTTTGTTTATAATTTAGGCCAGGGAAATTTCGCTTGGCCGAAACAATTGGTGTCTTCGTAGGGACCTTCATTTTTGAAGCAGGATATGTATAATCAATAATCGTTCCATTTTCGTCGATTAATCTAACATGAATTTCTTTACTAAATCTGACGTGTTTTCCTTGCGAACGTTTCGTGTTGACTGGCGATTTTTTTTCAATCGGTTTGTTGTCATCGGATAATGTAATTTTATCGTGGTCTGAAACGGTTACTTCCGTTTCATTTTGTGATAGTATTTCTCGAATCAAATCTGGAACAAATAAAAATTTTCTGACACTCTTATCTTTTCATATGGCTCGTGAATATTAAATTTTTAATATTGATTTATCAATACAAAACATGACACAATTTTCAAAGCACTCAACATCGAAAATACTCAAAAAGCTAATATATACACTACAATCACAAACAAAATACCAGTTTAAAATACCAAAAACCAACAGGAAACCATAACGACAACCAACCAAAACGCAAGTACTCAACAAGATACAAAATTGAGATGGCTGAGGACGGGAACAATAGGATTCCCGAAACATGTTCCAAATAAGGGAAAAACATCTTGAGGTAAAGAAATTATAAATATTAAATAACTTATATAGCATCAAGAAATGGACTGTATTTTTAAAGCGTTTATATATATATATATATATATATATTGTCACTGGACAAAAGGCTTGCCGCATGACAAATGGCGCCAATCGTACAGTCTAGTTATTTTGGTGGCCCTAAAAAAGGACCGAGTGGCGAGAACGGTGATGTTGGTAGTGCCGCGCTGAGATGTTCGGCGGCTGCGCCCGCTGTTCGTGGCGTACTGCAGTCCTCCTCTTCTTTCGGCACCGGTTGTAGAGTCGTCTGCCGGCACAGCGAAATCCATCGCTGGCGCGGAACTGGAGGGCGAAGACGCATGAACGTCGGTTCTATTCACGCAGGAGATGAAGTGCGTCCGATGGCGTGGCGATGAAGTGCTCAAAATTTTCTGCCCGCCCGGGTTTTATGCACTAACCGGGATCGCTGATTGGCTCGCTCCGAATGCTGATGCAGGATTGGCTCGCTGTGTCCACCGCTGGTATCGGAGAGCAGATGTTCGCATTCCGCTACCGTCACAATATGTATAATATTTAATACAGTGTATTTATAATGAAATTACCCCAAGATATTTTTTTTCCTTATTAGGAATATGTTTCGAGAACCATTGTGTTCTCATCATCAGCCTTCGTGATTTTGCGTCTGGTGAAGTACTTGTGTGTTGGCTGGTCGTTATTGTGGTTTCTTGAGGTGATTTCATTATAAATATTAAATAGATTATACACATCAAGAAACGGACTGTAGCAAAAAGTGTTCGAATATGTATATTATAATTACAACTATTTTCTAAAACTTCCGGGCTGAAAGGCCGTGGTCGATTGCTTAAAATGCTGCTAAACGTTTCGGCCGCACCACCGGTGGCCATCTTCAGTAGCAAAAGAAAAAAGAAATGTGTTCGATAGATGATACGCCGAACACGTCTCCCAATGGACTGGGAAAAAGCAACTGGGTTGCTTTTTCCCAGTCCATTGGGAGACGTGTTCGGCGTATCATCTATCGAACACATTTCTTTTTTCTTTTGCTACTGAAGATGGCCACCGGTGGTGCGGCCGAAACGTTTAGCAGCATTTTAAGCAATCGACCACGGCCTTTCAGCCCGGAAGTTTTAGAAAATAGTTGTAATGACACCGGCCGTGAAAGCCTACGCACTATGTATATTATAATATTTTTCTGGTGTTTATTTAAACACTAATGAAAAAAACAATTATTTGCTCTTGTCTCAAATTCCATGAAATTTATTGATACTTTCTCTTCGACATATATTTAATTGTATTAACATTCAATGCCCCTTTCTTAGGTTGTAGCTCCTTTCGGTTTGATAACATGAAAACTCTTTTTCTCAGGGGTAATATAAAAATTAAAGTCAATGTACTGTCTAAGTCACACATATAAAATAAAACATAATAATACTTATAAATAAGGTTCAGTAATTTGGTGTTGTGGTTGTATGTTGAGTCATGGGTCCTTTGGATCATACAAAAGAAACAACTTAAACATGAACTATTACTAATAATAATTATAGCGCACAAATAAAATTCATAATTATAATGTTTATATTGTTTTTGTTATAGATTTTCCACTGTTCTTGCTCTTTAAATGGATTAATGTTTGTTCAAGTGTTTGTCTTAACATGATGGAACAATCTCACCAAATTTGTAGTTTCATTTACAGATTATTGCTTGATATTTATCTTCTGGCCTTCAGGTTTTCAGTATATTCCATTAACACATTAGTCTCCTCGTTATTTCTACAGTTTTTCTTCAGTAATTCCTTTTATATCATCAATTATTTTGTAAAAATGTCCAGCATTAAATTAATGTGTTCTGGCTTCTTCTAGAATATTCTTCAACAATCCAGTTTCTTTTTATAAAATACACACACACACACACACACATTACTTTCGAATGTTTAGAGAAGTTTACATTGAGATTTATCATAATGTACATACTACTGAAAACCACCACCACCATGATCATAATTATCGTAGTGTTTGCTTCTTGTTTTTTTCTTCTTCTCATATTGTGTGTTGTCACTCCTCGCTGTTTCATGATCAACATTCTCAATCTCATTGCTTTTCAGTTTGTGGTCGCCAAAAATTATCGCTATCCTGGGTGCGTACGTACTTGGCACGATGTCGTCGTGCATTTTTGACACTTAGTGTGTTGATGTAAGCGATTTCGTACGCGAGAAATACAAATCACCCTAAGTATTCTTTTATCCATTATTTTTAAAAAATCAGTTATTTGAAATAATACAAAAATCCCATAACCCCCAGTTCAGCAGAATCAACCAATCAGAAATTAGAAAAATTTGTAAAAAATTCGTTGAAGGGAGATGAGGAACGAATTACTCAATTGTTACATCTGAAAGTGAAAACATTAACTCCGTATAACCGAGAGAGAAAGTATATTTGGAATCAATTCTGAGTTGAACAAAAAGTAAACCAAATATTTTTTAACAAGAAAAATTTTGAAACCAAGAGGAAATAAATACAAGTTAACGGAAAATATATCAAGAACAGAAAATACACGTAAGAGGGACGCCATACACTAATAAACGCAAGTATAGCGAAAAATCTCTGTTTGAAGTTGGTGAGTTCTAACCAAACTACACACATAATTTATGAATTCACAAACACCAAGGAAACTGCACGAACACTTGAACACAACAACACGGCGAAGGAAAACACAGAATCCGACATAATTTCAGTGAACACTATAAATAAACTTAAATATTTTAAAGGAAAGCTGGGACGATTGATTTCATATATTTGAGGTGGCAACAAGCGGCCATCTTTTCTTGTCGTCACTAGCTTAATCTGAAAGCGACGCCATTTTGGTGAAGCCTTCGGCCTTCAAATAAAATAATTACAGTTTATATTCAAACAGTTTGACATTATTTGTAATAGTAAGTAAGATTTTAAATATTTGTGAGGTACTGTACTTCTTAAACATTTCTGAATTTTCAATAGCAGTATAAAAGAACCCTTGAAAATTAACATAAATTATCAAACCGAAATCTGTAACTGAGGAACTGAGAAAAAGAGTCGAATGCGGGCAACCGAATCAGTCGACCAGTGGGGTCATAATACGATTTTTTAAGAATAAAAAATTAATAAAAACTAATTAATTGAATTAAACCAGAGCTTTATTTATAAAAAATTACTTAGTTAAGGAATTTCAGGTGGAGAAAGGGGAGTTAATTGCTGAATATCGTCGGAAGGAAGCAAAAGAGGTGATAGCCTATATGAGCCGAGTCGACAACCACTTCGAACTGGGTCTTCACAAAACATTATTTTGAATTAATTTTTACCAAACCGACAAAGGCTGAATAAGAACAAATAATGATAAATACTAAGTAATTAATAATAATTAACCAGAAATATAAAGAATTAAATAACGAATTAATACAATTTAATAAAACTGAACAATATAAAAAGAATTTAATTGAGAAAAAAAAATTTTTATTAAATAAAATTAAAATAATAAATAGTAATATAAACGGTACAAGATAAAATACACGTAGGAGGGAAATTATATTACAATATATAATAACAACTGACTTCCTAAGAACACTACATTTAAAAATTCACCTATTAATAATAATATAAAATATACAACCTTAACTTATTACGAAAATATAACTCAAAAACTAAATAAAATATTTAAAGATACTAATTTAAAAATATCTTATAATACAGATAATATAATTTTTAATAAAATAAAACTAAAACTAAATCCAATACTCACAATAAAAATGGAATATATAAAATAGAATGTCCAGATTGCAATAAATTTTACGTGGGCCAGACGAAGAAAAAACTACAAGATAGATTCGTTCAACACCGCAATGCATATTTACAACCAAATATTTATAAATCTAATTTAGCCACACATTGTCTAAATAATAACCACCAGTTTCCAAACACTGAAAATATAAAATTAATTAAAAACATTCAAAAAGGTCAAAAAATGGATATTTGGGAAAATCTTAACATTTACAAACACAATGACAATAATTTATTAATTAAATAACAAACCCAAATAAAAACAAAACAAGACGATCTATTTAAAATTATAAATTTACTAAAAAATAAAAATGAATAAAATATAAACAACAAAATTTCAAATATAACCGAGAAAACAGCTGCTGAAGAAAATAAACATTAAAACAATCGTTAACTAATCGACCTAAATCGATTATTAGTTATTTTATTTTACATTAAAATCAATACAAATTCGATTATTCGTTAATTTTATATTAATAGAATTATTTCGATTGTTATTAATTTACTTGTAAACCTCTGATGATACTGATATTTTTCAGTGAAACGTGCGTCAGGTGTTAAAAAGAATATACGAAATTATACTACTTGCAGAAGAAACAAATTGAAAACATCACAAATTATATATATATATATATATATATATATATATATATATATAATAACACTACCGGTTTATGTGTACGAAAAATAATAATATTCACTCCAATATTTTCACGCCACACGTTGGTTGCGTCAATTTTGTAACGTTATATTTATTTTTTATGAATGGACTGAGTCTAATGAAATGTATTGTAGTCTTATTGAATAACACCTCCCGTGGTAATCGGCAATTAATGTAGGGTTTAGAATAATTAATTACTTCAGATTGCGTATGAACTAATTGCGACATCACTGTTCATGAAGTTATAGTTCGTTGATAAATAATTGAACCTTCGAATTACTAATAGTTTATGAAATGTAACTTGACTGTGTCACTCTCAACGTGCATAGCATTTAGTTATATCTTGATTTGAAGGTTAGTATTGGTAACATCTCAGGCTGGAGCTAATAATCCTACATGAATAATTCATTAGATTATATAATTTAATTGCACTTGATTTCTTCTTAACCTTGATCTATTTACTTACCTAACATTAATTCAAAACCCATCAGTTCTGCGGGCAATGGGTGCTACCAACTGACTTCGTATGTAAACATAATATTAACTCAAACCACTAAAATCTTGTTGACTAAAGAAAATAATTCCATACTCCATTAATGTTGCTTAAATTTTCTTTATTCATGGTATTATCTTTATTCCTTATCTCTTTCAAACTAATTAAGGTGATTATAGTTAACTTACAACAACTGGTTATGGTTGCTAAAATTCATATCTCAGGGTTGGCAATACTGTTTCGTAAACCGTGTAGTGAACAAATTATCTAAGTTATTTAAATATAGTTCGGATTATTTTAACTGCAGAAATACGTTACGAAAATGTCTATTACTAATATAAAAACCTCGCAATAGGAGAGTGATTACATAAAACATAACAATATCTTAACCTAATATAACAAAGTTCATATGATGACTGACATCAACTTTAGAGGTTAACCTGTGGCTGAGTAGGTTATACAATTTTAACCTCAATTTACAAATAAATTACGTTTAACAAAAGAAAGGTTACAATATTAATAGTGTTTAGTTGATGTGTAGTGGAAGAAATAGTTCATATATGTTCGTTAGGTTATCAGCGAATTATAGGATAGTATGATAATTCGATTAAGTATATTATATTAATCACTATACTTTCCTTACACCGGTATATCGGTATACACGCAGATCACATCACGCCACACACAGCTCAGATTGTGTACAGTGTAGTTTATATGTGTGTGTTTAAGCCAGTAGAAACCGACATATTGTCACCCCTGAATAAATGTGAATTAAATAAGTAATTTATTTAAATTCTGGTAAGTGCGCGTAAGATATGACAAAACAAATTACGCCACGTTATTAATAATATAAAGACGCGCACATGTGCAAAATCTAGTGCGAAATAATACATATTAATACTGTGTAGCCTAAATAAAAGTGAACAGAACCAAGAACAACTAAAGTATAGAAAAACTGTTAACATACAATTATACATAAAAAAATTACCGATCATATGGACATCGAGTAATAAACAAAAGACTTCGCATGTTGCGAATAAAATTAAAATAATTACAAAAAATAAACGAATCTGTAAAGGGACGCTCAACAAACTATAACAATATAAATCGTGCACAGAATGGTTGAAACATGATTTTTGCGCCCGACAGTATAAATAACCAGCCTCGACCTTCATTGGAAGAAAGGAGTTACTCGCACAAATAAAAAGTTGCGGAATTAAAATATCATCGAAATTCAGAATAGCAACGTTTATAAATGACAGAATTGGTCAGTAAGTGAAAGTAGGGGGCGGAATTGACCGAGTAAGAACAGGTAAAAACGTTGTTCCGTCGCAACTGACCGAGACCAGAGTGCAAGGTCGCACAGCATTAACAGATGAATACTGACACGTTTGCATTTAATACAAACAAAATTAAAGAATTCAGTTACTTTCATTCATGAAGAGTGTCACAATTAGAGATGTGTCGGTCTTCCAGCACTACCGGCAACAATCTTTTTACACTAAGTCTAATGCTCCACTGTACACGACTCATTCGTATGAAAAATGGCAACCTGTAATAACTACACTTCTCCTGTCTAGCTGCGAGTTATTCAACAACAGTTAAGACATAATAGATATGGTTTCAAACATTGCTAATTCACGTACGGCATTAACTTAAAATCGCCGTTTTTTGAGTTGTGACGTTCCTGCAGCCGACACACCACATGGTAGAGACCTGACAATAGAAATTGAACAGTGGCTTAGAGATGCGCAGTGTACAAACACCTCGTTGCGAGGCTAACAAAATTTTCACTCATTTCGCACATGCGCATAACAGTCTTCTACAGTGTTTCATAGTGTGAACATCGGCTGCAACAAGACTGGCGAGAACAATTGAAGCACGTGTGTGACAGAGACAGAGGTAGTGCAGAGTAAGAAGGTGTACTGGTATCGCGTTGTCTTTCCTCACTCCTCTCTAGACAATTTTAGTGGGGGTAATTTATGCATTGGGACGGCGCAGATGACACAGGAAACACTGTCGGGTCTATACGTGTTGGCCTACGTAAGAATACGTAATGCTTTCAGTGCACATAGTTAGGTTTGTTGGTAGTTTAGGTTTTAATACAACTTCAGTTGTTAATATGTTAAAACTCTTTATAACTTTGTGTTTTTTAACGTAACTGGACTGCAAGGATTTTATTCAACTAATGAATGTTCAATTGTTAACTTGTTAAAACGGATAAAACGGACTTGTTAACGTAACGGTCCATTAACTTCATCCGTTTTAACAAGTTAACAATTGAACATTCATCAGTTGAATAAAATGCCTGCAATCCAGTTACGTTAAAAAACACAAAGTTATAAAGAGTTTTAACATATTAACAACTGAAGGGACCGTGGTCAGTTGCGACCCATTCTGTAAAACCCGGTCAGTTGCGACCAACTGAATTTTCATGTTATTATAATAATATAGGTATTACCATTATAATTTTATCCATTCCTAGCCTATCCGAACCTAACCTAACGTATTTAACGTAACGTAACCTAACCTAACCTGACCTGATCTGGCCTAACCTAACCTAACCATACGTGACAAGAATACTGGAAGAAAGAGGTTACTCGCACAAATAAATTAAAATCGCATCGAAGTTCAGAATAGGAACGTTTCTAAATGACAGATTCGGTCAGTAAGTGAAAGTACGGGGCGCAATTGACCGCGTAAGAACAGGTAAAAACGTTGTTTCAGCGCAACTGACCGTAATTGGTTAAAAAAAAACTGTTCTGTTCAAATTTTTAAAAATATTATTGTTCTTTACAAAAGAAATTAAACATCGGGACAGTATTTTCTGATCTCATGTATGAAAACATGGACGGTTAATGCCATTTTTTCTAGACATATTGACCGAAACAAATTCTAGGATTAATCGTTCTAAAAGAAATTAAGAACTGCAATTAATGAGAGAGTGACTGACAAACTATTAGTGATAAATTGTAACTTTCCTTGTGAACACTTACGTTTCTTAAAGTCCTCGTACGTTTCGGTGTGTTATTCACCTTCTTCAGCGAGGTCAAAATACAGAATGTCTTGAAACAGTTGTAACGGATTTTTTCAGGTTGGTGGTATGTGTGGGGGGTAGTTGGTGGAAGGGGGTTGGCGCTGGGATTCAAAGTATTGTTAGGTTTCTGTATGATTCAATACTGTGAATCCCAGCGCCAACCCCCTTCCACCAACTACCCCCCACACATACCACCAACCTGAAAAAATCCGTTACAACTGTTTCAAGACATTCTGTATTTTGACCTCGCTGAAGAAGGTGAATAACACACCGAAACGTACGAGGACTTTAAGAAACGTAAGTGTTCACAAGGAAAGTTACAATTTATCACTAATAGTTTGTCAGTCACTCTCTCATTAATTGCAGTTCTTAATTTCTTTTAGAACGATTAATCCTAGAATTTGTTTCGGTCAATATGTCTAGAAAAAATGGCATTAACCGTCCATGTTTTCATACATGAGATCAGAAAATACTGTCCCGATGTTTAATTTCTTTTGTAAAGAACAATAATATTTTTAAAAATTTGAACAGAACAGTTTTTTTTTTAACCAATTACGGTCAGTTGCGATGAAACAACGTTTTTACCTGTTCTTACGCGGTCAATTGGTACAATTGTGGTCAACAATTCGTACAGGATGTGGGTAGATCACTGCATACGAAACAGACTATTAAGGGCGATTTTGGACCAGTGGTAAGTTTTCTGTAATAATATTATGGAAATTTATAATACACTAGAATTTTGTGTTGTAGAACAAATTTAGAGTACGGTGATAGGAATAAGTAGGAATGTAAGATACGGTAACTATTATGTGGCAGATTTTTCTTTATTTTATATAAGAGTCCAAGATGCCAGACTTTGTCAAATGCCTGGGTAACGTCGAGAAACACACCTGAGCAGAACATCTTCGATTCCAGCGATTTATTGATAACATTTGTTAGTCTGTGTATTTGATCTACCGTAGAGTGCTTTTCTCGAAAACCAAATTGGTGATCCGGAATTAGGTTGTTTTCTACAATTGTTGGCATAAGTCGTTTTACAAACAGCTTTTCAAAGATCTTACCAAGTATCGGTAGAAGGCTTATGGGTCGATAAGAAGAGGGCTCTTGAGGGTTTTTACCAGGTTTTAAGACCATGATAACTTCAGCCGATTTCCAGAGAAGAGGAAAGTATTCGAGTCTGAGTATGGCATTGAAAATGTATGTTATTAGTACAACGCCTTTGTGAGGCAGCTCCTTTAGAACTTTCCCCGATAGCAAATCAATGCCGGCAGCCTTTTTACTTTTCAAATTATACAGGATTGTTTCCTTGATTTCCTTAACTTTAAAAGGCTTAATAGGTAGAGTCATTTGGAGCGGGGAGTGTAAATATCTTTGTACCTCTTCAAGAGAGATGAGAGTAATGAGGAAGAAGTGTATAGTGCGGGTGCATTTGAATAAAACATTACAAAACTTTGGACGCGGTTTTCCGTAACTCCATTTTTGTCATGTTTAGGTATACGTAACTTTGTACTGGAACGTGGTAGAGACTTGAATTTTTTTTATTATGTTTGTTTCGTAACACTTACCCTATTATAATAGACCAACAATTTTGTATGATACCTTGTGTAAATATTTCGTAAGTACAAATTTTGCTTTTTTTAAGCACTTTATTTGAAAAATCACCCTAAGTATTCTTTTATCAGTATTTTAATTAGGTCTACGGCATGCTCTATGTATTTATCTTTTAGCTGAAAAAAGTTTCATAAAAATATTTTTAACGGTTTTTGAAATATGTGTACCTAACTAATAAGCGACTCTTCCATTTAATTAACTTGGGATAGGCCTTCACGACCTTGTCCCCAGACAGGATACGAAATCATTGGTTTCGTTTTGACGAGGTCTATTTTAGGTCTGATTTGTCTAATGCAAATCTCCAATATGTCAGTGACCAGTTTAAACCTTTTTGCCGTACTCTAAATTTGTTCTACAACACAAAATTCTAGTGTATTATAAATTTCCATAATATTATTACAGAAAACATACCACTGGTCCAAAATCGCCCTTAATAGTCTGTTTCGTATGCAGTGATCTACCCACATCCTGTACGAATTGTTTTACTCCTTTTATAGTTTTGTTATTTTTGTCCTTTTTTTTATATTATTTTTGTTTCTATATACTTGTTCGTTTGCTATATACTTGTTCGTTTGCTATATACTTCCTCTTGCACGCGTTTTTAATCTTTTTCACAATTTTTTGTTACAGAATTTGTTTTCATGGAAACCTATTGAATGTAATAATACTGTTATTAACAATTATTATTTTTTTTAAATATACCACTATAGATCAAAATGAAACACATAAATCTGGCAATTATTACCAGTAACATTTAGGCCAATTTACGTTCGCCGTTCATCCGTAAATATTTACAGCTTAATAATAACCTATTAGTATAAATACTCGTCTGTGACGCTTAACTTTAAGCACATCTTCCGCAATTGACCAGTGTACATTTTTTTTCTAAAGACTAATGTTTCTAAGGAGTACAAATAATTTAGATTACACATAACAAAATTATTTTTTAGACTTTCGATGATTTTGTTTGAACAATAGTTTGTCAGTTGTTTTGTTGGTTCATCCTCTTCATTCACGCACTTAATATTAGTGATAAATTGTAACTTTCCTTGTGAACACTTACGTTTCTTAAAGTCCTCGTACGTTTCGGTGTGTTATTCACCTTCTTCAGCGAGGTCAAAATACAGAATGTCTTGAAACAGTTGTAACGGATTTTTTCAGGTTGGTGGTATGTGTGGGGGGTAGTTGGTGGAAGGGGGTTGGCGCTGGGATTCAAAGTATTGAATCATACAGAAACCTAACAATACTTTGAATCCCAGCGCCAACCCCCTTCCACCAACTACCCCCCACACATACCACCAACCTGAAAAAATCCGTTACAACTGTTTCAAGACATTCTGTATTTTGACCTCGCTGAAGAAGGTGAATAACACACCGAAACGTACGAGGACTTTAAGAAACGTAAGTGTTCACAAGGAAAGTTACAATTTATCACTAATAGTTTGTCAGTCACTCTCTCATTAATTGCAGTTCTTAATTTCTTTTAGAACGATTAATCCTAGAATTTGTTTCGGTCAATATGTCTAGAAAAAATGGCATTAACCGTCCATGTTTTCATACATGAGATCAGAAAATACTGTCCCGATGTTTAATTTCTTTTGTAAAGAACAATAATATTTTTAAAAATTTGAACAGAACAGTTTTTTTTTAACCAATTACGGTCAGTTGCGATGAAACAACGTTTTTACCTGTTCTTACGCGGTCAATTGCGCCCCGTACTTTCACTTACTGACCGAATCTGTCATTTAGAAACGTTCCTATTCTGAACTTCGATGCGATTTTAATTTATTTGTGCGAGTAACCTCTTTCTTCCAGTATTCTTGTCACGTATGGTTAGGTTAGGTTAGGCCAGATCAGGTCAGGTTAGGTTAGGTTACGTTACGTTAAATACGTTAGGTTAGGTTCGGATAGGCTAGGAATGGATAAAATTATAATGGTAATACCTATATTATTATAATAACATGAAAATTCAGTTGGTCGCAACTGACCGGGTTTTACAGAATGGGTCGCAACTGACCACGGTCCCTTCAGTTGTTAATATGTTAAAACTCTTTATAACTTTGTGTTTTTTAACGTAACTGGATTGCAGGCATTTTATTCAACTGATGAATGTTCAATTGTTAACTTGTTAAAACGGATGAAGTTAATGGACCGTTACGTTAACAAGTCCGTTTTATCCGTTTTAACAAGTTAACAATTGAACATTCATTAGTTGAATAAAATCCTTGCAGTCCAGTTACGTTAAAAAACACAAAGTTATAAAGAGTTTTAACATATTAACAACTGAAGTTGTATTAAAACCTAAACTACCAACAAACCTAACTATGTGCACTGAAAGCATTACGTATTCTTACGTAGGCCAACACGTATAGACCCGACAGTGTTTCCTGTGTCATCTGCGCCGTCCCAATGCATAAATTACCCCCACTAAAATTGTCTAGAGAGGAGTGAGGAAAGACAACGCGATACCAGTACACCTTCTTACTCTGCACTACCTCTGTCTCTGTCACACACGTGCTTCAATTGTTCTCGCCAGTCTTGTTGCAGCCGATGTTCACACTATGAAACACTGTAGAAGACTGTTATGCGCATGTGCGAAATGAGTGAAAATTTTGTTAGCCTCGCAACGAGGTGTTTGTACACTGCGCATCTCTAAGCCACTGTTCAATTTCTATTGTCAGGTCTCTACCATGTGGTGTGTCGGCTGCAGGAACGTCACAACTCAAAAAACGGCGATTTTAAGTTAATGCCGTACGTGAATTAGCAATGTTTGAAACCATATCTATTATGTCTTAACTGTTGTTGAATAACTCGCAGCTAGACAGGAGAAGTGTAGTTATTACAGGTTGCCATTTTTCATACGAATGAGTCGTGTACAGTGGAGCATTAGACTTAGTGTAAAAAGATTGTTGCCGGTAGTGCTGGAAGACCGACACATCTCTAATTGTGACACTCTTCATGAATGAAAGTAACTGAATTCTTTAATTTTGTTTGTATTAAATGCAAACGTGTCAGTATTCATCTGTTAATGCTGTGCGACCTTGCACTCTGGTCTCGGTCAGTTGCGACGGAACAACGTTTTTACCTGTTCTTACTCGGTCAATTCCGCCCCCTACTTTCACTTACTGACCAATTCTGTCATTTATAAACGTTGCTATTCTGAATTTCGATGATATTTTAATTCCGCAACTTTTTATTTGTGCGAGTAACTCCTTTCTTCCAATGAAGGTCGAGGCTGGTTATTTATACTGTCGGGCGCAAAAATCATGTTTCAACCATTCTGTGCACGATTTATATTGTTATAGTTTGTTGAGCGTCCCTTTACAGATTCGTTTATTTTTTGTAATTATTTTAATTTTATTCGCAACATGCGAAGTCTTTTGTTTATTACTCGATGTCCATATGATCGGTAATTTTTTTATGTATAATTGTATGTTAACAGTTTTTCTATACTTTAGTTGTTCTTGGTTCTGTTCACTTTTATTTAGGCTACACAGTATTAATATGTATTATTTCGCACTAGATTTTGCACATGTGCGCGTCTTTATATTATTAATAACGTGGCGTAATTTGTTTTGTCATATCTTACGCGCACTTACCAGAATTTAAATAAATTACTTATTTAATTCACATTTATTCAGGGGTGACAATATGTCGGTTTCTACTGGCTTAAACACACACATATAAACTACACTGTACACAATCTGAGCTGTGTGTGGCGTGATGTGATCTGCGTGTATACCGATATACCGGTGTAAGGAAAGTATAGTGATTAATATAATATACTTAATCGAATTATCATACTATCCTATAATTCGCTGATAACCTAACGAACATATGTGAACTATTTCTTCCACTACACATCAACTAAACACTATTAATATTGTACCTTTCTTTTGTTAAACGTAATTTATTTGTAAATTGAGGTTAAAATTGTATAACCTACTCAGCCACAGGTTAACCTCTAAAGTTGATGTCAGTCATCATATGAACTTTGTTATATTAGGTTAAGATATTGTTATGTTTTATGTAATCACTCTCCTATTGCGAGGTTTTTATATTAGTAATAGACATTTTCGTAACGTATTTCTGCAGTTAAAATAATCCGAACTATATTTAAATAACTTAGATAATTTGTTCACTACACGGTTTACGAAACAGTATTGCCAACCCTGAGATATGAATTTTAGCAACCATAACCAGTTGTTGTAAGTTAACTATAATCACCTTAATTAGTTTGAAAGAGATAAGGAATAAAGATAATACCATGAATAAAGAAAATTTAAGCAACATTAATGGAGTATGGAATTATTTTCTTTAGTCAACAAGATTTTAGTGGTTTGAGTTAATATTATGTTTACATACGAAGTCAGTTGGTAGCACCCATTGCCCGCAGAACTGATGGGTTTTGAATTAATGTTAGGTAAGTAAATAGATCAAGGTTAAGAAGAAATCAAGTGCAATTAAATTATATAATCTAATGAATTATTCATGTAGGATTATTAGCTCCAGCCTGAGATGTTACCAATACTAACCTTCAAATCAAGATATAACTAAATGCTATGCACGTTGAGAGTGACACAATCAAGTTACATTTCATAAACTATTAGTAATTCGAAGGTTCAATTATTTATCAACGAACTATAACTTCATGAACAGTGATGTCGCAATTAGTTCATACGCAATCTGAAGTAATTAATTATTCTAAACCCTACATTAATTGCCGATTACCACGGGAGGTGTTATTCAATAAGACTACAATACATTTCATTAAACTCAGTCCATTCATAAAAAATAAATATAACGTTACAAAATTGACGCAACCAACGTGTGGCGTGAAAATATTGGAGTGAATATTATTATTTTTCGTACACATAAACCGGTAGTGTTATTATATATATATATATATAATTTGTGATGTTTTCAATTTGTTTCTTCTGCAAGTAGTATAATTTCGTATATTCTTTTTAACACCTGACGCACGTTTCACTGAAAAATATCAGTATCATCAGAGGTTTACAAGTAATTTAATAACAATCGAAATAATTCTATTAATATAAAATTAACAAATAATCGAATCTGTATTGATTTTAATGTAAAATAAAATAACTAATAATCGATTTAGGTCGATTAGTTAACGATTGTTTTAATGTTTATTTTCTTCAGTAGCTGTTTTCTCGGTTATATTTGAAATTTTGTTGTTTATATTTTATTCATTTTTATTTTTTAGTAAATTTATAATTTTAAATAGATCGTCTTGTTTTGTTTTTATTTGGGTTTGTTATTTAATTAATAAATTATTGTCATTGTGTTTGTAAATGTTAAGATTTTCCCAAATATCCATTTTTTTACCTTTTTGAATGTTTTTAATTAATTTTATATTTTCAATGTTTGGAAACTGGTGGTTATTATTTAGACAATGTGTGGCTAAATTAGATTTATAAATATTTGGTTGTAAATATGCATTGCGGTGTTGAACGAATCTATCTTGTAGTTTTTTCTTCGTCTGGCCCACGTAAAATTTATTGCAATCTGGACATTCTATTTTATATTTTCCATTTTTATTGTGAGTATTGGATTTAGTTTTAGTTTTATTTTATTAAAAATTATATTATCTGTATTATAAGATATTTTTAAATTAGTATCTTTAAATATTTTATTTAGTTTTTGAGTTATATTTTCGTAATAAGTGAAGGTTGTGTATTTTATATTATTATTAATAGGTGAATTTTTAAATGTAGTGTTCTTAGGAAGTCAGTTGTTATTATATATTGTAATATAATTTCCCTCCTACGTGTATTTTATCTTGTACCGTTTATATTACTATTTATTATTTTAATTTTATTTAATAAAAAATTTTTTTTTCTCAATTAAATTCTTTTTATATTGTTCAGTTTTATTAAATTGTATTAATTCGTTATTTAATTCTTTATATTTCTGGTTAATTATTATTAATTACTTAGTATTTATCATTATTTGTTCTTATTCAGCCTTTGTCGGTTTGGTAAAAATTAATTCAAAATAATGTTTTGTGAAGACCCAGTTCGAAGTGGTTGTCGACTCGGCTCATATAGGCTATACATACACAATATATATACATATATTTATATATAAATAATATATTAATGTATATTTATATATAAATATTTATAATAATAATAGTATGTTTTTCTTTTTTTTTATACTTCAATAAAAAAAAAAAGAAAAACATACTATTATATATATATATATATACATATGTATATATATTTATTATATATGAATATATAAATGTGATAAAACAGTAATATTAACATTAATATTTTTAATTTAACTATAAATATACTGTAAGCATATATTTTATTTTATTTTATTTTATATTTTATATTTTTTGTTTTGTTCTTTATTTATTTTTATTCTATTCAATAATTTTCTTGGATTGTTTCCATATATTTTCACTAGATCAAGACATTTAGTGTTTTCTCTTAGTTTAGCTCTTCCTCTTTGATTGACTTTTATTTTGTTTGGGTTTATTAACAATACAAATCATATGTTTTGTCATTTAGTTCCAATAGGAACTCCAATAATTTTAATACCTTTCATAGTATGTATTGAAACTGTCAGAAATTTAATTCGACCGGGGTCTTTGGCTGTTCGTTTAACAGCAAATATGATTGCTGGTCATTTACTAATAACATTATTAGGAAATAGATCAACCAATCTAGAAATTTATGTAAATCTAATTATTTTAATTCAGATATTATTGATATTATTTGAATCAGCAGTTTGTGTAATTCAATCTTATGTGTTTACAGTTTTAAGAACTCTGTATTATAGAGAAGTATCTTAATGAATAATCATCCGTATCATTTAGTTGACTGTAGACCATGACCTCTAACGGGGTCAATCGGGGCTCTAACTTTTGTTTCTGGTATAGTAATAATATTCCATATACAAAATTTTATTCTATTATTTTTTGGATTTTTAATTTTAATTTTAACTATAATTCAATGATGACGTGACATTTCGCGCGAAGGGACGTTTATAGGGTTTCACACAATAGTTGTAGTGAGAGGTTTAAAATTAGGAATAATTTTATTTATTGTGTCAGAAATTTTCTTTTTTATTTCTTTCTTTTGGGGATTTTTTCATAGAAGATTAAGACCTGTTATAGAAATTGGTATAAGTTGACCTCCTTCTGGAATTATGCCTTTTAACCCAATACAAATTCCTCTATTAAATACTATAATTTTATTGTGTTCTGGAGTAACAATTACGTGAGCTCATCATTCCATAATAGAAAGTAAACATAATGAATCTGTTTATGGTATTTTATTAACTTTAATATTAGGTATATATTTTACTATTCTTCAGGTATATGAATATTTTGAATCATCATTTTGTATTTCAGATTCTGTATACGGATCAACATTTTTTGTATCAACAGGATTTCATGGGATTCATGTTATTATTGGAAGAACGTTTATTATAATCTGTTTATTACGTCAATTGAAATTTCATTTCTCTAGAATTCATCATTTTGGTTTTGAAGCAGCTGCTTGGTATTGACATTTTGTTGATATTGTTTGACTATTTCTATATGTATCAATTTACTGATGAGGTAGATAAATATTCTATTAGTATATAAGTATATTTAACTTCCAATTAAAAGGATTAATTTTTAAATAGAATAATTTTCAATGTCGTGAATTATTGTATTATATTATTAATTTTATTTACTTTAATAGCTCTTTTATATTTAGTGTCAACTAAATCAATAATTGATCGTGAAAAATCATCTCCATTTGAGTGTGGATTCGATCCTTTTGAATCGTCTCGAATTCCTTTTTCAAGACATTTTTTTATAATTGCAGTCATCTTTCTTATTTTTGATGTTGAATTAGTGATTATTATGCCCATGGTTATTGTAATAACAACTATTAATATTATTGAAATTTATTTGGTGATATTGATATTTTTATTATTTTTAATATTAGGCTTATATCATGAATGGAAAAATAATATGTTAAATTGAATTTAATGGGAATGTATTTAATTATAATTATTGGATTGCAATCAATAGGTGCTTATATTAGCCATTCTTAAAAACAATGAAGTAATAAATACATTTAGTTTCGACCTAAAAAAAGAATCTTTGTTCCTTTGTTTATTAATTGAAGCCAAAAATATAGGCACTTTATTGTTAATAAAGTTATTGAACATATAATTTCCAATTAAAAGGAAATAAGAATAAAAGCAGCTGCTAACTAGTTTTTAAAGCGGTTAAACTCCGTTTTTTCCTTATTTATAAAGTTTATAAAACATTTCATTTTCATTGAAAAGAGAGGAAAAACCTTGTAAATATTTAAAAATATTTATTACCTTAATATCTTCAATATTATGCTCTAATGTTTAAGCTATTTAAATATATAATAATTAGAAATCAAGCAATAAATGTTATTATTTGAATTTTGAAATTATTTTTTCTTATATTAACATTAAATATTATAATTAATTTTATCAATTCAATCATGCCTTGAGGTCCAATTTTTTCTCCTCACCCCAAATCAATTGATTTTTGAAATATAAATGAATTTTTTAAAATAAGAAATTGAGTATGAAAGGTTGATAATTGTTTTAAAAATCATATGGAATTTATAAATTCTCTTGTAAATTTTTTTACCATAGATGAAAACATAGATAACTCATATCCAATTAATAACCCTAGAAAAGATAGAGCCATTGCTATTATCTTTCCCTCGATGGGGAGAATAATTCTTACAGGATTATTAAATATGATTCATCTAAACATAGATCCTGATAAAATTGAATAAATAGATAAAACCATGATTCTCTTTAATATACTGTTAAATGACTCGTTTTGTGAACTAAAATTATAATAACTAAAATTTATACTTATTGAAAAATATGTTAATCGGGCAGAGTAGAAAGATGTTATTCCAATTCCAACATATATTAATAATAAAATTAAAAAGTTAATATTTCTGGAGCATATCATTTCTATAATTAAATCTTTTGAATAAAACCCTCTCATAAAGGGTATTCCACATAATGATAAATTTGCAATATTTATGAATGTTCTAGTTATTGGTATATTATAACTTATACAGCCCATTATACGAATATCTTGATTATTCATTAATCTATGAATCAATACTCCAGCACATAAAAAAAGTGATGCCTTAAATAAAGCATGAATAACAAGATGAAAAAAAGATAATATTGGATAACCAAATATTAAAATTGATATTATAATTCCTAGTTGTCTTAAAGTTGATAATGCAATAATTTTTTTTAAGTCAAATTCAAAATTTGCAGCTAGGCCTGACATAATTATTGTTAGTACTGATAACATTAAAAATATTTGAATTAGATTAAATGATATAATTAAATTTCTGAATCGAATAATTAGATATACTCCTGCAGTAACTAATGTTGATGAGTGGACAAGGGCCGATACTGGAGTTGGAGCAGCCATAGCTGCTGGAAGTCATGAGGAAAAAGGAATTTGAGCTCTTTTTGTAAATCCTGCAATAATAACTAGTATAATTATTGGACTTATTATTATTTTATTAATAAAAGATATAAAATTTCAAGATCCAAAATTTATTATTCATGCAATTAATAAAAGGATTATAACATCTCCAATACGATTTATTAATGCCGTTAATATCCCAGCATTTCTAGAATTTAAATTTTGATAATAAACAACTAAACAATATGATACTAATACTAATCCATCTCATCCAATGAGAATACTTACTATATTAGGTCTAATAATTAATAGTACTATTGACATTACAAATATTATAATAATATAAATAAATCGATTAATATATTTATCATTTATTATATATATATACCTCTATATAATATAACCATTGATGAAATAAATATAACAGTTGAAAGAAATAAAGTTGATATAAAATCAAAAATTAATGTCATATAAATATTACATGAATTGATTGTAATAATCAGTCATTCTATTATAATTGCATGATCAAAAATAATCATATTTATTGATAAAATTAATATTATTAATCTTAAAATCAATAAAATTAAGAAAATATATGTGTTAAGTTTATTTTTAGTAATGATCCAATATAAATTTATATTTTTAAATCCACAATTTAATGTTTTATTTTAAACTAATTGAATTATATTAACAATGTTAATTTCAAAATAATTAAATTTAATGGAATTCAATGTATTATAATTAAGAAAAATTCACGCACGTTCCCAGAATTGAAAGAATAACAACCCGAGAAAATTATTCCATGTTGGGTATGAGAGTATAGATATAAACTATAACAAGCTGATAAAAATGAAGAAAAAGACAAGAAAACTATACACAATGGATTTCAAGATATTAATCTATTTAAAATTATAATCTCTCCTGCTAGACTAATTGTTGGAGGACATGAAATATTTCTAGAAGATATTAAAAATCATATGAGAGTTATTGAAGGCATAAATCTTAATATTCCTTTATTAATTAGGATTCTACGTCTTCCCGAACGTTCATAAGAAATATTTGCTAAGCAAAATAAAGCAGATGAACATAAACCATGTCCAATTATTATGAAATATGCTCCGACTATACCTCATATATTTATTGTTATAATTCCTCCAATAACTAATCTTATATGAGCTACAGAAGAGTATGCAATTATAGATTTTATATCAATTTGCACTATACAAGATAGTCTAATCATGATTCCTCCCATTAATGAAATAGAAATTCAGATGAATCTATAATTAATAAATATTACTGGCATAATATATATAACATGAATTAAACCATAAGTTCCTAATTTTAAAAGAATTCCAGCCAAAATTATAGAACCAGATACAGGTGCTTCGACATGAGCTTTTGGTAATCAAAAATGACATATAAATAACGGAACCTTAATTATGAATGCTAACGTTATCCCCAAGTAAATAAACCTATTATCTGATCTCATTAACATTATAATATTAGTTATATTATTCCTATACATATATATAATTGAAATTAATATGGGGAGAGATGCGAATAAAGTATAAAACAATAAATAATATCTAGCATTCACTCGTTCAGGTTGATATCCTCATCCTATGATAATAATTATAGTAGGGATTAAACTAGTCTCAAAAAAGATATAAAATATCATAATATTATATGAACAAAATGATAAAATTAATAATGTTATTAATAATAACACTATAAACAAAAATAAATTCACATTATTATATTTATATAAAGGACTAGAATTAATTATTAAAAAAGTAATTCAAATTGTAAGAATAATTAATCTATATGAAATATTATCTATATATATATTATATCCTAGTATAATTAAATCTTTTCTGAAGAATAAGATGATAAATAGCACTAAAAGGATTAGTATATTTCTTAATAACCACATGTTAAATAATAAAGGGGTTAAAAATAATGAAAATAAAATTAATTTTAACATGTTTTTAAAGATATTGATAATAATTGATCATTACCATGTGATCGAATCATATTAATCAATCTTGACAATCCTACAACTCCTTCACAAACACTAAATGTTAACAAAACTATTAATATATATATATCATTTAATTCAATTGATAGAAATGCAGAAAATATACAAAATAATCCTAAAATTATTAACTCTAATCTTAATAAACTTATCATGATATGTTTTCGATTTAAACATAATGAGATAATGCCCGATATAAATATAATTAAATACAATAAAGGTAGTGACAAATTCATTTGTTTTAATAGTTTAAAAAAAATTTAGATCTTGTAAATCTAAGATAAATTAATAATTTTAAAACTTCAGAAGAGAGTAGGAAATCATTTTAAGCACCCAAAGCTTACATTTTTATTAAATTATCTTCTGTATGAAGATTATAATATCAATTACAATTCTATTATCAATAAATTTTATTTTTATGAAGCACCCATTATCAATAGGATCTATTTTATTAATACAAACAATACTAACCAGAATTATTTGTATATTTTATATAAATTCCTATTTTTTTTCTTATATCTTATTTCTTGTTTTTATTGGAGGAATATTAATTTTATTTATATATATATCAAGAATTGCTTCAAATGAAAAATTTTATTTTTCAATAAAATTATTAATATCAAACATAATTATTTGAATTTTGATTATAACTATAAATGTTATTAGATTTAAGATAGATAGCGTTAATAAATTATTGGAAATGAATAATTTATTTGATAGATTTATAATTAAAAAATTATACATATTTCCGTCAGGAATAATAACTATTATATTAGTTATTTATCTTCTATTTACATTGATTGTTGTTGTGAATATTATTAGAATTAAATTGTCTCCTTTACGTAGAAAATTTTAACAAATGTTAAGCATCACTCGACGTACACACCCACTAATTAAAATAATAAATAATTCACTAATTGATTTACCGGCAGCTACGAATTTATCATATTGATGAAATTATGGATCGTTATTAGGAATATGTTTAGTTGTTCAAATTTTAACTGGATTATTTTTGTCAATACACTATAATGCAGATGTAGCAAGTGCATTTAATAGATTAAGACATATTTGTCGTGATATTAATCATGGATGGATATTACGAATTTCACACGCAAATGGAGCTTCATTATTTTTTATCTGTGTTTATTTACATGTTGGGCGAGGATTATATTATGGTTCATATAAAAATTTTGAAACTTGAGCTGTGGGAGTGATCATTTTATTAACTTTAATAGCTACTGCTTTTCTGGGTTATGTTCTTCCATGAGGACAAATATCATTTTGAGGAGCAACAGTCATTACGAATTTAATGTCAGCAATTCCGTATCTTGGAACAACCTTAGTAAATTGAATTTGAGGAGGGTTTGCTGTTGATAATGCAACATTAACCCGATTTTATTCTTTCCATTTTATTATACCATTTGTTGTTTTAGCATTAACAATTGTACACCTTATTTTCTTGCATGTTATGGGATCAAACAATCCGCTTGGAATTAATTCAAATAATGATAAAATTCCATTCCATCCTTATTTTTCTATTAAAGATATGCTAGGATTTTTATTAATTTTAATTATTTTTTTTTGTTATATATTACTTGAACCATATAAATTAAGTGATCCTGATAATTTTACTCCAGCAAACCCATTAGTTACTCCAAAACATATTCAACCAGAATGATACTTCTTATTTGCATATGCAATTCTACGATCTATTCCTAATAAATTAGGAGGAGTAATTGCATTATTCATATCAATCTTTATTTTAATTTTTGTTCCCTTCATAAACAATTCAAAATTTATAGGACTATTAAATTACCCTATTAATCAAATTTTATTTTGATACTTGTTCATTGTTTTAGTTTTATTAACTTGGATTGGAGCTTGTCCTGTTGAATACCCATATATCAAGATCGGAATATTTTTAACAACAATTTATTTTATATATTTTGTTTTAGACCCCATAATTAAATCTTGTTGAGATAAATTAATTAAATAGTTAATTAGCTTATAAATAAAGCATTTACTTTGAAAGTAAAGAAAAGAAAATTAATTCTATTAACTTAATAGTTAAGACAATTTTTAATGAATTAAATAATAGATTTAATCATGAAAAAAAAATCAATAAATTTAAACTTACTGGTAAATATGATTTTCATGCTAAATATATTAATTTGTCATAACGATAACGAGGTAAAGTACCTCGAACTCAAATAAATAAAAATGAAATTAATGTTAATTGAATAGGAAAAACTAAAGAATTAATTTTTCTACCTATAAATATTAAACAAAATATTATACTCATAAAAATAATTCTAGCATATTCAGCTAAAAAAATAAATGCAAATCCTGCACCTCTATATTCAACATTAAATCCAGAAACTAATTCTGATTCCCCCTCAGAAAAATCAAATGGTGATCGATTAGTTTCAGCTATTGATGATGAAATTCAACAAATTCTCAAAGGAAAAAACAGAAATACTAATCATATAAATTGTTGAAAAAAATAAAATTCAATTAAATTAAAACTCTCAATTATTACAATAGGGCACAAAATAATTAATACAAGACTGACTTCATATGAAATAGTTTGAGCAATTGATCGAATACAACCCAATATAGCGTAATTAGAATTTGATGATCACCCTGTAATTATTAAACTATAAACCCCTATTCTTGTACAACAAAAAAAAAATATTATACCCATATTGAACGAAACACAATTGATTAAGTATGGATAAATAACTCACAATAGTAAAGAATTAAATAAGCCTAACACAGGTCTAATTATATAAATTAAATAATTAGATACCATTGGTATATTTCTCTCTTTCAAGAATAATTTAATAGCATCTGAAAATGGTTGTAAAATACCAATAAATCCTACTTTATTTGGACCCTTACGAATTTGAATATATCTTAAAATCTTACGCTCCATCAAAGTTAAAAATGCAACACCAATCAAAATAAACAAAGCAGTAATTAAAATAGTAATTATAAACATTTTATACATGTAATATTATTACATAATTAAATTCTAAATTTAATGCACTTTTTGCTAAAATAGAATAAATTAAATTATTTGACATGGTCCTTTCGTACTAATATCAAAAATATATTAGTAGATAGAAACCAACCTGGCTCACGCCGATTTGAACTCAGATCATGTAAGAAATTAAAGGTCGAACAGAACAGAATATCTAGATTTTGCTCTAAACTCTCTTCTTAATCCAACATCGAGGTCGCAATCTAATTTATCGATATGAACTCTCCAAATTAATAACGCTGTTATCCCTAAGGTAATTTAATCTTATAATCAAAAAAATTGGATCAATTAAACATTAATTTATGAAAAATTCATTTAAAGTTTTATTTATTATAATGTCACCCCAACAAAAAATAAAATAGTTTTTTAGTTGTTAATTCTAAATCCTAGTAAAACAAATTTATTTAAAATTCTATAGGGTCTTCTCGTCCCACTCATTTATTTAAGATTTTTTACTTAAACTCTAAATTCAATCTATTTTAATTAAAAAAGAAAATTTTTCATCCATTCATTCATACAAGCCTTCAATTAAAAGACTAATTATTATGCTACCTTTGCACGGTCAACTTACCGCGGCCATTAAAATATCATTGGGCAGAATAGACCTTTAATTTTTTTCTAAAGGACATGTTTTTGGTAAACAGGTGAAAATTATATTTGCCTAGTTCTTAAATACAATTTATTGTAATTTACTAATTTAATCATTTTAATAAAAATATTTTTATTAATTTAATTTTCTTAATATATACCTAAAATATATTAAATGTATTAAAATAGAAAATAAAATTTAACTTACTCATATAAAAAGGCTAATTGCAAGCCTATTTAATTAATTAAAATCTAAAATATTATAGAAGTTATATTTAGCTTATCCTTAATATAATTAAATAAATATAAAACTTTATATTAAAATATAAGTTATAATATTTATTTTAAATTAAATTTAATTCTTAAGAAACCAGAAATATTATAGTTCGAGAGAAGTTTCATCACTAAAATTATTTTATTAATATTTATATTACAATAATTAACAAATAACATTAAATCACTATAATTCGGGAAAAATAAATTTTTATATATAATTAATTAACCCTGATACAAAAGGTACAAATTATAATTTTACTTATTTATATTTATTGTTTAATCTTCACAGTTCAATTAAAAATATTTTTTCCATAATAGTACTAAAACTAAATAATTATTTTTACTTAAAAAAATCTCAATAAATTAATTATAAATTTAAATTATTATTCAAATTATATTGATAAATCAATAATTTTTATTAGTGTAAGTAATATGCCTTAAGCTCTAATCTGCACTCTAGCCACACTTTCCAGTACAACTACTTTGTTACGACTTATCCCACTTTATAGTGGGAGTGACGGGCGATATGTACATAATTTAGGACCTAAATTCAAAAAACTATATTTAATAAATTTACTTTCAAATCCAATTTCATGATTTTCATTATAGAAAACAATTCATTTTTATAATAATGTAATCCATTCTTTCTTTAAAATTAACTGCACCTTGACCTGACATTTTATTAATAAAATAAATGAAAATTATTCTGATAAAGCATTCTTGACAGAGGTATACAAATTTATATAAAGTGAAATCTATCGTGGGTTATCGATTACAAAACAGATTCCTCTGATTAGATAAATTACCGCCAAATTCTTTGAATTTAAAGATCATAACTATTAATAATCTAGTTATTTTATTTACACTTTCAATAATAGGGTATCTAATCCTAGTTTTAGATAAAAGTTTCTCAGACATAAAAGTAAACACATATTTATACATTATTTCACCAAAATTTAAAAAACTTACTATTAATTTATTTTTAACTGAAACTAATATAATTAAATTTAGAGAATCGTGTAACCGCAACTGCTGGCACGAATTTTGTCCTCTATAAATAAAATTATTATCTCTAAAATTAATAATTAATAATACTTAATACTGCGCTATGGATAATTATCATTTAGATAGTTTCCAACCAATTTAAAGTTATGCATGTAATATAATTAAATATTTAATTTACAAGCTAGAATAAAACTCCTCCTTTTACCTATTTATTAATAGCATAGTTTTCCAAAATGTCAAACAATCCCTTTAAACCAATATTCACTCAAAAATGTATTATTTTTAATCGATGTTTCCTCACAATAAAAATAAGAATTCATGGCTGGTGAATTTTTTGAGAAATATTATTATATTTTTATATTAATTTATAAATTATGGCATCAAACCTTTGTAAACAGAGCTTTTACAATAATATCCACTCATTTGAGTAATTCCGGTTTTTAAATATTTATGATTTCATACAGTATGTTTATAATTAAATTAAAAATATTAATGATAATATTACTGTCTTAGCACATTTATATATTCATATATAATAAATATATATATATATATAATAGTATGTTTTTCTTTTTTTTTTATTAATTTAAAAAAAAGAAAAACATACTATTATTATTATAAATATTTATATATAAATATATATTAATATATTATTTATATATATATATATAATATTAATAATATATATATATTATTATTATTATTAATACTATATATATATTATTATTATTATTAATACTATATATATATATTATTATTAATACTTATTATATCTTTTGCTTCCTTCCGACGATATTCAGCAATTAACTCCCCTTTCTCCACCTGAAATTCCTTAACTAAGTAATTTTTTATAAATAAAGCTCTGGTTTAATTCAATTAATTAGTTTTTATTAATTTTTTATTCTTAAAAAATCGTATTATGACCCCACTGGTCGACTGATTCGGTTGCCCGCATTCGACTCTTTTTCTCAGTTCCTCAGTTACAGATTTCGGTTTGATAATTTATGTTAATTTTCAAGGGTTCTTTTATACTGCTATTGAAAATTCAGAAATGTTTAAGAAGTACAATACCTCACAAATATTTAAAATCTTACTTACTATTACAAATAATGTCAAACTGTTTGAATATAAACTGTAATTATTTTATTTGAAGGCCGAAGGCTTCACCAAAATGGCGTCGCTTTCAGATTAAGCTAGTGACGACAAGAAAAGATGGCCGCTTGTTGCCACCTCAAATATATGAAATCAATCGTCCCAGCTTTCCTTTAAAATATTTAAGTTTATTTATAGTGTTCACTGAAATTATGTCGGATTCTGTGTTTTCCTTCGCCGTGTTGTTGTGTTCAAGTGTTCGTGCAGTTTCCTTGGTGTTTGTGAATTCATAAATTATGTGTGTAGTTTGGTTAGAACTCACCAACTTCAAACAGAGATTTTTCGCTATACTTGCGTTTATTAGTGTATGGCGTCCCTCTTACGTGTATTTTCTGTTCTTGATATATTTTCCGTTAACTTGTATTTATTTCCTCTTGGTTTCAAAATTTTTCTTGTTAAAAAATATTTGGTTTACTTTTTGTTCAACTCAGAATTGATTCCAAATATACTTTCTCTCTCGGTTATACGGAGTTAATGTTTTCACTTTCAGATGTAACAATTGAGTAATTCGTTCCTCATCTCCCTTCAACGAATTTTTTACAAATTTTTCTAATTTCTGATTGGTTGATTCTGCTGAACTGGGGGTTATGGGATTTTTGTATTATTTCAAATAACTGATTTTTTTACCTTCCAGTACAAGTTACGCCCTAATTATTAACTAACGTCGCTTAATTTAAT
This sequence comes from Magicicada septendecula, assembly GCA_034769895.1. Classification (NCBI taxonomy): domain Eukaryota; kingdom Metazoa; phylum Arthropoda; class Insecta; order Hemiptera; family Cicadidae; genus Magicicada; species Magicicada septendecula. Next base: position 169,965,764 of record CM068374.1, on the reverse strand, counting down.
TTACATAGTTGTATTCCTTACTTAATTACAAACAATTTGATATCCCTTTTGCTATATTTATGTTACCTAATAGGTAAGCTACTACATTTACAAAAACTCGGTTTATAGACCCTTTAGGTATCTGATTTTCACAAAATCATGTCAAACTTCTTTAAGTTTCTTATTGCATTGTATCATTACTAAAAAAGAACATCCACTTAATAATCATGACTTATTTTTGTTAAATATCATTGATTTGTCTTTTGTCAATTGACTTTACTACTACTTTTAATATTCAACTTTTCTGCCTAGGTCATGCTTTTTGTTCAGTTTGACATTTTCTGAAACATTGTTTAGCACCTTCTGATATTCCAAAAAATATGTTTACAGTCCTTGAAAGATAGCTTATTTGTTAAATCTGTTGTTTGATACTAATTTACATTACTTGGTTTTTCTATTATTAATTTTGACAATAGTTGTTGAATTTAGCAGTGGCCTATGTCATGGTTTCACATTAATCGCTATGTTACATTTTAGTTCATTAATCTCTTTTTTTGTTAGAACCGTTGTTACATACTACTAATGCTTGTTTTATTACATTTTATTACATCTTTTTTTATACTCTTATTACCCTAAGACAAATTATAAACATTTTAACTTGGAATCATGTTTCCATGACTTATATGCTACTTAATATCTAACATAAAATTCAGCTTTTAAACTAACTTTGCATTAGTTAACCCACAACATTGGTAACTCTATATAATTACTTAACATAATAACAAAACAAACTTCTTTCAACCCCTTCTACCTTTCTAATGTTTAGTTATTTCGAACTAGGTTCATTTATCATTCCTTTATGAATGTTTTTATTCACTTTTGTGATTACCATGAAATGACAATTCATAGTAATATTCTAATGTGTTCAGGGGTGTGGGAAAAAATTAATTATCAATGTTAAAGTTGTTCTCTATTATACTTTCATTACCACTTAATTTGTGATAGTAGGTTTTGAATACATTTGTGTTATCATGTGTTTTGTCCATGTTTATGCATGTTCACACTTACGCTGGTATTGTTAACCTGATTATGACTGATTATATTTTGGTTTGTTTACTCACCATTTCACTTTTATAATTAATCTCACTATTATTCCATTTTAATGTAATTACTTATTATCAATTACATTCGTTTGAATACACTACACTTTGTAGTCTATCTTCACATGTCACTTTCTCTGATTTTTACACTATGTTTGTTGTCATGAGAAGAATTTAACTAGACCATCTAGTTGTTCTTGTCTGACTATTGATAATTACCCTTCCGTCATCACATCACTTTTACAACTTAATATTATTAACAATGTTTACTTAAACTATTGTAAAATGTTTTTTTAGTTTGGTTTCTGTATTGTACTTCAGGGGTTTTAGATTGTGATTTAATTATATTTATTTTGGCTTTTATGTACTAAAAGTTCCTTTTTTTGTGGGTCCCCTTGGTTTGTTGCATTACAATATACATATATATTGTAACATTACATTTGGAACAACATAATATCGTACCTGAGTTAATGAAGACTTTGGTTAAGAAGCTGACAAGGAGAACAATATCTTCCAAGATGATAGTGAAGAGGAACGACTAACAATTTTAGACTGACTAGTAAGACAACTGACCGTACCCAAATTAATGATTTAGGCTAAGTGATGCAGATATCTTCAAACCCCAACTATGACAATGAACTTTCAGTAATGACCAAACAAAGAGTTATAAAGACAAACGGTTTATGAACCAGGACTATAAAGAAACAAATGGTTTCAGTTAATGTATCATTATATCCAGATAATCAAAATACAAAGTGATAATAGGCCCAAACATGTAATATTATGTAAGAGAAATATTAGTAAATAATTAAGTTAATTGATGTAACAAAAATATAAATATACCTGATTATAGATACATGAACCATACAAATAATTGTCACATATAGAGTTCATAGGGTTGTCCAGTAAACAACAAATTATAACATGGTCACAATAACATTTATAACAAGAGTAAAACCCAGATAAACAGTAAATGTAACAAGATTATTAGAACTGTGTGGTGAGGTAGAGCAACAGTGTTCACTTTATTGTAATTTTTGTAAGTCAAACATCAGTAAGTATACGGATGTTGAAACCCATATAAATAGTAAATATGACATAGACAGTGTCAGAATAATGAATAAATTAGCTGACAAGGGACTAACCAATTAGTATAGAATTTTTTTTGTAAAATGTGCATGTTTTATGTTTTAGGCACAGTGTTATATCATAGTATTTGTGTTGTGTTTTTTGTATGTAACAGATGATACAGTTAGTTTAAAGGAATGTCAATTTAATGATATTAATTCCATTTTTTTTTATGTTGTGTTAACAAATATAACAATAGAGCTGATGTTAAACCATGGTAAATTAATTGACCAAGCAGAATGGACTATATAAAGATGTTTTGTTAAGTGTCAAACACTTATACAGTCTGAGTAGAAAATAATTATTTGTGCAAGGATTTGGTATAATCATAGCCATGTGGGCATGAATTTAACTATTGGAGTAACATATTTTTTGTGTTGTTAAAATAACGTTATATGTTAAACCGTTTTGATGAGTGTTAGAAGTTAATTTAATTGTTAAAGATTTTAAAACATGGTGATGAAAGTAATACTATTACATAGGCCAGGTGAAACCAACTTTAGTAAATTTTGAACAATTATATTAGAAATTTTGTAAAGCAAATGTGAAAAGGTAGATGTATTTATAGGTAATAACGTATACAAGGAATATAGAAACAAAATAACACATATCAAGTTATTTAAGAAAATTCCAAATAATAAAATTGTAACATCCATAGTTTTTAAGTAAAAATAGGCATGTTTGGTGTCTAAATATAACAAATGTGAAGATCAAAATAATGCTGATAATGGTTTTAAATTCCCATTCAGTATAGAAAAGTTATGTTAATTTAAAGATTTTGAACAAATTTTAGACTTTGAAATAACGAAAGTATGTGACAATGTAGATCCGAATTAACCAACCAGATTCCAAGTTTACCCTTAGCAACCAAAAATTTCGGATAAATAAAAGGGGACTTCTTTGACAACGATCTTAGCAGATAGACGCGTTCTTAAATCGTCTTACATTATATGTAAAAAAACTTGAAAAAACAATACAACTAGATAAATACTGTTAGAAGTACACTACACGAACTTTTTGCAATAACAGAAGACTACCCATTATATGGATTAGAAGAAATAACAACCAGGAAGAAGATTTGAAGTGGACGAGGGACGAGAAGGAAGATCTGACGTGTACGTGGGCCCTATCTTCAACCAAGAAGAGTACAAGAAGAGGATTTGGTGATCTGACATCTCATTATATCGTATTTCAACACACACCTATGTATACACGTATTTTAAGTAATAATCAATTAAACTACAGACACCATATGACACAAACACTAAAAACAATCACTAATAACACCATATAAGACTAACACCTTTTTTAAACACAACGAGAACTTTTAATTTACATAATAACTATCAAAGCCTGAACTGGACATAACCTTTTTAAAACTGGTAACCACTATACAATTTCTGTGTGCACCTATCACTCTAACGTTGTAATATCCCGTAATTGTAAACTTGTATTTTGATTAATAGTGCAATATTTTGTATAATTATTATCCCCGAACCATATACGCCCTGAGATAATTAATATTTTTATTTAAAAACGTTAACAAAAAGCATTGTTTTGGTCTCGAGAAATACTAAACGTTTGGCTACTGCTGCCAACTGGTAAAGGAAGAATTATATTTTGCGCTACAATTGCGATTATTCTGTTTAAATTTATTAAAGCAGTCAACCAGTGTTTTTTCCGAATAAGGGATTCCACAAGGATATATGTTTGATAATATTTGTGTGTCGTTATTATTGCTGTTACATTAGTAAATAGAATTCACCGATTGCAGCGGACCCGACAGTTGGCATCGTTTGAGTGACGTCACGGAAACGTGGAGCATAGTGGGAGTAAGCGGCAATTTATAAAACCATTAGCCGTTCAACCTAACACATTTATAATTACACATCGACGACTCCAGTGCGAGTTTGTCGCTACATTATTTACCTATATTACAAGTTGACACTTCCAACGGGTGGTGTAATTCAAGTGCACACGACATAAATATAAGTAACCTATCCATAATAACATTGTACGTAACGAAAAATCTGATTACCAATAGACGAACCTGAAGTGAGGCTACATACATTACGTTTCAATTAGAAGTAACACGAAACGAATTACTATATCGTTACAAATTGGCGCACCAACGTGTGAGGCGTGTAATTTAATATAAATTAAATTATTATTAATAGACAAATAAACCAAAATAAACAAGATGATGAAGCGAGAAACATCGCGAAAAAGAGCGACCGAAACCGAGAAGGTAGACGAGTTAGATATGGAAGACAAAGAAGCAACACCGGTCGAAGAAGTAGAAGTAATAATAAAAGAGGACCAAGGAGATAAACAAGAACCGGACAAAGTCACAGAGAGCGTTGACCTGAAGAGCATTATGGAATATTTAAAACAGAGTAGTAAGGAAACGGAGGAGAGGAGTAAGAAAATGGAAGAAAAGATAGAAGAATTAAGCGAGAAGAGTAATAAGAACTTTGAAAAAATGGAAGAATTAAGAGAGAACAGCAATAAGAACTTAGAAAAATTGAAGGAGGAATTAAAAAAGGACAGTAAACAGTCTATGGAGGAGAGTAATAAGAAACTAATGGAGGAAATAAAGAGTGATAATAAACAAACAAAGGAGGAATTGAGCCGAGAACTGAAAGAGAATAGCAGTAAAATGGAGGAGAAAATAGACGAAAATAATAGAGCATTGAGGGAAGAATTGAAGGAAAATTACCAAGAGACCATGAAAAAATTGGATGAACACAAAGAGTCATTAAAGGAAGAGTGGAATAACAAGATGGAGATTAATAACCGGCAATTGCAGGAAGAATGGGACAAGAAGCTGGAAGAACCTGTGACTGAAATTAAGAGGGTAGAATCTGAGAACAAGGAAAGGTGTGAGCGGATGAATCAAGAGATACTGAGCGCCCGGGAAGAAACGAATGGACGAGTTGAAAATATAAGAGCCAACCAAGCAGTGATGGGAGAGAGGTTAGAAGGTATAAGTACTAGTCTCAATCGAGTGCAAGACCAAACAACTGCACATAGAGATGAAATCAATTCCTTAAAAAACAGACAGTGTACCGGTACCCATACAACATGCGAGGAAAATCGAGAGGTGATCGATTTTCAAAACTATAGAAGAAACCCCATGCTATTCTTAGAACGAGTCGAAGAGAAGATAGCCAAAACCGGAGAAGACAGATGGTTTGTAATAAGGAGCATGTTGGACGAGATGTTCCGAAAAGTATATGACAACTGGTGGACGGCGATGCGGCCGAGTATACAGAACTTCCAGGAATTTAAAAAACAGTTCAAATCTAAATATTGGTCCGATGCCACACAACACATGATAAGGAGTGACATAGGATTGGGCAGATATGACCTGCACGGCAAGCAAACTCCAACTGCATATTTTCTTGGCAAAATAAATATAGCCAGACATTTAGAGCCTGCAATTCCTACGGAATGTTTAGTGCGGCTATTAGCATACCACTATGGTGGCGAAATTACAAGAGGCCGAATAAATGGACGTATACAAACCATCGAGGAGATGTCAACATTATTGGCAGAGATGGAACAGGAGAAGAACTTCCTCCAGTATAGACGAAGGAACGATGAGATAAATAGAAATAATGGTCGCCGCGACGCCCCATATGAAAATAATGGACAACGACCAAACAATAGTTATAACAATAACGGTAACCAATATCAGCGCGGTTACCAAAACCAGAATAACACCAATAACTATTCACGAAATAACGCAAATAACAACAACAATAACAACAACCACTATTACCGTAGCCCTCCTACAAATAATAACAATAATGGATACCAGCGTGCCAATGAACGAGACCACCAGTACCAGAACAACCGGGGTTATAACAACAACTATGATAACCGATACAGGCATAATAATAACGGCAATAATAACAGTCAAAATCAAACATATAGAAGACAAGTGAATTATGTAAGCGTTGACGATAGGGATGTGGGAAGACGTTGGTACCAGGGACGAGCAAACTATAATGGAAACCGTGGAAGAAGTTTTCGGGAGGAGAGTAACCAGCACTACCGCGATGAACATCGGCGAAGTAGAAGCTGCGACAACAACAGAAACAACCGAAACTCAGTGACGTTCAATAATAACGCCATTGAGGTACAAGAGTCACAGAGCAGAGACAGACCCAATCAATCAGACAACAGGACTGAGGAGATCAGCCCTGATTTAAACGAACTGCGGCAGTGAAAATCCACCAGGTCCCATCACTGAACCGGCAATTTGGGTACTTACTAGGACGTGACAAAACGACTGACGATACATTGACAATAGTGCACAATCATTTCTTAAAGAATGTTAGAGAAGAACTACTGAACGAAGACACGATAACGCAAAATAATTCAAATAATGAGATTGTTTATATCATCGCCCAAGTGAATGGACTAGAGACAAGATGTATGATAGATACGGGCGCAAACGTGTCGTTAATCGACAACAATGAATACATCAACATTCAAAAATATAGTAAGGCCATCTTACCAACTTTACCAATTCAAAATATAATTTTAATCGGAGCCACTGGAAGGCAAAACAAGTCAATAAGAAAACAGGTATCATTAACAGTGACCAGCAGAAATGTAGCTATACCTATGATTTTTCTAATAGCTAGTAATCTACCATTTAATCTACTAATAGGCTGTGATATTTTGAGAAAATACTCAGCAATAATTGACATGAGACAAGCCATAGTGTCATTAAAGGTGGATAATATAGAATGGACAGCAAAATTGGTAGAAAACAAGAATGTACCTTCATGCAATAGTATAAGAAAATTCAATAATAATCAAAATGAGTCATGGAATGTAAGAAGGGAATACTTTGGGTGTGAAGATAGTTTATGGTTGGAAAAATTAGAAGAGATCCGACAATTTCGGTCAGAACAAAATGAATGTAATCTAACCACACAACAAATAGAAAAGTTAATTTCAATATATAATAAATACCGCTATGTTTTTTCTGATGTACCTGGCAAGGTAAAGGATTATCAATTTACATTACAATTCAAGGAGCCTGTAAATTTTAATAAAAAATCATATCCCGTTGCTTATGCACTAAAAGAAGCAGTGAGGACTGAACTGGACAAAATGATAGCAGAAGATATTATTGAATATAGCTGTTCCCCATATACCAGTCCGTTAATAGCAGTTCCAAAGAAAGATGGCAAAGTACGACTCTGTTTAGATGCTAGAGAGATTAATAAGATCATAGTTAATGACAGAACATCTCCTGGAGAGATTGAGGAGATACTGAAAAAGTTCAATGGCATACAATTTATTAGCACCTGGGATACGGTTTGTGGGTATTGGCAGGTGGAGCTACACCCAGATAGTCGAAAGTACGTCGCCTTTATTTTCGAAGGAAGGAACTATCAGTTCAAGAGACTACCGTTTGGACTGGTAAATTCAGTAGCTGTATTCGTAAGATGTATGGACCAGGTGTTGGGTCCAGATACTATTCCATATACCACAGTCTATGTTGATGACTTGTTGATTACTTCAGTGAATTGGGAAGACCATTGTGACAGAGTAGGACAAGTATTACAAAAACTATCAGACAATAACGTTACACTAAAACTTCAAAAATCTAAGCTTATCGCCAGTGAAGTCCAATTCCTGGGTTTTAACCTAACAAGACAAGGAATAACAGCATCCAATGAAAAAATTGAAGCTATCCAGAAGTTCCCAAGCCCTAAAAATAAAAAGCAACTTCAATCATTTCTGGGACTTTGCAATTATTATAGGAAGTTTCAGAGAAATTATTCTGAAATGACAGCAAAGTTTTCCCCACAATTATCCTCTAAAAACAAATGGTCCTGGGGACAGGAACAAGACAATTTACTCCAAACGATCAAGCACAATTTCCTAAGTTCAGTTATATTAAAACATCCTAATTTCAATCAACCTTTCTTCATGAACTGTGATGCCAGTGATATAAGTTTAGGATCTGTATTATATCAAGAAGATAGTGAGGGAGAACATCAGGTGGTGAGTTTTGCAAGCAGAATACTTAATGGATGTGAACGCAATTATAGTGTAACAGAAAAGGAGTTATTAAGCGTTGTATTCGCTTGTGGGAAATTCAGAACCTACATTCTTGGATACTCAATAACTGTGAGGAGCGATCATAAGTCAATATCTTTCCTAAAAAATTGCAAGATCAACCATGGGAGATTGACAAGGTGGATACTCGCACTACAGGAGTACCATATAAATTGGGAGTATGTTCCAGGAAAACAGAATATTGCTGCAGATATATTGTCCCGGATTAACATAGGACAACAAACTTTTGAAGGGGAAAAAGAAACAATCATCAAGGTATACACTATAATAAAAAACAAGTCAGATTTGGAAAACATCATGAAATCAATTGCACAACAACAAACCGAGGATACCAAAATCAACAATTTTAGACAAAGACTGATCCAACAGGATGAAAAAATCGCTGCATATTACTGTCTACATGAAGACATATTATTTTACAAACCAAATAACAACCAAGGCTCATGGAAGGTGGTGATACCTAAAGCTTTAGAAACAGAATTAATATTGGACTACCATAGCCGATATGGGCATATGGGTGCATTAAAAGTAATGAAGGCACTTGAGGAACACACTTACATTAAGAATATCAACAGAAGAGTTAGAGAATGTATCCGGCAGTGTCACATCTGTCAATTAGCAAAATGCAATAACGAAAAAACAGAAGGAATTATGCAACCTATTACATCAACTGGTAAATTAGAGAGAGTATTTTTAGATGTGTGTGGTCCGTTACCTCGTAGTGGAGGGAGAAAACAGTATAAATTCATTATAATCATGTTCGACCATTACTCCAAGTTTACAAAACTATACCCCATTAATCGGGCAACTACAAAAAAGATTTTTCAAATAGTGATCCAACAATAGATACCAGAGTTAGGAGCTCCACGATCAATTATTACCGATCACGGAACTCAGTTTCGAGGAAGGGTTTGGAAGGAGACTTTGTTAGATCTAGGTGTCAAGACATATAAAACATCTGTCTATCACCCAAATAGCAACCCGGCGGAAAGAGTACTGAGGGAGGTCGGCCGTATACTCAGGACATATTGTTTTGATAAACACCAGAAGTGGAGTGACTACATTACACAAACTGAGAGCTTTATCAACTTAGCTTACCATGAAGCAATACAAGATACTCCATATACCATAATGCATGAAAGACTACCACCCCGAGAAATTAGTGAAATAATCAATTTCCCAAACAACCCAGCTTACCAGTTCGACAACGGGAGATTCCACAGCAAACTGAACGAACAAGTGGAGAAAAGAAGGAAAAAATACAAAACAATTCAGCAGAAGGTGATCCAGTACAAGATTGGAGATAAGGTATTGTTAAAAAACCGCGAATTGCCAAGTTCTAAGGAAGGAATAGCAAAAAAGCTATTATTACTGTATAATGGACCATATGTTGTTATAAAAAACAATAACAATAATACTTATATCATTAGTGATGTGGAAACAAAAAAGATTAAGGGGACATACAACCAAGTTTCCTCAAAAATGTATTATGAACCTAATAAACAAAGTTGTATAATAACCACCAAAATTCTAAAGAAATAGTAAGATCAACTTACAACTAATTATTTATGAGAACTAATTTGGAATTGAAGAATTTATTATTATAAAACCACAAAATTCCAAACAAAGAGTAAGAACAACTTACAACTAATTATTTATGAGAATTAATTTGGAAGTGAAGAATTTATTATTATAAAACCACCAAAATTCTAAAGAAATAGTAAGATCAACTTACAACTAATTATTTATGAGAACTAATTTGGAATTGAAGAATTTATTATTATAAAACCACAAAATTCCAAACAAAGAGTTAGAACAACTTACAACTAATTATTAATGAGAACTAATTTGGAATTGAAGAATTTATTATTATAAAACAACAAAATTCCAAACAAAGAGTAAGAACAACTTACAACTAATGATTTATGAGAATTAATATGAAACTGAAGAATTTATTATTACAATACCACGAAAGTGAAAAAATATAGTACGCTCATCTTACCAACTTTGATAATTCAGGATATAATTTTAAATGAAGCCCAATAAATAAGGTTGAATATTTCAGAATTTAGATAAATAGTAAGGACCAATTACAGTACAGTTTAAAAATGTAATTATGAATCAAGCAGATAAACAACTGGGAATAAATTTCCAAAGTCTAAACAAAATAAGCACCTCTTATTAAACACAGTTATGAACTTATTATTGGAATATAAAAGAAAGATGCAACGTCCATAAATTAGAAGAAACTATAGTGATATAAAATGAATAAGAAAGGACAAATGTAGACAGTCGACGATGAAAATGAGACAAGACTAGAAACGAATTTATTGCAAATAACCTATCATGATTGTGAGAGAATCAACAACAACTGAAGATGCAAATACTTGTTATGTTTTAATTTAAATGAAGATAGTGGATGAAAAATGAAGATTAAGCAGTACTGATAAAGAAGGAAGGAAGATAGTACCAATAGAAAATAAAAAATGTTATTAATATCGCCACAAGAAAATAAACATCTGAAAGAATCAATGGAAAGAAATATTTAGATCTGAGAAGTTAGACTGAGTGAACAATCCCAAGAATATATTATATTATTTTTTTTATTTCAGTCGTGAATAGACTAGTGACTATTAAATGTGATTGACTGACGAGATAGCTCCAGCAATCGATTTTATTTATGTATTATGTATTGTAAGGACAGCGGGGTATTAGGTCAAGAGAGCCCCCCGACTGATTCCAGAATATATGGTGATTAATTTGTTAGGGAAGTAACATGTTCCAGGGATAGAACACTTATAATTAAAGACAAGTATACCAGATCATAATAAGAATAACAAATGATAATGTGAAAGATAAGATGATTGATAATTTCAACAAAAACAATATTTTATTAAAATGATCAAATTTGGTGGCAGGGTAATATGTAACATTACATTTGGAACAACATAATATCGTACCTGATTTAATGAAGACTTTGGTTAAGAAGCTGACAAGGAGAACAATATCTTCCAAGATGATAGTGAAGAGGAACGACTAACAATTTTAGACTGACTAGTAAGACAACTGACCGTACCCAAATTAATGATTTAGGCTAAGTGATGCAGATATCTTCAAACCCCAACTATGACAATGAACTTTCAGTAATGACCAAACAAAGAGTTATAAAGACAAACGGTTTATGAACCAGGACTATAAAGAAACAAATGGTTTCAGTTAATGTATCATTATATCCAGATAATCAAAATACAAAGTGAGGGATAATAGGCCCAAACATGTAATATTATGTAAGAGAAATATTAGTAAATAATTAAGTTAATTGATGTAACAAAAATATAAATATACCTGATTATAGATACATGAACCATACAAATAATTGTCACATATAGAGTTCATAGGGTTGTCCAGTAAACAACAAATTATAACATGGTCACAATAACATTTATAACAAGAGTAAAACCCAGATAAACAGTAAATGTAACAAGATTATTAGAACTGTGTGGTGAGGTAGAGCAACAGTGTTCACTTTATTGTAATTTTTGTAAATCAAACATCAGTAAGTATACGGATGTTGAAACCCATATAAATAGTAAATATGACATAGACAGTGTCAGAATAATGAATAAATTAGCTGACAAGGGACTAACCAATTAGTATAGAATTTGTTTTGTAAAATGTGCATGTTTTATGTTTTAGGCACAGTGTTATATCATAGTATTTGTGTTGTGTTTTTTGTATGTAACAGATGATACAGTTAGTTTAAAGGAATGTCAATTTAATGATATTAATTCCATTTTTTTTTTTATGTTGTGTTAACAAATATAACAATAGAGCTGATGTTAAACCATGGTAAATTAATTGACCAAGCAGAATGGACTATATAAAGATGTTTTGTTAAGTGTCAAACACTTATACAGTCTGAGTAGAAAATAATTATTTGTGCAAGGATTTGGTATAATCATAGCCATGTGGGCATGAATTTAACTATTGGAGTAATATATTTTTTGTGTTGTTAAAATAACGTTATATGTTAAACCATTTTGATGAGTGTTAGAAGTTAATTTAATTGTTAAAGATTTTAAAACATGGTGATGAAAGTAATACTATTACATAGGCCAGGTGAAACCAACTTTAGTAAATTTTGAACAATTATATTAGAAATTTTGTAAAGCAAATGTGAAAAGGTAGATGTATTTATAGGTAATAACGTATACAAGGAATATAGAAACAAAATAACACATATCAAGTTATTTAAGAAAATTCCAAATAATAAAATTGTAACATCCATAGTTTTTAAGTAAAAATAGGCATGTTTGGTGTCTAAATATAACAAATGTGAAGATCAAAATAATGCTGATAGTGGTTTTAAATTCCCATTCAGTATAGAAAAGTTATGTTAATTTAAAGATTTTGAACAAATTTTAGACTTTGAAATAACGAAAGTATGTGACAATGTAGATCCGAATTAACCAACCAGATTCCAAGTTTACCCTTAGCAACCAGAAATTTCGGATAAATAAAAGGGGACTTCTTTGACAACGATCTTAGCAGATAGACGCGTTCTTAAATCGTCTTACATTATATGTTATAAAACGTGAAAAAACAATACAACTAGATAAATACTGTTAGAAGTACACTACACGAACTTTTTGCAATAACAGAAGACTACCCATTATATGGATTAGAAGAAATAACAACCAGGAAGAAGATTTGAAGTGGACGAGGGACGAGAAGGAAGATCTGACGTGTACGTGGGCCCTATCTTCAACCAAGAAGAGTACAAGAAGAGGATTTGGTGATCTGACATCTCATTATATCGTATTTCAACACACACCTATGTATACACGTATTTTAAGTAATAATCAATTAAACTACAGACACCATATGACACAAACACTAAAAACAATCACTAATAACACCATATAAGACTAACACCTTTTTTAAATACAACGAGAACTTTTAATTTACATAATAACTATCAAAGCCTGAACTGGACATAACCTTTTTAAAACTGGTAACCACTATACAATTTCTGTGTGCACCTATCACTCTAACGTTGTAATATCCTGTAATTGTAAACTTGTATTTTGATTAATAGTGCAATATTTTGTATAATTATTATCCCCGAACCATATACGCCCTGAGATAATTAATATTTTTATTTAAAAACGTTAACAAAAAGCATTGTTTTGGTCTCGAGAAATACTAAACGTTTGGCTACTGCTGCCAACTGGTAAAGGAAGAATTATATTTTGCGCTACAATTGCGATTATTCTGTTTAAATTTATTAAAGCAGTCAACCAGTGTTTTTTCCGAATAAGGGATTCCACAAGGATATATGTTTGATAATATTTGTGTGTCGTTATTATTGCTGTTACATTAGTAAATAGAATTCACCGATTGCAGCGGACCCGACAGTTGGCATCGTTTGAGTGACGTCACGGAAACGTGGAGCATAGTGGGAGTAAGCGGCAATTTATAAAACCATTAGCCGTTCAACCTAACACATTTATAATTACACATCGACGACTCCAGTGCGAGTTTGTCGCTACATTATTTACCTATATTACAAGTTGACACTTCCAACGGGTGGTGTAATTCAAGTGCACACGACATAAATATAAGTAACCTATCCATAATAACATTGTACGTAACGAAAAATCTGATTACCAATAGACGAACCTGAAGTGAGGCTACATACATTACGTTTCGATAAGATTCAATCACGAGATAAAATTTTTATCGTTACAATATATATATAGATTTTCTACGTTTCCCTACATGCTTTAGCTGTCACTGTTCACCGTATTATACCGCAGCTAAACTGAAATGTGTTGAACATCACTTCCTTAGCCCCTCGAGAATCTCAAGAAAGTAGGGTACATGAATCTCCTTACCTTCATATGTTTTGTGCTCTCAGTATTGTTCCCTGAAAAGCCATATAAAGTTTACAGTAGTAACATCTCTACATTATATAATCTTTTTTTAACTTAGACATTTGTAAATCTTTGTTTATATTTGGAAGAATTTAAGATTTATTTATGGTACTAATTGAAAATTAAAAATATTTTCATTATGACAAGCAACATTTTCTTTAAAATACAACGCAAATGATATAATTTACTGATTTCCTTATTAAGTAATTAATAATACTTCGATATCGTCAGTAATCAGACACTTCACCCTGACCTTAAGATGCCACTTATAATCCAGAGAGTTGTAACCAAACAGAACCATCAGACGGTACATCGTAAAAATCAGTGACTAGAACATCTAGACAACAACGGCATGAAGATTTGTTACGTCCTTGGAAACATGGTTCTACAGAGACATCATTGGATGTTTTGCTTACAAGACTAAATCTTTTATCTCATTTACTTAATATTCTGTTGCTGATGTAGAATGCTGATTACAAATGTAAATAAAGTAATAATAATCATAATAATTCGATATAATAATATCTATTTTTTAAGCTTTGCAAATTGTGTGAATTAGACTGGAGGTCCATAAAAGTAGGCGACAGTTCCCTCTTCATTTCAAGAGCTAAATGTTTAGAATGCAGAGGCAGTGATGAGACGTCCAGAGGGACACGTCCAGACGGGCAACATTTTATGTGTTATCCAGCGGAACAAGATCTTGAGCGAATGTCTGTTTGGTTGAAAGCATACGTCACACTCTTTATAACGTAATAATCCCAGTTGCTGTACATATAGCGAAGAGGAATATTTCTGATTAACGTTACATGCCGAAGCGTATACTAGAATTTGAAAGTAACGTAAGGGCATGTCTATATTTTGCTTGGAAATGATTCTATAGTTCGTTTACATAAAACATATATTACTTTTTGCTGGGTTGTACGAACGTGTAGCGGTAACAATACAAACTTGAGGACGAGTGTCTATTGTTCTTTGCAGTAACAGGTTTCGTTTTCAGTTAGTTACGTTATATTTTCTTTTTTATATGCCAACAACAAATATTTACTTTTAATTAAACGTAGGAACAGAAATCTGCACAACTCTGCTATACAGTTGTGTGCGTTGACGTGAGTGTGCGCGTACGCATGTGTCCTAAATGTGTACAAGTACAACTTACTCCCGTCTCTTGTCTGTCGTCAATGTTGATTGTGTTGTTTGTCCGAGACCAAACAGGACAAAGGTAAATTTTTTTTGTGACAAGAGGTGAATCCTTTTCCTGTTGTTGCATCTTTCTAAACACATACACATGCAAGCACATATACACACACTGAAAATAATGAAAGGTTGGAATATTCATGAAGAGTGAATACGCCGTGGCAAACTGTTAAAGGACTTTCTACACAAACTAACCAGTCCATGTCTGCTGCTTTTGTAGAGATTTACAACGCAGAAAGCGAATCTGGATTTCATTAATATTTTACCTTATTCGTTTTAATGTCATTGCCGCTTACTTTGGTTGTCAACATCTGAACCCCATCGGATAATTGTAGACATTCCGTTTAGTTTCCATACTCTGCGGAGTATAGTAACGAAATAATGCATTCACCTGTATCACACAAAATGGAAAATATCTACTGCGCAAATTAAATACTTATTTCTTTCCGGATTTGATTATATTTACTATTAAGTACGCAATAAATTCTGTAGATAAGAATGTAATTATTTATTTTTTACGTGCTAGAGACGGCTAAAAGAAAGTCAGTTCTGAAAACTGAAAACTTCTAGGTTAGCCGAGTCCATCTTCAGTGGCGTATCTAGAATTTGGCTTGGGGAGTCTGGGGTCGGTTCGACTTCATACAAAGGTAAAATAATTTAAGACTAATCAACATTACTATCTTTAAAGTAAATGAACTCAGTCACATTAAAGTAAATGGTAATAACACAATAGCCTATATACCTATGCGTTACTGAAACATTGTTTACAAGGTGCTTATTGACTAATTTGATTTTCCTGTATTTCATATTTCAAACGTATATGCTAATGCTGTTTGTATATTTAAAAAAGAGTTACTACTATAATAGTGTACACAGCTAAAAAATAATAAAACAGTGAAAAAATCAAGAGATTAACGTAATTGGTCAACTTTTTTTACCCTCTGGGGGTCCGGTCCCGTTCGCCCCCCCCAAGTAAATACGCCCCTGTGCATCTGGGGCCTACGTTCTATGCGTACACGATCGATATAACCATAACTGTTTGTAAAATCTAAAGTATCCGCCAGTAGGACCGTCATCCAGTTTTTCTTCTTCTTGCTTCAAACGTACAACTGACGTTGTGTCGATGAGGTTTTTGTGTCCACATCCGGCCGGACGACCAGTTGTCATTCTTCCAAATACCCCGTGTAGACATAGAGATCCAGTCGGCACTTACATTGAAGATGACTGCCGCAGCCGCATTCGATCAGTCTGAAGCAAAAATAAGAAGAAGAACGGCGGTTCTACGATACGGATACCTTAAATGTTAACCAATGTGACGCCGATCGTAAAAGCCTTTAAACTCATAAAGACTGTTGTATGATCATCTATATATATAAAACTCAAAGTCTGAGGATTTATGGGTACTGAATACACATCCACACCGTTACACCGATTGCCACCAACCTTTGCACAGGTAACCTTTGACACAAGGCGAAAAATACTGTCTAACGTGGAATTTGATATTTTGCCCCGTTCGCACGATTTAGGCCCTTTTAATTATGCCTTTTCGTTTACGCGTATGTCAACAACACCATAGAGACCAGAATTAATTACCATAGTAACAAGTAAATAAACAAATGATATTTAGCGGCATCGGAACTGTACCTTTATCCGTTCCTACAGTTTGTAATGTTTTTAATATGCGATTGTATCGATATATTTTGTACTTTTGTATAAGATACATTTACATATTTTGTGATTGTCTTAAAGGATAATAAAATTTGTGTTTATACGTATTTCTGATAATCCAATGAATAAGTAATGAAATATATTAAATACTACTACTAAAGACGTCAACAATACCATGGAGACCAGAATTAATTACCATAGTAACAACTAAATAAACAAAAGCTATTTAGCGGCATCGGAAATGTACATTTATCCATTCCTGCAGTACATTTTCGATGATTTATATAATATGCAATTGTATCGATATATTACGATGTAGAAAAGAAGAAGTGTACTAATTGTAAATTGTCCTATTACTTAATGCAAAGCGAAAATATGTGTTGTTTTCATTTGTGAGGTTAGATGACAACGGTTTTTGGTTTTTAGTTTACTGCTGAAATAAATAAATCCCATGGTTGAAGAAAACATAACGTTTAATGTGTTATACAATGCTTTTTAACACAGTAACACTTACAGAATTTAGCGTTTTTGATTTAACAGGTACTTTATAAATATCTCCAAAGGCTTTATAAACGGGTACTTTTAAATCTCCAAAGGCTGTTGCACCAACATAATAATTTAGTACAAGTCTTGAAAACATCTTTGGAGAGAATTTGACTAATGAGTACAAAATTGTTATACGAGCTGACAGAACGCCATACAGACATAGACAATAAAAATTATATTAAAATACTTATTAAAAGTCAAATATTGTGAAGCCGCGGGTAACAGCTACTACATGAATAAACGAGACTTATACAAAGAATAGGGGTAGGTAATAAAGGCTATAATACAAAACGACACAAATACACTATGCATTTGCAAGTTCAACTGTAATGAATTTTCGGTGTCCAATAAAGTAACGGCAAGTTAGTGGAGCATATTACGTTCCAGTACACTCTGGGAAAATGTACGTTCACAATGCAGTAAGAAAACTAAATTTAGGAGAAAAACTGCATTATAAGGAAATGGTCCATTAGATAATGGGGTTAGCGTTGCTTGCAGTGACTGCAAAGTTGTGAGGTGTGACAGTTTTTTGCTGCTTTCGTGAAACATTACGCCGTACATTAGTTAGTGCTAACCTAATAAACAGTGCACGACCGTGTAAAATATATTTTTCTACCGTAATTGGAACGCTAAAATATATGAGCATTAAGTTAAAGTTAGTTTCTTCGTTCTCTTGACTGGGTTTACATTTTTTCTCTTGTACAGTACATAAAGAGGACAATATGGTTAGCTCTATGCCTTGGCCGCCACTGATTTCTCCAGCTGATGTAACGATGACCAATTAAGAATTTGGTACTCTCCACTGTACGACTAGATATTGTGATAAACGTTTTAATCTGAAGTAGGTTAAAAACCAACTTTGGAAACGAGTGCACTGGCCACAGAACCATTTGTATTCCACTACTAAAATCTACCAAACAACAATTCTTCAATAATACAACTTATTTACACAAGAATTTTATACAATTTGCTTCCCTTTCACCAGATTTTAATATTACAATTGTATTACCAAACTTAACATACGATATTTTAAGAAAAATAGGAAACAGATATAAAGGCAAGCAGGCCGTTTGATTGACTTTTAATCCTGTACATTTTTGGAGATCTTTATCAAAAATTTACATCACGGCATTAGTACTCTACGCATGTCAACGGATATAAACTGAATCTTGAAAATTTTCTTGTATATAAGACAGAGATGTACAAAGAAGAGTACGATTGAGGAGTACTCTGGAAGTTTGAGATGGTGGATTTGCCTTGTAAAAATTAACATATCTAAAACCGATTATCTACTACTATTATCTAGCTCTACTAACCGATAGCTGCAAGGCTTGATATGCTTAGATCTAAAGTTTGGCCTTAGTTATTGAAGATAAACGTTTACCTTCGATTTTGAACTCACCCGCATTGATTAGAAGTTACGTATATCCTTATATTAAAAAATGTAAAAATTCACAGTGAACATCAATCTTTTATTCTTTACTGAATCTGTAACGTCACCTTAAAACTCTGCGTTAATATGCTGTTCCACTGTGATGAAAAATACTTTATAAATAAAAACTGCAGGCTTACAAGTGACTACTAAGCATGTCTCATGGAAAGACTACTTGAAACGCCAGTGGAACACATTGTAATATTAGAAC
Organism: Magicicada septendecula; assembly: GCA_034769895.1. Classification (NCBI taxonomy): domain Eukaryota; kingdom Metazoa; phylum Arthropoda; class Insecta; order Hemiptera; family Cicadidae; genus Magicicada; species Magicicada septendecula. The sequence continues at coordinate 169,946,465 of CM068374.1, read as the reverse complement.
TTCAAGAATATGTCACATGCACACGCTTAGAGAAATTTCTATGATTCTGTGCTCAATAGTTGCGAAAGGAAATATAGCATCATTCAACTTGTAATTGCAGTATTTATTTAACCAACGGAATAAGCATTTTATATCATAAACATTTTGTATTACTATGTTATAACAGTCAGCTTTCGTTCTATATTATATCACAGTCATTAAATATGCAGATAATCAGGTGCCGGTAATTATAGCGAGCGGTGAAACGATGAATACAACAGTTGTAATAGGAAAAAAGTTTGGAATAAAAATTAATTTCAGTAAAAACTGGGGTAACGGAAACCGCTACAGAAAACAGTGATAAAAATGTGATAATAGAAAATCAACAGTTCGAAGAATTAGATTCATTAATGTAATTATTAATATTGTAGAAGAACGGAGTACCGGTCTTACTTTGAATTACGTTTTATTTATTTTTGTTTCGAATTTAATTTAATTTAATTTAATTTAATTGTTTAATTAAATTAACTAATGTTGGATTAATTCCATTAATTAATTCGGTTAATGCCACTTGACGTTGTTTAAAAAAATATTTAAAGTGTTGATAATATAGTTCAATTATTTTTCTTCGAAGTTTGTTTATGGTGTGACGTTCTTCTGTCGACTAGGTGAATCTGTGAAGTTGATCTCTCACTGAAAGTACATTTAGTTTTGTATGAAATAACTACTTACTTGAAGTGAGTCTGGTTGACTTCGCAATGTTGATGTGACAATCTAATTTTAGATTTAATTACCACAATTCAAATTGCCGCTGTCTGTCGTGCCATCCATTGAGAGACGTTCACCTACTCTGTAATGACCTAGTCTATTGAAATAAACCGTCTGACTCTAATTTCTTGTACTAAATTGTAATTTATTTCATTTTAACATCACCTGAATTATTTAAAATATCATAAACCGTTCTAGGTTCAAATTTGTTTTACATTGGAATTTACTTTTATAAAAATGTTGTCTCAGGGTTGGTAGTTCTGATCTACAAACATCAGACTAGATTAACATATTTTTTGGTTAACTATTTTATTAAGGTGTAGGTTCTTTTAGCCTGCAGAATACAAATAAAGTAACTAGAAAAACTTATTCTACCATTATTAGGTAGTCGGAGAGTGATTACCAATCAATTACATCTTAATGTATAATAGATAAAATAATGACCATACCTGATTCCGGCATTATAGGTTAACTTGTTTAACTGTCAATCGACAATGGATGTTAAGTGACTTAATGAACGTTAATGAACGTTGAAAGAACTCTTTACAATACATGAAATGTGAACGCAATAAAATAATAACTCAATTCAGTGTTCCTTAAAGAATCATCTGAATCGTTATACTGGATTCCTTCAAAGAGGTAATCGTTTAATTATTAGTATATTATGTCGCTTGGTACAGCATCCTTTTATTAATAATATAAAGAAATATTTCAAATAGTAGTAGACTCTTCCTAAATTAATTAACATAAATTATATTTGCATTGGTTAACTGTTGTTAATTAATTTCGCCAGCTGACAATTCTCAAATTTCTTACTAACTATCGTTAGTTTAATCTTGGTTTAACGTTAATGACTTCATTTAGGTGTGTGATTGTAACACACTCAATGTTTATATATAACAAACTATTATTGTCTTCAGAACTCTTATTTATTAATTATATAAAATTAATTTGAGGATTCTCTCTATAAATAATTGCTGAATGAATTAATAGGGTGCTATGCCCTTTATACTTTAGTCTATACACATTGCATTAATGTTGTTCGATAAATATATCGTCATTTCTCAATTTCCTTAATTAATATAAGAAATCACTTTACTCCCTGTAAATCGCGGAATTGCTAGGGATTATACACTTAGCAATTCATGTATTCGCACTGTTTATTATTCATTCAGCTTCAATTGTAATGTTGTTATGATATCGCACAAATTGAGGTTAGGTTTGCTTTTGTTTACATCGATGACGCGCACAAGCTAAGTTAAACAGCTGTTTTCTGGCGAAGCCGAGCTGCCGTCTGTACTCATCAAAGGTTATTCAAAACGTGCCTCGAGGTGGCGTATGTTGCTGCCGTTCCCGTCTGCAATCCTTGTAAAATTTGTCGATTTCTCTTGTTTGATTGGCTGACGATCTTTACTTTAGCGCACATACCCCCTTCGCGAAATTATTTAATTGTTGTAATAAGCGTGGGTGGCTGGGCTCGAGATTACGAACTGACGCTAGACATTTTTCCAAACTAACTCAAATATTTTTAAAATTGACATAACTTTCTTATCACTCCGTAGATTGTGAATCTAAGCTTACCACTGCATGGCGAACATTTGGCTCTTAATTTAGAGTCCACACATGATATGTTTTCGTCCATGATTAAGGAAGATATTGTTTGAAATGAACACTTTGCACTATTTATTAATAACTTTATATATTCTTGGATTATAACTAGCTAATGACAATCATATCTCTTCGAGATTATGCCTTTCAAGTCCTTTGGCACTCTCTACTTATTATTTACTTATGATTATGAACAAAATACATCTCCTATTCTAACATTGTCTTAGGCCTATGAATCTACTAACTATATTGATTAATTATATACGAGAAATAGTTTCTGGGCAATTTCTATGTTGTCCCAATTATATATACAGTGTCATTACAACTACTGGTTGACTTTGTTAATGGGAATATATTGTTAATCCCTGGTTTTTTAGTCTATTTAGTGACTTCTGTATAGTACTATCAGGTGTCCCCTTACTTTATTTCTTTTTTAATTAAGTAGTGTCCTTTCAGGCCACTATCTGGTTCAGAATAGTTCACTACAGTTATTATATTGATTTCTAATCTGGTGTTTTTCATACATTGGTACGCTCTTTTGCGTTGAGAATTGAATAACAGTATTTACATCTAGTGTCACATGACAAATGTGCTTAATTGTGATTATTATATTTTACATTACTGATAATAATTCTCTTACACTATCATCTTAGTGATATAACATCTTATTTATTACACAGGTATCCCCCTTTTTATTCCTGTTTAATTTTACAATAGGTTTTATCTGAGTTTCACATGGTGATTCTCATTTTGTCTGTTTTTGTTCATTTGGTTTACATTAATTCTCATATAAATACTACTCTAGGTAGCTGATCTTGGTGCTGGTAGAAACCTTATCACCTCTACTTGACTTTTTGTACAAGAGATTTTAGTTTAAACATGTTTTAGTTATTAATAAGTATGAATCTAGGTGGAAAGTCCCTGTATTTAGGTTATGTGTCTTCCCCCCTTATAGCAACAATGGGTGAATTGAGTTGATTCAAATTTACATTTTTAATCTTGTTTTTACTAGTATTATGTTATTAATTATCACCTGTAATTTATTAATTAGTTCTTTTTTCTTTCTGTTATCATTTTTCCATTACTTAGTTAACAATTATTACTGTTATTTGACAATTTTGATTCTCTTGTTATTTACATTAATGCTGTTCATAATATGTTATTATGCTGTTGTTTACAGCTCCTTATTGTACTAATATTATCATTACTCTCACTCTTTTGGCTAATATTGGATGCCCTACTCATTTACTAGTCTAGTGGTCATATACAGGTCATCTAAGTTAGTCAGTTAGTGTTTTGTCTACAACTGGTAAGTCTCTCAGTTAGTACTTTACTGGTGTTGGCTATTTACTTCACATTAGGCCATCTTATTTCATTGTCATTTTATTTTTGTGGTTCTTCTTAGGTCACCATTCTGATTGATATCATCAGTATCATTATTTCTTCCTTATAATATGTACTTTCTTCGTTTATTGGCTTCTTACTGACCGGATCTATTGGGTTATTGTTTCTGTTGTATAATCACTGTTGTATAATGCATTTTCTTTCTTGTTATTAATTATTATTACCATTACTATATTAACTCCTGCGTTGTGGGTTCATTCTTCTTTAATTGTTTGTTTATGTAGTTTCATGCTTGGCATTCTCATTGTAAATACTTGGTGGGTCTTGTTCCCCTCAATTATTATGACATGTTACTTATATTTTGATACTTAAAATATGGTGGTTATATGTCTTGTTACAATATTGGTTTTATTTTCACTGTAAACTTACTTGGTTTATTCACTCAGACGACGTTTCGGAGTGGTGTTCTCCTTCTTCAGTGAGTTCGAATACGGAATATGCCAAGTTGTCGGTAATTTTATGTGTAACGGTGTTTTTGTTTACAGGTTGTGTGGTGGTGGAGGTGGAGGGGATTGGCGCTGGAGTTTGAATTGTTGTATATGTTGTTTATTACTGTGTCGAATAGTGTGTTTGATTTAAATTGTAAATGGTCATTGAGTATGTTGTTTGGAATTTTGAACTCATCCGCATTGATCACAAGTTACTTATATCCTTACATTAAAAAATGTAAAAAATCACAGTGAACATCAATCTTTTATTCTTTACTGAATCTGTAACGTCACCTTAAAACTCTGCGTTAATATGCTGTAATTTACAATTTAAAACAAACACATTATTCGACACAGTAATAAACAACACATACAACAATTCAAACTCCGGCGCCAATCCCCTCCACCTCCAACCCCACACAATCTGTTAACCAAAAAACCGTTACAAATAAAATTACCGACAACTTGGCACATTCCGTATCCGAACTCACTGAAGAAGGAGAACACCACTCCGAAACGTCGTCTGAGTGAATAAACCAAGTAAGTTTACAGTGAAAGTAAACCCAATATTAATAATTATTATGTGTGTAAACAAAGAAGTGATGAACATTCAAAATAATTTCATTAATGTACCTCAGGAGTATAATCACTTCGAATAGAAGTTGTACAGTATAGATATTAGAGATAAAACTATGCTTTAAAATATAGCGTTTAGTAGAGTGAGAAGCACACTAGCTGCAAGAGGAATTGATCTGAAGTGACGGAAGACATTTGTATAGTGTTTTACTTGGAGCATTGTAAAGTATGCATTCTAGACACGGACGATTAGGAACAGAGAAACGAAGTAGCTGCAAAGGTTTAAAATGTTGTTGTGGCAAAGAATGGAAAAGATTAGCTGAGAAGAAACTGTAACAAATGAAGAAGTGATTAGGAGAATAAATGAAGAGAGAATAATTATATAAGTTATAAGAAAGGAAAACGCCAATTGGATTGGTCACATTTTGAAGAACTGTCTAACAAAGTTATTAATTGAGGGAAAGATAGAAGTTAGGGTAGGAGAGGAAGAAGAAAATATGATGTGTTGTCAGACTTGATGATGGGGAGAATTTATGAACAACTAAGACAAAGAGAGCAGCAACTGAAACTTGTATTAGGATAGCTTTACCACCCATTACGTTATACATAAAGCTGTGTTCTCTGTATTGGTAAAAAATACAGAGAACATTGTTTTTTCTCTTATGTAAAGATAACTACTTAATTTTTTTAGGTTTATATTTTTAGAGTTAGATATTTGATCGACCACAATTTGTTAATGGCCTACTGGTTAACCTTGTGTCGACTAATTCGTAACGAAACTTATCGTGTACTTTTAAGACGTAAGTGTAAAAAATATGGAAAATCCCATGGTCACTGGTCCCTTAACCATGAAGTTTACTTTCCATAGTAGAAACAGAATTTCCAAGCACGTATTAGTCAGTAATAAAGTTAATGTTAACGTGTTTTTGTATATTCCAGTTCGAGTGTCAGGTATTACACGTAGTGCTGCACTATTTCCTGTTGACCAACTATTCATGGATGTTGGCCGAAGGGTTCTACCTGCACACGCTGTTAGTGTCAGCTTTTATTTCTGAAGAACGTCTCGTGAAGTGGTTAACGGGACTCGGCTGGACACTCCCGGCTCTGTTCATCATAGTCTACACAATATTAAGATGGGCTTTAGGCGACACAGAACAGTAAGTGACACAATTATTGTTTATGACTCTTATGGAAAGCGTAAATTTTTTTAATTTAATTATCTATAAATAAAACGTCAAGTAATATTTAACACGTCTCATTTTCCTCTTTCCATCACATGACAGACTTACTGTATACGTTCATGTAGCCTATAATACAGTCTTGCGAAGGGCATACACCTGATAACTATGGTTACTTTTAGGGAGAATATTTAACATGATTTCTTTACGTTTAATCTTCTATATTTTTGCTTAATGATTGTAAAATTAAATAACCACAACTTTTTATAAAAAAAGTTTTATTTTATTATTATTTATTAAAGTTATATTCTTTTTTCTTTTTCCGATCTTTATCTAAGATTCCGGAACGACATATCTTGTACGGTCGACTGCACGATTACCCACTTCCTTTTGGAAATAACATATATTTCTCCGGTCGCAAACAAACGAAAATTTATATAACCTATTGTAAGTATCGATTAGGCTAAACTAATAAATTACGTAAACCCGACTTCATCTTTACAAAGGCTAAAACATTAGAGAATTTTTTTTACAAGACTCGATTATCATTATAAATATGAAGAATAAATATTGATTGGTTTTTGATTTGGTAATGATACGTCTAACAATCTGTGCTATTAATACCGATTTCTGGAGCTTGATTACAGCACTTATTGGGTGAGCTATTCATTGGCACATTGACGTACAGTATTTATTTAATGCATTTTACAGTTTATTTCGTAAGTTTATTGTCTGAATTAGCAAATGTTTACGCACCACACGCGTCCTGAAAATATGCTAGTCTTCACAGAAGGAATTTAATTGTGACTGTTTAAACTTCTCGACGTGGAAACTGCTAGTTCATTGTTAGCCTCGCGTTATAGCTACAACAGTAGTCGGCCTTTGAAGTAGCTGTTTGTTGGCCTTCCATCGGCGGTGGACAATTACTAAGAGCTTGCACCCGAAACAGGCAAAGTGACATCGGAGAGCGACTCGCGGCCTAACTGTTGAAACCCACTTATATGACCTCAGAAAATGTCACATTTTATTTTCTTTGATTTTTCCAAGTAACGGGAAACAACTCGTTACTGATGCTAATCGTTGCCACTCGAATCAGCATACCGATGTCTCAGCTGCCATATGTTTGTTATGTGTTGTCTTGTATGTAAGCTCAACTAACAATGAATTAAAAGTTTATGTGCATATATAATCGAGACGTTTTGCATAGGTGCTGGATAAACGAAAGCCCGTACACAAACGTACTTATCGTTCTGGTGTGCCTGTCGATGGCGCTCAACCTCATCTTCCTGTGTAACATAGTGAGAGTACTGCTGGTGAAGCTGAGAGCGGGACCCAGCCACTTGTCCAACTCGCGGCCGTCTCGCAACCTGCTGCAGGCGCTGAGGGCGACGTTACTGCTGCTGCCGCTGCTCGGACTGCACTACCTGCTCACACCCTTCAGACCGCCCAAGGACCACCCCTGGGAGCGAATCTACGAAGTCACATCCGCCATCACAGCCTCCTTCCAGGTACCATCCAAACAACTCTTCCTTACCAACGAAATCTTAAAAATATTTTTGTGACTTTATTAACATTGTAATTAATTTACCTACAATTTATTGAAATACAAAACTGAAAGAAATAATTAGTCCGATAATACGAAATTTGTTTGTTACAGGGCCTCTGCGTGGCTACGCTGTTTTGCTTTTGCAACGGAGAGGTACGTACCAAACAGAGTCATCCAAGTTTATATTACGTTTTTTCTTACTTTTAACAAAACTTAGAATTCTGTAAACTTTGCTGCGAAAAACAATTTTACAATAATCGCTATAATAAAATACAAAAGTAAGTAAGCATATCAGGCTCCACTCGGATGAACATCTCGCAGAAAAAGTCAAGCTAACTACATTCCACTACACATTTTCATAATAGAGACAAAGCATACCCGGTCTCTCCAAGTCTAAAGAGAATAACCGCTTGTCACTGATAGAAAAGAATGTTACCACTTATCATTCCCTACACAGAATGTTTCCTAATTTTACAATTTATCTGTTAGAAAATCGTTACTACAAGCTTGTACTACAATTAGAAATAAGTTTAATTTACTGTATTGTAGTTGAATGTATAAAATATTATATATATATATATATATATATGTTTTCAAATAATAAATACTTCTCCAAGAGTATTTTGTCAATATATTATAGTTGTATGATTGTTACTTGATACACGTTTCACAAAAATAATCTGTATGCAAAAGAAGTTTCTGTAAAAATTTAAATATAAAATGCAACGATAATGTATATTAGCAAAATATACTTGCAGAAGTATTTATTATTTGAAAACATATATATATTATATACAAATTCTGTACAGAATACATGTATAGAAACAATCAGGAGTTACTTACAAAGAAAATATGTATGTATAAATACGCATGTTTGATAAATCAATATAACCGGTAGAGTATAATCGTACTTTTTCATCATTTGACAATGCGTTTAAAGCTTACTGCTCTAGAACAGACACTGACATTTTCAAAAATAAGTTAATCATGTCTGAAAAGTAAAAAAAAAAAAAATATATATATATATAACAATTCAAGATTGATTATATGTCTAGTGAACTCATTTATAAAACTGTTCTAAATTAGTTTTAAATTAGATCAAATCATTTTAAAACTTTTACATTTTTTCCTGCAAAACTACAGTATAGGCTTAGGGTTTTAGGGGCTTAGAAAAACCAGTTGGTATGGCGGCAGGCTACAACAAAAGAGACGCAGAGTGCATCACAAAATCAAGGTGCGTTTTTTCGCTCCCAGGTGGATTCAGCCTGTAGAAATAAATACCTGGGATAATACAACCAGAGGGCGACTGAACATTAGTAGCGGCCATACTACCTTCCATGTATGGCTAAAGCTGGCAGTCTATCCTGCCTGTAACTCCTTAACGTTTTAGCAGAAGAAAATTTTTTATTATAACATATTGGATTAGGAATTAAGAAACGATTCCTGCAGTTACATATTTGGAACACTGCCTACGTGAATGCAAAACCTAAGAATACAGAAAACTGACACGCTAATAATGGAAGCATTCAAAATATCGCACTATAGGAGAATTTTAAAAATTAAATGGGAGGAAAAACAAATGAGCGCATTCTGGAAATAACTGAAGGAAGGAGAAGGTCGTTGGTAGGGCATCCAGGACTAAAGACTTTGGTGATGGAATTCCCAGTATCTGTTACAGATTATCAGATTCAAATGTTCACTAGAACATCCTTAATATATTATTATTTTTCATAACACAGCCTATTTTTTTAAGTTAAAATTTTTTATTTTATTTAAACTTACAATCTGTATAGATCATAATTTATATACGTAAAACTTGAAAATTCATAATTTACCAATAAAGTATGTTAGCTCACTGTATGTTTGTGGTGTGTGTTGCAGGTGATCGCACAAGTCAAACGGAGATGGCAGTACGTGACGTTCAGGCCGAGAGCCAATTCGTATACCGCAACAACGGTCTCGGTACGTCAGGTTAGCTTTGAGTTATTGATACGCTCTGGTCACTGTAAGTCTTAAGTAACGCACACATCACTACATACGACAAGTAACGAGACAAATATTGTAACTTCCCGCTTATGAGAGGCATTCACCACTTATGAGTGTATTGCAATTACCGGTTTCGTTAATTCAGCCCCACAGTTGTACGCTAATTCTGTAACGTCCCACTTAATGTGAGGTACTTGCGAAACGTACACCTTTAGTCAAGCCCCAAATGTTGGGTTTGCCAAACTTGTAACGTCCCACTTAATGAGGTACTTGCGAGTTATATTATATGCCTCACGCAGGATGCGTCACTTCTGAATTATACTAACTGACGTTTTCAAAAGTATAAATAAACGATTTTGTTTATTTTGTTTTACTCAATCTGAAGAGAAATCGAGAGTGTGTGATTTGGGGTCAAGGAGGGAAGTTGTTCAGCCTTATGCAGAAGAGAGAGCAAGCATCACTATTTCCACTCAGTTGAGACGATTTCTTCTGTTTGTTGTGCTGAAATTTCTTATAACTACCCACTACAATAAATTATAACACTTTATTATTCAAGATTAATTTTCAATAATATTGCTTTATTTATTATTGACTTTTGTCTCCTGCCACCAAAATATAGGTATCCCAATTAATCTTATCTTCAATAAAACATCATCTCGACTTTACCGAGTAAACATAGAGTTGTCTAAGGAGCAAAACATATATGGTGTTATTTACCCAATTTTTACGCTATAATAAAAAACATCAACTAATACATAATTCTTAATAATTCCCCAGGGTTCAGGGTAAGTTCTTTTTGTTACGAGAGTGTCAGAAATGGATAATTACTACGCTTTACAAATACCGAAAAATTAATAAATAATTTTGTTTAATTTTCATGTAGTATGTAGTTCCAGGAATTGCCGTAAGAGAGCAGCGTGTATTTGTTTACTTTAAAAAACATATGATCAAATGATTATTTTTTGTTCTATATCACTGTTCAGAATGAGTTTTCTTCTGGAATTATTACGAAAAAATGTTTATATTACCTCGCTCCGTATGGTTCTTACTGGATTGAAGCTTTTTCTGTGGTGAGGTCCGTCTTGCGTTATAATTTTCTTACCGTCTGGAGTATTTTCCAATTGTCAACGAGAACTATGCCGAAACCATGTTGGATCATCAGAAGGTTTTCATTCACTGTTTATTAATGAATACAACCATTTAATTTGGATTAATCATGTATAATTAGATAGTGGTCATGCTGTTTGTCAATCTTGCGTTAATTTCAACTCCTCCAACGTTCCAAAAAAAGGTTATTTTTTTTAATTATAGTAGCATCGTTTCTTCAACTCTACGGTTTTTTGTTCAAAATTTTTCTTAACAATACTTGTTATTTTTCCATCACTCTTAGTAACACATAGTATTTTTATTATGCAGGCATTTTGTAATTATTATAAATTTATATTTTATTTATGGAAAAATAATTCCTTTCCATTCCGGTTTCTATCTCCATTTAGTTTACATAATAAGTTTTGGTTAATTTTCTTATGACATTGTATATAAGTATTTTATCATTTTATTATTTTTAAATAAATTTATATATATTATTTATTTAGTCTCGAATAGTATTCCTACACGGCACTACTTCCTGTTGCCATTTCCCTCATAGTATTATTTTAATTTTTTATTATCTTTTGGTATTTAAATTTTTATGTCTTTTTAAAACTAACCCTGGGTTTTCTTATAATCTAACACAATTATTTGAAAAAATATAATATTAACTTGGGTATAACAATTAGTTGTTCATACAATATAAATCTTACAATAAATAAATAAAATTACAAAATCAGTTATTAGTATTATAGCATACTTTCATAGTTTTATAATTTCCACACACATAACACAGTTTGGTAATACTTTACTTTCACTTTTATTTTTCACCTCAATGGGTACACTAGAACTCACTTTGCACTGTATACCACTCGAATTGTTTATCATATTGAGTGATATAATTTAATTTTGAGCGAGCCATAGGTTACCCATTTCTGACATTGATGTTATTATGATTTAGTTTATTGGGACAGGGTTATGTAACGTTACATAAAGCCCCCCCACTAGAACAAATTTATTTCAGTTTAACTTATTTATTAAAAATAAATTGTTGATTATTTCCATTTTCTTAACTCTTCCTTATCTTCATAATAGTGTTTCATTTCAAACTGGTTGTAAACTCTGACTGGTAATTCAGACTGGTGGTAATTGCTGTTTTCATACTTTACTCTCTCTCTCTTGGAGGCAAATTCATCAATTATTTATTTCTCTGGGTAGTGGTACTTCCACATTTTATTTGATAAGGACTGGTCACACTAATCATATTAAACTTGTTTTAACACTCATTTCTATTTACTTTTATATACTCGCTTTATCAATTAAGCATCGGTCTGCTATCTTCCTTCTATTTTCTTCATCTATACTCCTGGAATCTAATATCACTCTTTTCAGCTATTTTATAATTATTATCCCTTAAATATTCAATTTCCCTAACATTTTCCCTATCTTGTGCGGTGGTAACAGTCGGGTGGCCACTCTGGGTCCATACACCGCTGTCCATCCTTACACCTTCTGAGACCAGGGGAACATCATCCCTGCTCATAAAAATTATTGCCGGAACATTTCTACGGTCAATACATAAAAATAAAAAAATTATAAGTAGTAGTCAATTAGCGACTAGTACCAAACACTTTTGGGCTTCTTCATACTGTAGCTGTTTGTATTTATTTATATATTTCTTCTTCTCCTTGATTCCTTCTTCTTTTCCATTGACTAATAGCATATAACATCATTGATAGGCCTTATGTTAAAATTCTTTTGACTTTACTTCTTGTGACATATTTCTCCGTATCATTTCTTCTTATATAATCTTCAATTCCGAGAAATTCTAATTATTGTATTAATTATCATCCTCCTTCAGTTTCATTGGAGTCATTAAATTATTCGTTATTCTTCTTATTGTACCTTCTTATCTGAGCACATTACCATTAATTGTTTATTTATTTATTCTTCTTTTGTTACCATCAAAATATTATTTTTCCTATTAGTCCATTTTAAATCAGTTCTTTATAAATATTATTTAATCATCTGTTCTCTTTTCCTTGGTGGTTTGTTGTTTGTTAAATTATATGGTTTCAAAATAACTTGAGTAAGATGTCCTTACGTGCTTTTTTGAATTTTGGGGTTTTTAGTCTCTTCACTTTAAATTATATGGTTTCAAAATAACTTGAGTAAGATGTCCTTACATGCTTTTAGAATTTTGGGGTTTTAGTCTCTTCACTTTAAATTATATGGTTTCAAAATAACTTGAGTAAGATGTCCTTACGTACTTTTAGAATTTTGGGGTTTTTAGTCTCTTCACTTTAAATTATATGTTCGAAATAACTTGAGTAAGTTGTCCTTACGTACTTTTAGAATTTTGGGGTTTTTATTTACAATGGGTTGCTTGGTCCTGTATCCATAAAATCCGTCCCTTTTTTCTGGTTTGTTTGGAGTCTGTTTAACCGTGGTCCATTATTTCCGGTACTCCATTTACTTGGATTACTGGGGTGTTCGGAATTAATTCTCTCCTTGATAATCTTCTTACCATCCGGCTCTCCCATTTTGCTGCTATGAAACTTTCACTTAAGTACCGGTCTTCCGTCATAATTCGTTCCTTTTTAACTAATAAGTATCGTACCTCCTCTAACATAACATAGTTGCTCATTTTTAATCTCATTTCATTCCCTTTTACCTCTGGATTATTTGCCCAATATTTGCATGTTGTCTTCCGTCTTGAAGATACGGCTGATATTGTCTGATACACTTCCATCGTTGACACATTTAACTGGGATGTAAACTTAATTAACTCCCTCTGTTCGTTAATTGGAAGGTTGAATACATTAATTAATCCACCTGTAATCATCTCCCATTCTTCCTTGGTATTTATTATTCTCTTTCTACATGTTTCTATTATTTTCTTGGTCTTCTTTTCCACAGTTTGAACATCCTTTTTGTTGTGGCTATTTTTATTTTCCGATGGAATTACACCTTGGTATTCTGTAATTTCTATTTCCTTCCTCCTATCTTCTGTATTCGGACTTACTTTAATACCTTCTGAAGTGCTGTCTAATGTTTCATCCAAACTCTTGACACTATGGTTCATTTGTTTATTAATCTCCTCCTTGTATGTATCTGCTTTTTGAATACGCGTATTAACATTTTCAAACTTCTCTCCGAAAGTTTCCCATATCTCCTTATTGAAATTCTCCATTTTACCCTCAAATTGTTTTAAACTTTCTTTATTCTCTTCAAATTTTGCATTCATCTCTTCTCTTTGTCCTTCAACAGTTTCTTTCAGTTTATGGTATTGTTCATTCATGGTTTGTTTGATATTTCCATGAATGGTTTCTATTTTCTCATTTAGTTGTTTGACTAAACTTTCCTCCTGTTTCTTAAAATTTTCCTTATTTTCCTCATTGGTTTGTTTCAAGGCTTCCTCCTGTTTTCTAAAATTTTCATCTATTTTGTTATTGGTTTGCTTTGAAGTTTCCTCCTGTTTTCTAAATTGTTCATTAGTTTGTTTATTCTGTTCCTTAAATTGTTCTGCCATAAATTTCATCATGTCTTGCCAATTAGGTTCTTCTCTGGCTACCGCTTTGTCTGGTTGGTCCCCTTGGGCATCCTCTTCCACTACTTCCTTTTCCGTATCCATAACTACTTCGGTTTCTTCTTTATCGCCTGTCTGTTGGTCCATTTCACTATCCGTGACTAATTCTATTTCTTGTTCCTGTCCACCTTCTTCAATCTCCTTTTCTTCTGCCCTCTTCTTCGATTTGCCTCGGGTATTAGGCATTTCTTGTTTTCTCATAACTGCCAACGATAATTAGATTTTTTGGTATATATTTTTATTAAATATCAAAATTCTTTTCTAATTACCGCCCTTTTACGTTGAGCGCCAATTCTGTAACTTCCCGCTTATGAGAGGCATTCACCACTTATGAGTGTATTGCAATTACCGGTTTCGTTAATTCAGCCCCACAGTTGTACGCTAATTCTGTAACGTCCCACTTAATGTGAGGTACTTGCGAAACGTACACCTTTAGTCAAGCCCCAAATGTTGGGTTTGCCAAACTTGTAACGTCCCACTTAATGAGGTACTTGCGAGTTATATTATATGCCTCACGCAGGATGCGTCACTTCTGAATTATACTAACTGACGTTTTCAAAAGTATAAATAAACGATTTTGTTTATTTTGTTTTACTCAATCTGAAGAGAAATCGAGAGTGTGTGATTTGGGGTCAAGGAGGGAAGTTGTTCAGCCTTATGCAGAAGAGAGAGCAAGCATCACTATTTCCACTCAGTTGAGACGATTTCTTCTGTTTGTTGTGCTGAAATTTCTTATAACTACCCACTACAATAAATTATAACACTTTATTATTCAAGATTAATTTTCAATAATATTGCTTTATTTATTATTGACTTTTGTCTCCTGCCACCAAAATATAGGTATCCCAATTAATCTTATCTTCAATAAAACATCATCTCGACTTTACCGAGTAAACATAGAGTTGTCTAAGGAGCAAAACATATATGGTGTTATTTACCCAATTCTTACGCTATAATAAAAAACATCAACTAATACATAATTCTTAATAATTCCCCAGGGTTCAGGGTAAGTTCTTTTTGTTACGAGAGTGTCAGAAATGGATAATTACTACGCTTTACAAATACCGAAAAATTAATAAATAATTTTGTTTAATTTTCATGTAGTATGTAGTTCCAGGAATTGCCGTAAGAGAGCAGCGTGTATTTGTTTACTTTAAAAAACATATGATCAAATGATTATTTTTTGTTCTATATCACTGTTCAGAATGAGTTTTCTTCTGGAATTATTACGAAAAAATGTTTATATTACCTCGCTCCGTATGGTTCTTACTGGATTGAAGCTTTTTCTGTGGTGAGGTCCGTCTTGCGTTATAATTTTCTTACCGTCTGGAGTATTTTCCAATTGTCAACGAGAACTAGGCCGAAACCATGTTGGATCATCAGAAGGTTTTCATTCACTGTTTATTAATGAATATAACCATTTAATTTGGATTAATCATGTATAATTAGATAGTGGTCATGCTGTTTGTCAATCTTGCGTTAATTTCAACTCCTCCAACGTTCCAAAAAAAAAGGTTATTTTTTTTAATTATAGTAGCATCGTTTCTTCAACTCTACGGTTTTTTGTTCAAAATTTTTCTTAATAATACTTGTTATTTTTCCATCACTCTTAGTAACACATAGTATTTTTATTATGCAGGCATTTTGTAGTTATTATAAATTTATATTTTATTTATGGAAAAATAATTCCTTTCCATTCCGGTTTCTATCTCCATTTAGTTTACATAATAAGTTTTGGTTAATTTTCTTATGACATTGTATATAAGTATTTTATCATTTTATTATTTTTAAATAAATTTATATATATTATTTATTTAGTCTCGAATAGTATTCCTACACGGCACTACTTCCTGTTGCCATTTCCCTCATAGTATTATTTTAATTTTTTATTATCTTTTGGTATTTAAATTTTTATGTCTTTTTAAAACTAACCCTGGGTTTTCTTATAATCTAACACAATTATTTGAAAAAATATAATATTAACTTGGGTATAACAATTAGTTGTTCATACAATATAAATCTTACAATAAATAAATAAAATTACAAAATCAGTTATTAGTATTATAGCATACTTTCATAGTTTTATAATTTCCACACACATAACACAGTTTGGTAATACTTTACTTTCACTTTTATTTTACACCTCAATGGGTACACTAGAACTCACTTTGCACTGTATACCACTCGAATTGTTTATCATATTGAGTGATATAATTTAATTTTGAGCGAGCCATAGGTTACCCATTTCTGACATTGATGTTATTATGATTTAGTTTATTGGGACAGGGTTATGTAACGTTACAATATGTACGGTTAAAACGAATCTATATATACGTACATGAGTTAGCATCCTTGTCATCAGTTGAAATCAGCTGATCGACGATTATGATAATATACAAACTCATAAATTAATCATTCACCAATGATAAGACCTCTTGAAACTTGTTTTTCTGTTCACTGGCAGTGGTGTCAGACGTGTAAAATGATAAAGCGTTGTACAGATCAGTGAACTGTCTACAGAAACACTAAGACATGAATCAATCGTTACGAGCCAGAACCCAAACAAAACGCGGGGAGTCCGTTTCTCATTTCTCCTGTCAACAAAAATATTCAAGGCCCAACCATCAACCGTAGGCACTCTGAGATTTTAAAGGTCCAATTATCTGCGACTGTTTTCCTTTTTAAGGGAAGCGCACCAACAGAGATATGCTTGAGTCCCAATGTTCTCAATTTATAGACAAAACGTGTGCTTTTTCTTCTGCATAATGCTTGTCCGCACACTATACACACAACAATAATTACTAATCTCTAACATTGTAAAAATTGATTAACTGATTTACAGTGCACAAAAATGTAATTAGCACTTCCAGTATCCTTTATAAAACACACTGAAAAGACTATTAAGTAATATTCAAATTGAAAGACACTATTAGTAACCTCAATAAACATTCTACAACAACAAAAAACAGTTGACAATATGGCTGATTGTTTTGATGAAAGCATGTTGTCTAACAGTAGAGTTATTATAACATATGGACTTTGACTGTTCTTTCCTTGGTCAGCGCCGACTTTTATAAATGTTTTCCTGTACAGGTATTCTTAAAACAGTTATATCTCAGGATGTGTATGTTTCCAACGTTTCTTGACACACATAAGTTAGGTGCGAGAACTTTTAATCAAATGGCGCGAATCTATACTTAAAAAAAAAGTGACTTTGGGTGTTATTTGCCTGTATCCTTCAGTTGAAACCATTAAAAAACAGTCTGAGAAGGTCTAGTCGGTCCATTTCTCTTCCAGTCGGTTACAAGTCTCTTTCTTTGGTCAGCTCAAGGAGTCATTACGTAAAGTTATGTTTCATAGCAACAAAAAAGTGATAACAGACGTGTAAAAATGGGTCAGACTTCGAAACTAAGAATTCTTTTGGTTGTCTAATAAAATTAGTAGAGCGCTGTGAGTAGTATACAATGGTAGCTGCAAATCTTCTTGAAAACGAGGTAGCGAAGTATTCTGAATAAATAGTATTTCAATAACAGGAATTTGTCTCTTTACTTATTGAATCACTCTCGTATAATTAGGCCTAATTAAATGTTTTTTAATTTTTATTCTATTGATAAAGTCAGTTGTTTCAGTTGATTCAGTTGTTTTAGTGTCAGTTGATTTTTATCTACAAAATATTATATGTCGACGTGGAGTGTGGTAGATGCAGTTATTATGGTGACGGCCTATTGAATAAACTAATAATTTAAAAATATTAAAATCTTATAGGTGAGTGACAGCCGGTCACCTATAAATCTTATAGTAAGTTTATAACGTGACAGCCGGTGCCATTAGTAGAAAAAGCTGCCGGGCTATCGAGCCATGGTCTATGTCTTACTATGTTCCGTCGATGTCTCAACAATCGATTCAGAAGAAGAGTGTAACTGAGTATGACTCCCGCAGTTAGAGTTGAAACATCTGACATTTTCAGACATAGACATATAACACTAATAGAGTTTATAATTTCAAATGTAATAATTCCAGTAAAATGATTTCGAGAATGAAAAATTTGGGATTAGGCTAAAACACGGGCAGATAACGGGGGAGACTGGAAGGAGTCTGTCAACAAAACAACGTTTTCATTTTATTCCGGATAGTTTATGGATGAAAATATTACATTTCTGAATTAGTTTAAAACTCATCAAATTATGAATACTGACGAAATCTTAAAGAGAAATTACAAATATTATAAGGAAAATGGCAAGATAATTTAGTGATCATAGTTTGCGAGAAATGAAGATGTAAATTGAAAAGTGTATTTTACTGTAATTGAAAATTTGAAGAAATAATAAGGATGATATGTTATCACACAGTACTGTATATAGGAAGTAAGAACAGAAGGAAGAAAAACCATTAAATGCCAACAATGATCAGTGTCGTTGACCTTACCCAGGTGTAGAGTATTATAAGGTGGTTGCACACAAGGCGAGTTCCCTACTTTCCTATTTTAGTATATGTTCACATCATTTAGTAAACGCCTTTATTAGAAACTACACACACACACAGTCAAGCAGTTTGGCTACGATCACACCACAGTAACCAAACCTTCAGGGTGAACGAGCGGCAACATAGGCGGTGTCACGACAAGCTTACAGAAAACATCCTCCGCCATCTAGCGAATAATCGCGTTGGCAGCATCCTTTTCAGTAACAGGTTCACGTCAGATTGACAACTAATAGTTACCGTATGGCAGTCTTCGGATTCGACCCGGCTGCAACCATGACAAGAGCCCAAAGATGACTCGTTACAAGTAAGCAACACAATTAGCTAGTATCTCTGTGTCGGATTTCAACATGGATTAGAATCCCGAATTTAATCTTTGAGCTTAGTCTTTATAATGAATCATTTACATTTACTTAATCTCTAACAGTTTCACTGGTCTATGAGAATACTTTTAAATAATTCAGGAATTTCAGGAATAAAATTAAGCGTCGAATATTTAAATACATATATTGGATTTAAGGAATATTATACACGGAATACACATCATACAATATAATACTTATAATGCATATATGAGAATAATTCCAAACAAACTCTGTTAGTTATTATTACTTCTTATATTTGAGTAATTCTTTACATATCTTATGACCAAAAAAGACCGTGTGATAAAATAATTTAATTTATCACTACGACAAACTAAGCGTGTCGTGAAACATGCAAATCACAGTGAGAATATTGTCACTCATCTGACTGCAATGTATTTGTAACGGATTTTATATTCTTCTCCGGAAACCATAAAAATAATAATAATAATAGTCACTTCTCTATGCCTACGATCAAATTAAAAATTAAAACGCATTTCACTGGGTTCTTTTTAATGGTATAATAACATTGAAAATTTAAACATATTTATTTAATTTCAATCAAGTTTACTTTATGCATTTAACAAATCACTTGGCCCGTAATGAATTATTTAAATTAAAATTTTAATAATTTAAAACGTTTTTCAGGTCCTCAGATATTTACTTTTTTGTTCTACAACGCGCAGTATTTTATTTAGATAATTGAGAATGTGCGGGTCTGTGTGTTTCTTGTTGTCTTTGTGTAATGCTAGCCTCAATTTATATATTTTTATTTTTCAAATAAAATCTATTAGTTATTAATTTACATAAAATTATAAATAATATAATACCCATGAATCATATTTTCATCGGCATTATCAATAGGCCTACAATATCTACCTCATGTGTACTTTGTTGATACGGTTTCCATCTTCTCTTCGGTCTACCTAGACTAAAAAGTTTTAAACGATATATTACAAATATATTTGTGATTAATATTCTAGATATGTTTTCGAACCATAAGCTGTTGCTACTGAGTAGACATTACTATAAGATAGTACGATTGTTTAGAAACATTTTACATGTTTATTAAAAAAGCTTATTTCACTTAAAGAGCGGCTTTACGACGATTTTAGTGAGGCTCATAGGGAAAGATTCCCACTTAGGGAAAAAAGATATTCCAAAAACAAGAAACGATTTGAAAGCATGAAATATTCAGTAACATCAGTGATATAATTAGACATATTATTATTTTAGTATTGACCATATGTTGAATGAAATTACATTTATTTTCACCTGCACGTGGTAAGGAAAACTAGTCTCTTCTTCTTCTTCTTCTTCTTCTTCTTCTTCTTCTTCTTCTTCTTCTTCTTCTTCTTCTTCTTCTTCTTCTTCTTCTTCTTCTTCTTCTTCTGCTTGAAAAAAACAGTGCTTTGTTCTGATAATTTTCTCTCGTCCGTCCTACACATGTTCTTGCAGTGTGTCTACATTCACATTTTTCTATATACAGCCATTACCTTCTCAATGTCCTGATGATCACTCAGTATTCTATATTACATCCAACCTGAAGCAACTTTTGACTTTTGTCAAGAACTTCGTTCTTCTACTTCAGTCTTATCAAAATCCTTTTTAGTAGGATGCTAACATAGCTTTTTCCAGTTCACAATTTTATTTTTTCTCGTTCTGTAGTGTTCTTATATTTTAGTTACAAAGGCATAATTATCAGCGCACGTGTTTTTATGTTTTTATTGTAATAATGTGAACAAATCTTGATATTTTCTTTTTTTACTTCAAATAAAATTCACTAACTTGTGAGTTACCGAAATTAAGACAACTTACATAGGTTCCAACGTATGAAAATGGAGTTCCCATTACTTTATAGACTAAATTTTGGTTCTTGTTTTGCTAGTTCGAGATCTTTACTGTAACTATCTTTCCTTTGATAAGAAATACCTTTTTTTTCAAAGTCGTTCTATAATGTTTTAAAGAGACCTTAAAATGGTTTATTGTAGCGGTCTCACTACACTATTTCAACACTGAGTATATGGTTATCCATGATCGGCTTTATAACATTATGAAAATGTTCCCTGACATTAATCAAATGGAAGTATGGTATTATATAGTGATTTGTTCTCAACACGATCCAACTATAACCAGTTTTGAAAACTTAATAAGTAAAACCCCGCTAATATATTAACTTGAATTTAAATCTGTTCTTTTTGTGCAGCTCCTGTACTGATAGATTACGTATAGCTCATGTGATCGCTAGTCGTCTCTTGAGAAAACAATTGGTTTAGCAGTTTTAAAATAATTTTAGTCGTGACGCAAAATCATTTTAAGTAGCCATCTCCAGTGCTATTACTCACAAAATAACGTACTCTTTAGACACGTTTCTCACATAATATGTTTATGTTCCAGTTTTTCTTAAGTTTCTATAAATATTAGTTATAGTGTGCTACTGTACTTATAAGATAACGTGAGTAGCATTAGGATAATGGTTTAAATCATTTATCTGTTTTAACTGATTTATTTCAGTTGGAACTTTTGTAGTTCATGGACGTAATAAGACGAAGTCATGACTGAGTGGCGCAACATAAAATCTTATTTATTATTAAAGCTATGATAATAAGATAGTTAAATATAAAACTCACTATTCAAAGTTAAGCAACTGTATCTTAATTCAAACCATGGATGTAACAAGTACTTATGGGACAAGGCACTTCTAATTTACGTCAGTAAATTTGCAGCTTAATTTGAAATCATTAGTTACAAATTTTTGGTTACTTCTTCAATTAAAATATTATATTTGAATTTTTGTTTTTATCACATGTAATTGCAGGAAATTAATCATCTATTATCATGTGCAAAGATTAAACCAAGGATGGTTTTTTCCGGTCTCAAATAGGCAAAGTCTAGAGCTGGTCACTCCAGCACTTCCTCGGACGTCCCACACCTCACCGTCCATTCGGCTTATAGTTCAATAGTTGTTTGGAGATGCGGCAGTCATCCATTCGGCAAAGATGTTCCCACCAATATAGCCGATACTGAGCAATCCTGTTGAGTATACTCATAATATTCAGTTCCTGCCGTATATCTGTGTTTCTTCTATAATCGTAGAGATTATACCCTGCCACGTGCCAGAGAAATGCAGGAAATTAATAATTTAGTAAAAGGGTTCCATGAAGTCACATTATGCATGCTTTGTAATTTTTACGAGCACAGTAGAAAAACTGTTAACTTAAATCTAAAATAAAACAATAGTTAGAAATTTAAATTACATTTAAAGTTCACTTGAAAGGTAAGAATACTATTCCTAAAATAATTACAGTAACAGAACCCCAGAAAGTATGTTATTTTGAGGATGACCCAATATTTTGAAGAGGTGCTTGTTTTAGTTATTCATATAATAAATACACATAAGCGTGTATTTGTGTGAGGAGACATTTTGGTTCTTTATTTCTACCTTGCACAACGTCTAATGAAGACTTCTTTACCCCCCAAAAAACGATGTAGCTTTCATAGAAGTAGAAAGAATTAAAGTGCATCCACAACATATAGTTATCGCAAACGTTGCACTATTAAAAAGTACGCGTTTGACTCTTCTTCACATATTTAAAGACTCTTTCTGGTACTTTCCTAAAGCGACACTGCCCGGAAGCAAACGGAAACGTCTGAATTAAAAGTCAAGCTTCAGTCCTCAAGAACACCCAATACGTAGTATTTATTTAACAGTAAGCCTTTCAGTAAGGAGTTACAGCTCAAAAAGGAACACTGTTTAGAATGTGGTGTGCTTCAGAATATACTGTGTACTACCATGCGATCACGTGATACACATATTACTGTCTTTATGTGATCACGTTTTTTAGAGGAACTTATGTGAACTTATATTTTGGATTCCTGGCTAATACTCTATGTTTTGTTAGATTATATTCTGTTCATGTTCACTAAGTAAACAAGATGAAAGTAGGATTAAGATAACGTATATGAACTACTTAACAAGTGAGTAATAGGCGTCACAATGAAGGATATGATTAGAAATGGTGGCATAAGAGAAAAACTAAAAATAGAACGTATAGAAGAATTTGTCAAACAAAGAGTAATTGGAAGATAGGCCTACAGGTCAAAAGAATTTGGAAAGCAAGAACGTAGGGAAAAAGAGGAGAAGCATATCAAAAGATCGTATCGTACCGAGTAAAATTCTAAAGAAAACTGTAATAACATAACTTGTGTCTAGACGTTTCAACAAAATAGAAATTACTGGAATAAATTTGCAAAAGAAGACAGACATTTTATTCTCCTTTCTTGGGGGTTAGAAAGAGAAATGTATGTTTTTTGTTGATACTTCATAAATATTAAATTATAAAATCGTTTGATTATCTGTAACAGACACATTTTTAAAAATAAAGGATACGATTTTCCTTATAAATGAAGCAGAAGTAACACGAGGCGTGCTGAGAAGTTCGAACGTGAGGTTTTGACAGTTAAACGAATTTATAAACGCCCTCCTTAGATTTATTATTACCGATACTAAGGATACAGTGAACATAGTATTTGAAAATAATCATGTACAAGCTAAGTACATTTCACGTTTTTAGAACATTAAAAATACGTAGGCCTATAACAGAAAATGTTAAATGTAATGTTTGCAAAACTTAATTTTGTCCTTCCGTAAACATCTTTTAACACTTTATCAATACCATCGAAGGGTAAAAACCAATAGTCCTCCTTTCGCATACATTTGCAAACCTATACCCTTTGCTCATATATAATGTCATGATATCATCTAAAGCAATCAAATGTTTTACACAAACTTTGAACTCTGGTTTAATAAATATCGACCGAGTTAACCACTGTTTGTCACAAACGCTCTTTAAAGTGTGTATATTGTAACAAACAGTCGAAAGTTACGTCTTATTTAGCCCAACGTTGTTAGTGTTATTTGTAACCAACCGCGAACGTTTCGTCTTAATTAGTCTCACGTTGTTTGCTTCATTTGTAACAAACAATTATTTTTACGGGATCCTCTGCGGTTTTTACTCCTTGTAGGTATTACAGTTCAGTTGATAGAGAGAGAAAGAGAGAGAGAGAGTAAGCTCCTCTCCGGTGTACTGTGTTATCGGTTTTGTTAAGCGTATTTTGCAACAGCTGTTTTCGAGGCGGCAACACGTTAAAGGTTATGTGCGCCGTTTATACCTCGTACACTATGATGACGGCGTTAGTTTGCTCACTCTTCTCTGCTATTTACCAGTTTCCTGTAACAAATTTGCTATCTACAAAGAATAACACAAAGTCAATTCCCTCAAAAAGGTATTTATTATCTAATATTGGTTTATTTTTTGAAACTACTAAATTCAGTTCATCGATTGTCAAATCAACTATTATCGAATTTATAACAACTTTCGATATATGTATTTCTATCACACAACAGATATATTCAATTATAGTTATAAACAAAATTAATAAATTATTTATCTTAGGGTTTTTGGGGATTCTTTGAACTGTAAAAAAGGCAGAAATGCTTAAATAAGAGTATCATACTTTACAATAAAAAATATTTGATTCTTAAAGACTAGGTCAATGAGTTCGTTTTTTAGACGCCAGAGCGCAGATTACATGAATTCACCCAGCTGACAAACATGAAACATGGCCGCTGTGAATGTATTAATGAGATTATATTTTTACTGTTTTTTACATAAATAAAGTTCGAAACGTTCTCACTAAGTTTTCTTATAGATTTAATTATTTTGTACTGGTTTCTAGTGTTCGTTACTTGGTGGTGATGTGTAGTTTTTTTAGTTTATGAAGGTAGGCCGTTCTCACCAATGTAGTGACTATGTTCCAATTTTCCAAGCTATTTGGTGGCTGGACAAATTTTCAATGTTTTTGTATATCCTCGAATCAATTAGTATGTTTCAAGTGATGTCCCAGACTTGGTTTCTTATGCTGATTCTTTTCTTCAGTTTTGAATAGCGAATGTTTTGAAAGTTAGTTAATATTTCTGAAATTTTCTGGACATTCGTTCAATGTCATCTACTCTGTTGAAATCAAAATTAACAATTACCTCATCTTGTTACCTTCATTACCGTTAGTAACCAAGAAATTGATGAGTTTTTATTGGCTAACCTAGCTACAGTTTTAGTAATTAGGCTAGTATTAAGATATTATTAGTTCTTTCACCTTTTAGGAAAAATACTCCTTTATAAAGGTTAACTCTAATTAAATTTAATTTACATAGTGGTTTTCTTCATACTATTACATATGCTTAGATACTTATGTGTTATAATTTAGTGGTGATAATCCATAGTTTTTTATTAACAAGATTCTTGTTTTTTAGGAACTATTTTCCATTAACATTATTTTCTCATGACAATTACATAAACTTATTTAATATACCCTTCTGTCATCACCTGAAAGTGTTTTTTGTTAAAATTTAGTTTTCTTTTATATTTTCAGTTTACTAGATGTGTTTAATTAGTTCATTTCTGACTTTTATATTTGTAAATTCTGACTGCTCTAGGCTCTATTTTATTTTTCACTATTTCTTTACACATTGTTGATTATGGTCCAAGTCACGTTATTGATAATAAATTACCTTATTTCAAATCCGTCCTGTGACTTCGTTGCGTTGTTTTTGTTGTTACTCTTTTCGGGAACTATGTCCCATCATCAGACGTATCACTCGGGAAGAGATCGTCAAATATTAAAATTCATAAAAGTACATTATTTAAACACACGTGTCCGACTCGGTGCGCACCGTGTAACGTTCGGTCGGATACTCAAACGACCGAACGTTACACGGTGCGCACCGAGTCGGACACATGTGTTTAAATAATGTACTTTTATGAATTTTAATATTTGACGATCTCTTCCCGAGTGATACGTCTGATGATGGGACATAGTTCCCGAAACGCGTAACAACAAAAACAACGCAACGAAGTTACAGGACGGATTTGAAATAAGGAGATTTATTATTTCTTTACAATTTATTCTAATTAGCAGTTATTAATTTCTTCTCCAACCCTGGATCTTTCAAACAATAAACATAATAACATTCTACTTACATTGACATATTGCCTTTGTGGCCTAACAAAATAAAACAGTAATAACTTACTACTAACTACTTATTATCTATTACAAAATTCCTGCATCCTTATCACAACTTGTGAATGATGTCTCTTTAACACCACTAATCATATTATGGCGCACTTGGTATACACTGTATTTTTATATCACCACTTATTACACTGTTTTTGCACTACAAAAGTTTTTATTATTTAGTGTATTAATAATCTACTACAAAGGTTTTATAGTATGATACTTTAGTGTAATACATTTTCTGACCTGGGGAATGCGGTACCTACTGAATTTCATTATTATTATTAATACTAATAATAATAGGTATTTTATTTTTTATTAAAGAATATCGGATCTTTAGTTCACCCAGTATTAGGCACTGATTATGTAAGGTTACAATATATATATAAGGAATATGTTACGTCGCCTTCTATGAAAACGCGAAGTGTATGTGTGTGTGTTTCCTGTCTTAGTTATAGTATTTTCGATCATTTGAATCAGACTTTTAACCCCTGTATACCCGTATGGGTAAAGTAAGTTATATACATATAAAGTAATGTTCTGCAGTTTTATAAAGCTATGCAGTGTTAAATCATACCTTATTTTCTGTATTAAAGGTTGTATTTAACTTCTGGCAAGTTACCCGTTACTAGCAAGAAGCGTTCTGTTTAATGAATCATTTAGGACATCAATATTTTTCCGACACAATATGCACCTGATACTACATCACATGTGTACGTCACATATATATACATCATATATGTACATTTTTGTATTTGTTATCTGTTTATTAGTTTATCAATTTATTTATTTGTTATTTACTTGTTTCATCTTACATAATGTTTTAGTGACACTAATGTAATATGTCCCACCAATTGCTTTCAAATTAATTTTTTAATATAACGACTTATTTTTTCTGCCATAAAAATTCTGAATTTACAAAATCAAAATATACGTATATGCAAGAGTATATTTGATTGGGACTAGTGAAACGCATTGACTTCAAGAACACTCCACGATCGAAGTTTTCTATGTCAATGGTATATTAGGTCAAAGTATCTTTCCCCCTTCGTTTTAAGGCGTTTTGTTACAGAAGCTTTAAGACTGTGTCTGTCAGTCACAGAATAGTCAAATAATGCAGTATTGTAGTTATTCCTTCTCATAAACGTGAAAGAATAGTTCCAAAGTTAAAGACGCAACATATTAACCGACAGAAGGCGTCAATCTTCATGCTTCAACGCAGAAGCGGTGTAGGTTTATGGTTGGGAGGTTACGTTGTTCACCGTGAGTGCGGCAAGAATGCTTACAATAAGACAACTCAGTGTACAGGTTATAGTCAATGCCTGCACGTTGTTTTATAGTGTTTCTGTTTACAGTTTGTGAGATCGACAGCCGGCCCGACAACAGGAGAAGACAACGTCTAGTTATTCTGCTGCAGACCTGACGATGCCAAACCGATCGTCCAGTAGATGCAATAGGTTTCTGGCTTTTTCGTCGCGTTTTTTATGGCCTTCAAATGATGATCGCAGGAATGCTTGTGTTGTACAAGAGTTTCAGGAGTGAACGAAGTCCGTGTGTACTTATGTACATGCACGTATACTTGCATGCGTGACTACATGTACAGGCATATTCTAACACAAAATGAAAGAGGAGAGAGAGAGAGAGAGAGAGAGAGAGAGTATGAGTGTGTGTATCTGTGTATGCGAGCGTGAGTTATTTTTAAGATGTGACTACTTTTATATGTTGCTTAAGTTCCAGATTTTTTGTGTTCTGAAGGTATATTTCTGTATAACCCACTTTCTCTTGTAACTAAGTTTTGTTTTAATTTTATTTTCGACAGAATTAAAAAAATTACAGTGCTCGGTAAGCTATTTTGCTGACTTAGGAACAAGTTGTTATTGAGACTGTTACTCATTGCCGGGCTATTAGGCCGTGGTCTAATGATGTTAATTTGAACAGTCGCTTCTGCCTCAGCATTGGAGATAATCTTCAGTGTAAACGACTGAAAAGATTTACTGATAACGTGCATTACATCAGTGCCCACAGTACTGGAATCAGTTACCACAGTTGAAATTCTTCCTACAATAGGAACAATAAGTAAGTGCATAAAAATATTTACACACACACACACACCAGCTCCTCCAAACTCATTTTCGTTCATTTTCGATTTACCTACTTCTTTACAGCCTTGCAGTTCTTAGTAGAATGAGCCGCCATAATTATCTGGTTTATAATTTATCTCCTTTCTTAACTATTGGGATAAGGATACTCGTTTTCTAGTCATCTGGTATTCGTTCTTCTTTTATAATCTTGTCCAATTGTTTACATGTTCGTTCACAGATATTTGTTCCTTCATACGTCAGTCATTTTATCTTCCCCATGGATTTCGTATCGTTCTTTTCTTCTTCTTCTTCTTCTTCTTCTTCTTCTTCTTCTTCTTCTTCTTCTTCTTCTTCTTCTTCTTCTTCTTTTTCTGTTTCAACTGCTGTAATGAGAATCAATTAATAGACAAATTTATTAGACTGTAGAATTTTTAAGAAATTACTTTTATAATAAAAGAAAGCAGATGTAAACGTTTTAGGTAGACTGGTTTCTTTCAACTTGACCTTAGTTAATTGGCCGACAGTAGTCCTAGTCACCTTGCACTGAACTAGTAGTCCTAGTCACCTTGCACTGGACGAGTGGACGAGGCAGTCACCACCATGTTCAAGCTCCACCACTCCAAGGTGATCAGATGAAAGTTGGAAATGATAAAGATACCGAAAGGACTCTTCAGGTGTGGTAATAGGCTAGGCGACTGGCAATAACCAATGGACAGGAGTTCAAAAACTGAATTGAAGTTTGCGAATCATTTCATACGTATATGAGTAAAGATATATCGCTTCTAGTACAGAAATATACCTTTGAGTGAGTAATAATCTTTGTGTTTATAATGTTTTAGTAAGATTGTAATTACGTTGTTTTCCTAAGATTGTAATCACGCAGTTCATTTATAATCAGCAAATGTATCGGAACTGGTTTAATGACTTGAGCTTTGTAAGCCACATTGGAAATCATTTTAATTGTTATATTTCTCTGTATTTATATATATTTCGGTCAGTGGCGGATCGAGAATATGACTGAGGAGGGAGTAACGAAGCCTGTTGTCGAAAAACCGTTATTTTCACGTCTTTCGTATTGATTCCTCTATTAATTAATAATGCGGGATGCGCATTCCATTCCGTTTAATTTTTTTAGATCATGGTAATTTCATTTTTTTTAATACTGTAACATTTTATCGAAATGAACTGATCTGTTTTTTCCTTATGAAGGCTTTAAGCTCCCTTATCCACCTCAATCTGAATTCGCTACTGTGACGTGTCGTTTTCTAGCAAATATTAAATTATGTATTATGTTTTTCATTTTTCAGACAAAGCAATAAGAACTGTAGAAGAAATATTTATCGGTTGCCACCGTTTTCTATCTGTTGCATATGAAATTCTGGGGGGGGGGAGACAGAGAGAGAGAGAGAGAGAGAGAGAGACTTTTTACAGTTATAAATTTAACGCTGCTAAAAATCGTAAATAATTTTGTAGCCTACATCAATTATAAAGTTAAATTTTCAACATATTTGCGTGCGTATGTACCATTGGACAAAGCGATACGTGCTATAATATCGAACCACAGTTGCTGAGCCAAGAAGGCAATTGCTAGTACAGTAGTTAAGTAGCCTACCTTAGAAGTACAGTTAAACCGTTTTAAGGCAACCGCTCTTTCTTCGTGTCGTGTTAATTTGTACACCAACGTAATCACTTAATGTTTCAATCTAATATTCGAACGCATAAACTGTTAGCAACCTACAAAGGGACGACAGAAAAAAATATATTTTGTTCATAACGAAAAAATTTAATTACTGTAAAAATTGTAAATTTTTGAACTGTGTAATGATGATGTATGTTAATGATATTTAGAGTATACGTATAAAGTAAAAAATTGCATAATTATAAAGGAAACAGCGATTAATTCGTAAAAATGATCAGTTACCACAATTGAAATTGTTACTACAATAGGAACAATAAGTAAGTGCATAAAACATGTTTACATGTGTATATATACATATACACATAACGTCAGCTTGTTGTTGTTAACAAAAGACTGTGTTAGTCATTCAGAAATATAGTGTTTTTAAAAAAATGTTGCTCATATTCATTTTTTCATTCGA
Source organism: Magicicada septendecula (assembly GCA_034769895.1). Classification (NCBI taxonomy): domain Eukaryota; kingdom Metazoa; phylum Arthropoda; class Insecta; order Hemiptera; family Cicadidae; genus Magicicada; species Magicicada septendecula. The sequence continues at coordinate 169,916,219 of CM068374.1, read as the reverse complement.
CCCGTTCTGTTATCCACACGTACATGTACAGTAAATGCCCGAGGGGTTAGGGGTAAAACTACCCAAGTCCAAATTTTAATTATATTTTTTATTTTTTAACAGTTATGTACTCAATAAAAAAATCTATTAATAATAAAAATTAACCTATAAAATCAGTTTTACGATTTAGCGTTGCACTTGAATACCTTTGATTTCACTTTTCCGTAAATTCGCATGACTGTACTTGGATAGATTTACCACTAACCCCACGAGTAATGTCATACACATAGACCTTTCCAGCAAGAGCTACTGCATGTTTTCTTTAAATCCAACATTTAAATTTATAAAATTTAGTATTTATTTATTTCAACTGATAGTAATGCTACCATCTGACAAACATTCAACAAAATAAATAAAACATTCAACGTACAAAATAAAACATGCGTAACAACATTGTAAACCTCTCTGTGGTATAGTTTCCATTAATCATCCACTGGGTCACACGAAGTACACAGACCAATCATGTTTCGTCATCTACAGCGGGCAAAATCTTCCGTCAGATTTTCACACGTTAAAAATGAAAAGTAAATTTATGAAGAAGCATGGGCACGTAATACATTTTTGTTTCATGGTAGCTGTTTTTTTTTATACACATAACCATGCATATAAGCATGCAGTAGCCAGTACATTCTGCGCTGATATACATTTTGATCAACTCATAAATAACTAATTCTAAAAATTGTAAATTGCAAAAGTGTGTAATGATGAAATCTATGAAAAGTAAAAATTGTATAATTATAAAGTAAACCAGTGGTGATTAATTAAAAAGAGTCCGACACCGCGATTGAAATTGTTACAACCACACAAACAATAAATGAGTATTTAAAGATGCAAATTCAAAGCAAATAACAAAGACAAATTTTGTACTATACTTTTGAAGAAAAATGTTTGAGAAAGTTAATTTTTGAAGTCGCATCGCTTCAGATTTATTCAAACAAGAATTTCCATAAGCAAACACTTAAGCTCTTGTGGTTATAATAAAGAGTACCACTCTAAGACGAGTCATACTTCAGTACCACACCGTCTGTTCTCACTCCGTCCTCTATGGGTGCTACACCGTAGGACAGGAGAATGTTGGGTTGTAGAACCCAAAACTGTGTTGTTTGTAAAAACTTTGGTGTCTGACGGAGTGTTCAGTGGTACTCAGCAAATTATTACCTCCACAATTCCAAATGTTTTATAACTCACTGAATCTTGGATTGAGGAGTCAGGTACTTATAGATCAATGAAGACGCAGAAGTAGTGATACTAAACTGAAGTACATGGATTAATTTTAGGTGTAAAGGTAAGTACTTCAACCTCTGATCGACTCCAGCAGAATCTCTGCCTCTGCCATCTGAGACTCTGGTGGATTCATTCCTGTCGTGAATGGAGCATTAGATATTGTCGCCCCGTTATATGTGTCGAACATACTGAGAGAGAGAGAGAGAGAGAGAGAGAGAGAGAGAGAGAGACGTATTTGTCATATTTAAGCGAAACAGATTAACATAGGCCTATATCTTTGTATGTTTTAAAGTGTCCAAAGTTACCCCCCCCCCCAATGAACATTTGTACTGAGGTTGAATCCCATTTAGTGCCAATGAGCCCTTAAATAATGTGCTGATGACACCGAAAATAAACGACACTTCTGCGTACAATATACCTTTTTCCCAGAAGGCAAATGAACTAATGTGAAGAGCAAAAACCTGAAAGGTAATTTCAACTTAATAATTAACTTGTTACCATTCGTTCGCAAAAACTTGTAAAAGTTTTTAAGTAACATCTGATTGACTGCAGCTTCAAAATGGTATGTGAATACTACATAAATCAATATGTGAAAATATTCACTAATCAATATGTGAAACTTCTAAAGACACTTCTCGATAAAATATGTGCCTTTGCCACGTGTTAAACAATTCGTGAACACACCTAGTGGCGGTCCTAACCTGTGTGTTCAGGTCCTTCATAAGTGTATTCTTATTAAATTTCAAATTATGTACTATTTGTTACTACGGGTCATTTGCAATTTTAATGTTTTTATTATTTGATATTCCCACCTTCTACGATGGTCCCCACATTGCCTTCTATGTTTATTTACTATTGTTATTTCCACTTACTAAGAACGCTCCACATTACAAGCTCTAGAACCACCATTGAACACATACGTGCTTACAGTATATGCGAAGAGTCTCGTTCGATTAGAGTATAGCATGTAGATGGATATTCTAATACAGTATATGTCGATTCCGTCTCCACAAGTAGTCTTTGCATATTCCCCAGCGATTTGGGAAATCCATGTTATGACAGTGGATAAATTTAGCGAGCTGTCAATCATTATCGCTAATATTATTCCTGCGCAGTGGTTCATATGTGCAAAACAATTTTTTATACAAATTTTGAAATGTCTTTTTTGTTCAGTTCATCCTTATGACGACAACAAAATGAGCGACCATCCCTTGGTCATTTTGGGTGGAATTATCAACCAGACTTAGAAAAAGTAGAATCCGATTTGGATTGCTTCACAAGTTCAAGCTTCATTGTTTATCAGAAACTAATCATTGTTAAATCGTTACTTGAATTTAAATTTATAATGTTGTATGACAACCTTCAAAATACGTAAAAGTCTTTTTGAATATTTAAATTTAAATTTGACAAAACGTGCACATACTAGGTCTCTAAATAAGGGCCTATAAATTAGGAAAGTTAAATTTTTAGTTATTTTCCTTAGATTTTATTTTTGATGTTTCTACTATCCCACAAATCCATAAATGACTGTCGTCTGAAAAACTAAATACTATATTTAAACAATTCTAAAAGATTTTAGCATGTCTCGCTCCATTTTGTTACTTATATTTAAATTCTAGGTTCACGTTCGACGCAAGCTCTTACTTGATAACGCTTCTTAACAAGACTGATACTTCCCTTCGAGATGACAGGGTCCAACCCCTTCAATAGGCTGATCCGGGGAGCAAAACCTCGGCTGAAGTCAGATTGGTGACGGGTCCAGGTTACGCAGAGCCAGCGTCCAATGTTGCTCGTTATAGAGGAGCAGTAGAAGCTGAGACGGGAATTAAGGCGTCATAAGCTTTACCACTCAAAAAAGTAATAAATTTGTATTGTTCGGTGCAGGCAACAAAATAGTATAGGTTTTTTATTTGAAAAGTCCTGACATTTTAAACTGATAAACTTTGTTGTTGTGGCCTATAAGCGCTGCCAAAACCAGCGTTCACTGTCTGGTTGTTATTGATGAAAAGACTGGAAAATTTATATACATATAAATAGCGGGGACACTGCGAAATTCGTCGCATCCCGCATCTCAACCGCCAATCATTTCTGTTTTCCCAGTCAGCGTCCTGTAAATTCTCGCCCCTCACATCGTCCTCCACATCCTGTTTCAAAGTTCTTGGAAGGTCTTCTTTTTTCCTGTGATTTAGCGAATGTTATTCTAGTATCCTTCTAGGCCATTTCTCTTTGATCATTTGCTGTATGTGTGAACACTGCATCAACCAACGCTGTTCAACATTGTTAAAGTTTAATACTTTCTTTAACATTTTCTCGCTCCATTATTACTTCATTTCTTATATGGTGCAGACGCAATTCCGGAAAATTCCATACGAGAGTAAACCTTGAGTAAACGACCTCAAGCAACCAAGTATATAACTTTAGCGTGCATGTTTTCAATGATAACCACTAAAGTGTTATCCATACATGTGCACCTATTCACGTTTGGTCGAACACTTGAAAATGCGCACCTACTCACGCGTTCAATGCAAATGCTATTGGATTTTGAACCGATGACGACCTCCTACGAGAGCTTTTAAGACCTCACGATGCATACGCTTTGAAATCCGTCATCAACTATAAACAAGCAGTCACGAGGCGGTTTGAAATAGGTTGGTTTGCCAAGTACGAGGGGGTACCAAAAAATAACCGGAATAGCGCTGCGATTGGCGGAGCTTACATAGTACGCATTTCTCCCGCTAGGCGAGAGTAGCGCAACTCGTTCCGAGTTCATTGCCGTCATTGTTGTCGCTTGGGAAGGTTGTGTCCGGTCACAGTAATTCGTTTTGTAAAAGCAGTTTCGCTTGCTCCTCGTTTTTTGTAATGGCGGATTTAAGTGAACAGCGCGCTGCTGTGAAATTTTGCTTCCTGCTTGGGAAAAGCGCCGCAGAAACTGTTGTGATGTTGAAAACAGCTTACAAGGATAGTGCTATGGGAAAAACTCAAGTGTACCAAAGGTTTTCTCGTTTCAAAGAAGGTAAAATATCAATTGATGACAAACCTCATTCTAGACGTCCGTCAACTTCCAGAATTGACGAAAATGTTGAAAAAGTTCATGCAATCGTGCTTGAAGACCAACGACGGACCATTGAAGAGATTAGTAAGTTATCTGGAATAACTTGGAGCTCGGTTCAGCGAATTTTGTCAGAAGATTTGGGGAAGAGAAGGGTCACTGCAAAATTTGGGTCACGCAGCCATTTTAGTGCGCCAGTTTTTAGCAAAAAACAACATGACTCCCTTGCCCCACGCCCCTTACTCACCTGACCTCGCTCTGTGCGATTTCTTCTTGTTTCCGCGAATGAAGAGGGACATGAAAGGACAACGTTTTGACGACGTGGAAGCGGTAAAGAAAAAACAAGGCAGGAGTTGTCGGCCATCACAACAGACGAGTTTGAAAAATGTTTCCAGGAATGGGATCGCAGATTGGACAAATGTATTAAGTGTAATGGAGAGTACTTCGAATGGTGAAAAAATTAAATACATAACTTTTAAAAGGGTAATTATACTGATGATGGTATACAGAGGGGAGAGAGAAAAAAGAGAGAGACAGACAGAGAAAATCAGAGAGAGAGGTTATAAACAATTACCACTTCTATAGCTAACACTAGGAGTCCAGCAGCCTAGAGGTTCCAAAAATTCATTGACTCTCTAATAACTTTGAAATAATGTTGTAAACCGCATTATGTTAATTTGAATAACAGTTACTATTTAAGCGTAACAGAATTTTATTTTATAGTTAAATGACTCAACATTACAGAAAGAAAGCCATTTTCATTCATATAAAATCTGCCATTAATAAAAGACAAATGCGAGTAAAATCTCTTATCACGATATATTGTAAAAAAATGTATTATTATTTTGTTAACATTATAATAATAATTATTATTAAGTAAACCTGAGGTACCTGCCCAACATCTTCCCAATGCAGGTCGGGGAAGAAACTGTACAGAAAAAAGCCGCAATTAATAATCTGGGGATACCACTGGACACAAAGCTCACGTTTTGGCACAAACAAAACGGGCGGCTGATAAGGCTGGAACTGTGACCACGGCGCTGAGTATAAATATGGCTAACACCAGCGGGCCGAACTCTTCCAAGCGACGGTTACTAATGTCAGTTACGCACTCAATACTACTTTATGGTGCGGATATCTGCGCTGATGCACTAAAACGCCAGAAATACAGAAGAAGCATGTAAGCAGTGCAGCGAAGTGGCGCGCTCAGAGTGGCTTGCTCCTACCGCACGGTTTTGGAGTCCGCGGTTCTTGTCGTCGCTGGAATAATTCAAATCGATCTGCTTGGGCAGAAGCGTAAACAGGTTTCCAAGAGGATGGCCAAAATAGATAATGTACAAGATCAGAAGGGGGCCCATACTATGCCTCAGTGGCAGGAAAGATGGATCAGTGAGACGAAGGGAAGATGGACCGCTAGGGTCACAAAGCAGTTAGCTGAGTGGACTGATCGCATACATGGAGGGATTAGTTATTTCATAACGCAGTTTCTAACTGGCCACGGCCTGTTCCGGGCTTTCCTGGGGAAAGTAGACAGACCAGAAGGTTGGATTTTCTGCAAACAGGAACTAGACGATATGCACCACACGTTTTTCACCTGTGACAGATGGAAAGAAGAGAGGCAAACCCTGGAAAATGTACTGAGACAGATCTCGCCCGCCAATTTCATCGGAATAATTCTGCACAGCTAACACCACTGGGTTCTTGTAGCATACTACATATAGAGAAAGTACTAAGGCAAATGAAGGAAGCAGAAAATGATCTTCCTAGGGCCACTGACAGAATAGCGGAAAACAGTTAACGTGGGGATCCGCTGAAGGTTTAAAACAGATGAATGTACACAGGACGAAGAACAAATTGCACCACCTTAAAGTATTCCGAAAGCTGAGCCCCGATGTGGGTCCATGCCGTGGGCAATAAGATTTGTGGTTTTTGTGGGTCTGAGTACCACACACCATAGGAGTGCGGACTCTCCTGCGGCGAACATTAGTCTAGTAAAAAAATTATTAAGTAAACCATGTTTTACATTATCATGACAATTTTACAATACCATAGCACTAAACAATGGCTCTATGAAACGCTTTAGATTAAATCATCAAAAATGTTTAACAATAAGTTAGCACCTGGTGTTAATAGACCAACATTCCAAACTCAAGTCAGTTCATTCAGCATTTCAGTAGAACCAGATTTGTTTCACCAAAGCTTTCTGAAGGACTAACAGTTACTGACAGTTCTTCCTTTCAAAGTTCACCTGCTTTTATTTCTTTTTGTTTTAATGTATGACGCCGCAGAAATATTATAATTTTTACTTACTGGCTGTGTTTTGCTATCCAACAAACATTTTTTCGGACCCACGCTTTGAAACACGCTGGTATGCTTAAAACTGAATGGCGTACAGCTTTTATAAGATTAGTGTTACTGAAGATGAGGACGAGATTCCATAAGAAGCTCTACAGAATTTGGTACTACGAGGGTCATTCAATAAGTAAACAAACAAACGGCTGTGGAGCAAATACTTTTTATTCAATCAATATAATTTTTTTTTACTTTTCAACGTAATCTCCAGCAGCGTCTATGCACTTGTCCCATCTCTTTACAAGCCTTTTTATTCCCTCAGCAAAGAATTCCTTACCTTGATGTCGAAGCCAGTTTTGGACTTTTTCCTTCACTTCTTCATTGCTGTTGAACTTGACACCATGCAAAGTCTCCTTGAGTGGGCCAAACAAGAAAAAGTCAGATGGGGCAAGGTCAGGGCTATAAGGGGGATGAGGCAGGATCTCCCAACCTACTTTTTTATTGTTTCGAGCGTCAGTTTTCCCGTGTGTGGGCGGGCATTATCGTGAAGAAGAATCACACCTTTCCTCTGCCATCCCGGACATTTCTTCTTCAATGCAGGCTTAACTTTGTTCACAATCATGTCAGAATAGTACTGACTATTGATGGTACGCTGGTCTTGTAGGTAATCACAGAAAATTGGGCCTTGGGAGTTCCAAAAGATGGTTAACATCACCTTACCAGCCGATGGCTGGGTTTTGAATTTCTTTTTGGCGGGTGAACTGGGATGCTTCCACTCCATGCTTTGCCGCTTTGACTCATGTTCAAAATAGTAAATCCAAGTTAGTGGTTATAGTGGTTCCAAATCCAAAAATCTTTTAACAGAACGCTGTTCTTCGAAAGTACTGCCCTCAAGAGGACACGCCATCGTAAATAAAACTGTATTGGTTATGTTTATGCAACATATTATTGAACAGCTGATCAAAACTCACAACGACGTTGCCAGGTAACACTCCTGAAAGTTTCAATCAGCTGCTACAATTAATTTCTTTTCTACAACTGTTTGTCTGTTTACATATTGAATGGCCCTCGTAATTCGAGAGCCAACCCTCCATGAGCCTCCTTAATAAGTTTGGCATTAATTCGAGGAACGTCATCCTTGGACAATCTTCAGCTTTCAGCTTCTCTGAAATGTAGTTACTCTCCCTCTCCCTCGCTCAATTCCGTCATTTCTTTTTCATTAATTTTAATACTAAATTATCTGAATTATTGGTAATTAATACGCTGTTAATGTATATATTCTGTAAACTTGGATAAATATGACCACGACCTCCTAACCGACACCTGCGTCTGTATGTGCAGGTATCAGGCACTTATGTTAAAAGTCGAAACCGCGTATGTCCGAAGTTATGCCGACCACTGAAGCAATACTTACAACTATGTAGCCAAACAACTGTGATTTCCCTTGCGGACGCTACGGCACGTTCGTACCGCCTTTATGCTACACTGTCCATCGCTCGCTACCTAATCAGATTACTTCATGACCTGAAGTGCATGTTGGGATGTACGTGTATGAGGTAACAAGTTACTTAAAGAAAGTACACTCAGCCCGCAAATCAATCTGAGTCTTTTAAAGGCACAGCTCGTAGTAAATTGGAAAATGCGACTGGAACGACAAGAGCAAAGTACAGTGTGTTGCACTCGGTTTCTTCAAATGTCAAGCTCTTCAAGTCTGACACGAGTTTGTGACAGTGAACACTATTAACAAACCGCAATAAGCATCTCTCGCCACTACGCATTCGTCATCATGTAAAGATATTTTCCATGGTATTGGCTGTTTCTTCCTCTTAACCATGTCTTCGTCTCTACAGTTCTACTGTCTCCGTCTCCGTCACTACTTCCTCATAATCTGTGTCTACAGTTTTTACATCTGTTCGCTGTTTTTTCCACTTTGTTTCTCCAAAACATTCGATAGATCCTCTTCGTCTTCTTCCCATAGCACTCCCTTCACTGACCGTCACTAAACATTTGGTTTCGTCGGTTTTTCTATTGTGTCCACACCATGTAAAACTCTTCTCTGCGATGAAACTTGGGATGTCATTTTGGACCCTCACACCAGTGTTTACATCCTCGATCATTATATCAAACTGAAAATTCTTCCCCAATAGCTTATCCGCGTTGCGACGATCTTCATGGCTATTATCACATCCAACTCCGGCATAGGTATTTAATCAATTCCCATTTCAAGGAGACGGAAACTGATCTATCCATCTCTTCCTATGAGAGTTAAGTTTCTTCCATGTCATTTATAAATATATAATGATTTAGGGATTCGATCTTCTGATATATTTAAAATATATCACTACCAATTTGTTCTATGTTCCTCCATGTTCTCTGTAATTCTCCAACTCACAATTATTTTCTGATTTCAGTATTCCTTTGCGATGATATCTTTCCACATGCGTTGCTTATTATTTAAAATTCTACGAGTATGAGGTTTAAAAACAAACATAGTAGTATGTTCGGTGTGACCCATGGTCATCAGATTACGAGAGACGAGAGGAATTGAAGGCTAAATGTCTTATATGGCACAATTTTACTCAACTTTATAACAGTGTCATTTAAGCCGAGCCTTTAAATTAAAGTAACTAAATCACAATAATTTCTAAACTGCAAGGAACATATGAAAGTTTGGATTTAAAGCTCGCCCACAAAAACGTATAACAGTAGCTTGGCAAATTATACGCCCGCAGAAATATAAGTCAGACATGATCCTTTAGGTTTTGTAAAATATATAAAAACACTTGGTAAGTTTCACAAATTTTTTAATTAACTCTGACAGCTGTTTCGACTAACTTAAGCCATTGTCAAAGAGCGAGTGACTGAAATTACTGAACACAGGATGTTAGAGGAGTGTAGGTGGTAAACATCTGTTTAGGGCGTATCTGGAACATCTGTGTTGTGATGGCGAGGGGGGAGTGTGTGCATGAGACAAGGGAAGGTCAGGTGTCTTTAAAAACTAAATACAATCATGAATGCAAAATATACAATTAACTGAACTAAATATAACTGAATGCAAAATTTAAAATAATGATGAACATTCAAAATAATATAAAATAAACTAAACTAAATAACAGATTTTAATAAAGGGGATACACAAAATTCAGTCTTTCATTGGTTAAATTTTTGTTATTTTTTATTGCTTTTTTAATTTCTAAAATTTCTAACAAATCCATTTTTTTACCTTTTTGTATGTTGTGGAGTAGTGTTATGTTTTTTGTGTCTATGAAGTGATTGTGTTGTAAGCAATGATCTGCAAAACCTGTATTAGATGTATTGGTTAAAATCGCCTTCTTATGTTCAGAAATGCGATGTTAATTAAAAAATTTGTGAAACTTAGTGTTTTTTTTTATATATTTTACAAAACCTTTGTATTAATATGTTTCACCAAGTGCCCAACGAGTCATCAATTAATATCATGATCCTTTAGGTTCGTACGTTACAGTAAAGAGCATTTCCTGCAGGCTGTTTACTCCATTGTGTTCTACAACGTTATTCCAGCCCAAACTCGCTACGGTAATCTAAACGTCTGGAGTCCAAACTTAACGCTATCATACCACATTGCCCCAAGAAGACAATGCAACATGTGGAAATCACCTAGATAAACTGACGACTTCTGAACATGGCCATTAACCAATCTTCGAATTGACTTTCATGAGCAAAGGCGAAAACTGTTATTAGAGGTCGGTCGAGTGGTCAAGATAATGACTTACAGTTCCAGTAAGCTTTAAACTTTAAACTAAATGTGTGTATTATAAACTCAAGCTTTCACTACTTATTTTCCTCGATACAAAGTTTCACTGACACAGAAAAGTAATAGTAGAAGCTTGGAAGAGTCATAAAATATATTTTATATATATCTTTATGCCTTTGGTGTAAGGTGTCCATTTCGTAATATTTATTAATAACAATAATATTTATATTTATTTAATAATCTCTACCTCCTTTCGCATGTAGCATGTAGCACTGTAGTAGCGGGGCGTCTTTGCACCCGGTGCATGACTGCAGCATCTGGGACGAGCCCAATTGCTTATGATATAATTCCCTATCAATTCCCTAACTTACATAGAGGGTTGGGAGTAAGAGTGGCTCGCTATGGCATACATTCTCTGTCCCTTCCTGTCTATAACTACTGAAATCAGAGGCAACACATCCCTGTTCAGAAAATAATAATTGCACCTTTGCAACAAATAATAATAATAATAAAAAAAAAAATACAATATTCAAAGATCATAGGCTCCTACACATAAATTCCCTTTCTTAAACTCTTCTGATTAATTCACAATTATATTAATATATCGTTCTCCGCAGGTTAAATTATCGTTTAAAATCATTCAATGTTAATAGCTATATTCATATTCATCATTACCTCCTTATGTAACACACTGTTTTCCCTTTTCTTTTTCATTTATCATTTCCATTTGGTATCAAATATATGACAGCATTTCTCCTTCTTTTCTCCTTTACTAAGTGCCCATCTCGCAATATTTATTAATAACAATCTCTCTCCTTCTCTAAGTACGGGTAAGCTGGTAAATATACGTTGACATGGCTATTGGAAATAAATCTATATTTTATATATATCATTATGCCTTTGGTGTAAGGTGTCCTTCTCGTAATATTTATTTACTAATAATAATCTTTATACAATATTATTTATATTTATTTAAAAATCTCTACCTCCTTTCTAATTATGGCTAAGTTAAAAAAATTCACGTTAACATGTGTAGTCAAGGTACCTTCTCAATGATGCTGTATTTGACTTGGGTTTTTGGTCATGGTACTGGCTCACTGATTGAGTATTTGACTTATGATTTTTAATCATGGTACTTTTTCAATGATGTTTGGTTATACGTACCTTTTACTTTGTTACTAACCGTGTCACGGAGAAATCCGAGGCGATCTGTTTCACTCGTAAGTCCATCTCCCGATGCCAGCCCCTCTCCCTTGAAGGGAGGCCTATCGCCTACAAAGAGTCGGTGAAGTATCTAGGCGTTCGGCTAGATCGTCGCCTTTGCTTCAACGCCCACGTGACGGACACCCTTGCCAAGGCTCGCGGCGTCCGAGCCAAACTTTACCCATACCTCGCGTGCCGCAGCCCCCTGGCGCTGCGCACGAAAGTTACCCTCTATCTGTTGTTTCTCCGGTCTGTATTGACCTATGCGGCACCTGTATGGTGGTCACTTGCCTCCGCCACCAACAGGCGTAGGCTGGAAAGTTTCCAATCCAGAACCCTCCGTTCCCTGTCGGGATCTCCTTGGTTTGTTAGAAACAGTGTAATTCGAGGAGGTCTACGAGTTCCTGCTCTCTCAGCCTTTGTCTGGTCATTAGCTGCGACTCTCTTTGCCGCAGCTGAGACCTCTTCCTTCCCTTACCTCAGAACCATCAGCACCACGCAACCACCTCCCCCTGTCCGGGTCAAACGCCCTCGGGCGATTCTCGATGACCCGCCATAAGTTTAAGTAACCTGCTTAAACCTCAATTTGAATATTCACCATCTGCCCATGCCCCAGAATTTACCTGCTAAGCTGTTTCCTTCCTCCCTTCCTAGTATGCCGACCACGCTGAATGCTGCTGCTACGCGCTATCACTGGCACGGAGGCTCTCTGCCTCGCGGGGAGCGACCGACGCCTCACGGCGTCTGCACGCGGGACTGGGAACGGGTGACATCTGTCATCTGAACCCGTTCATGCGGCAGTGCCCACTGATTGCAAATATTTTAAAATAAATAAAAATTAAAACCTTTCTCCCCCGCCTTCTCAGTTAACTGGTTGGCGGTTGTCCATTCCTGATATTAGGCACCAGTCGAAGAACCAGACCTATGTATATCCACAGGCAGCCATTGAGCTCGACTCAGATGCTGCAGTCATGCACCGGGTGCAAAGACGCCCCGCTACTACAATGCTACATGCTACATGCACTAACCGTGTCAGTTACCTCATAGGTATTGTTTTTATTGTCTCTGGTTATCGTGAAAGGTCCTGTATATAAGAGTAGCAATTTCCTCGTTATGCCTTGTATAGCACTGGGCAATTCTCTATTTTTAACTAACACCTTTTCACCTACCTCATATTTAATTGCCTTAGGCTGTGATTTGATATATTTTTTCCGCTGCTGTTCCGTTTTTTCCAACACCTTATTATAAAATTTTGCCCCTTCGAATTGGTATGCGGGTTCGTCGGGAAAATTAATAATTTCTTTTATCTCTCGTGGTGGGGGTCTTTCGAACATAACTGTGTATGGCGACACCTCGATGGTATTGTTATGTGAGAAATTGAGAAAATCCTCGGTTGATGCTACGTATTCATGCCATCTTTTCTGCTCGTTATGGCAGTATGTTCTCAGTAACCGTCCTACCTCCCTTAACACTCTCGATCGCGGGACTGGAGAGCGGCGAGTAGACTCACCCGCGAGAAGAGAACTCGCAACCCACTTGAAACTCCGAACGGGGTTGTATCTTCATCAGAAGGCAAGGCCGAGGTCTTCGCCGACTGCATGGAGGTGCAATTTACTGTTCATCAAGGCGTCTCGGACCCTGCCCACTCGGCAGAAGTCCGTGACTTCCTATCTGAACATTTTTCACGCCCTCCCGAACTCCCAGCCCTCCCGTTCGACAGGGATGAACTAGTTTCATCTATCTGCCGACTAAATCGCCGTCGCGCCCCCGGTCCTGACCGGATCGGGGCCGCTGCTCTACAAAATCTCCCGGCCTCAGGCGTTGACCTCGTTCTTGAGCTGTTTAACTCCTGTCTCCGGCTACAGTACTTTCCCCGCCTGTGGAAATCAGCCAACATCGTAATGATTCCGAAGCCTCGCAAGCCGCGCATGCTTCCTGAAAGCTATCGTCCAATCTCTCTCTTGCCAGTCATCTCGAAGGTGTTCGAGCGTCTCCTGCTGGCTCGCATCTCGCCGCTGCTAGATGGTTTCATCCGCAGCGAACAGTTCGGGTTTCGCAGAGAGCACTCGACCACGCTTCAATTGGTCCGCGTTGTTACGCACTTGTCAGACGCCACCAACAGGCGCGCGGCTACGGCCGCCGTACTGTTGGACGTGAGCAAGGCCTTCGATAAAGTCTGGCACGAAGGTCTTCTCTTCAAACTTGCCAATTCCCCTCTACCATCGACCATAGTGTCTTTCCTACGGTCGTATCTCAGCGACCGAACCTTCAGGGTGAGCGTCGACGGGTCCTGTTCTACAGTTCGACCCGTCGCCGCCGGCGTACCTCAGGGATCTGTCCTCGGCCCCGTTCTGTACCTTGTGTACACGAACGACCTGCCTGTCTTGCCCGGAGTCACGTTGTCTTTGTTCGCTGACGATGCTATGTATCACTGCAGCTCCCTGTCCCCGCGCTTTGCGAGTACAAAGCTGCAGCGTCAGTTGAACCAGCTTCCGGACTGGCTACGGAAATGGCGGGTGACGATCAACACGGAGAAATCCGAGGCGATCTGCTTCACCCGTAAGTCCATCTCCCGATGCCAGCCCCTCTCCCTAGCAGGGAGACCCATCGCCTACAAAGAATCGGTGAAGTATTTAGGCGTTCGGCTAGATCGTCGCCTTTGCTTCAACGCCCACGTGACGGAAACCCTTGCCAAGGCTCGCGGCGTCCGAGCCAAATTATCTCCTTTCCTCTCGTGTCGCAGCCGCCTGGCCATGCGCACGAAACTTACCATCTATCTACTATTTCTCAGGTCTGTATTGACCTATGCGGCACCCGCCTGGTGGTCTCTTTTATCCACCACCAACAGATGTAGGCTGGAAGCTTTCCAGTCCCGAACACTCCGATCCTTGACGGGGTCCCCTTGGTTTGTAAGGAACGACGTGATTCGAAGGGGTCTCCGTGTTCCTACCTTGACTTCCTTTGTCCGGTCGCTGGCTCTAACTCTCTTTGCTAAAGCCTCGACCTCCACCTTCCCGTACCTACGAACCATCAGTGCATCAGAACCACCACCGCCCATTCGGGTCAAGCGCCCTCGGGCGCTTCTTGATGACCCGCCATAACGCCATCCTCTTTAAATAAACAAAAACAAGTAATCATCAGTCCTAGACCAGAGTATTTCACCAAACTGTCCTTCTTTCCTTCCTGTCCACCTCCTAGCACGCTGAGCCGGCTGCTTGTCGCTGTCATCATTCACTGGCACGGAGGCTCTCCGCCTCGCGGGGAGCGACCGACGCCCTCAGGGCGTCTGCTGACTGGACTTGAAACGGGCAACATCTGTTGCTCGAATCGGTACCAGCGGCAGTGCATTAAACAAATAAAAGTTATACTCCCCCGCCTTCTCAGTTAACTGGTTGGCGGTTTCCTTTTCCAGTTTTAGGTAACCTGTCGACATGTACCAGCACTATGTTTACTTCTGGCAGCCATTGGACACGATCCAGATGCTGCAATCAAGCCACGGGTGCAAAGACACCCCGCATCCATAATGCAATGCAATTTAATCATGGTACTTTTTCAATGATGTTTGGTTATACGTACCTTTTACTTTGTTACTAACCGTGTCAGTTACCTCGTAGGTATTGTTTTTATTGTCTCTGGTGATCGTGAAAGGCCCTGTATATAAGAGTAGCAATTTCCTCGTTATACCTTGTATAGCACTGGGCAATTCTCTATTTTTAACTAACACCTTTTCTCCTACCTCATATTTAATTGCCTTGGGCTGTGACTTGACATATTTTTTCCGCTGCTGTTCCGTTTTTTCTAACACCTTGTTATAAAATTTTGCCCTTTCAAATTGGTATGCGGGTTCGTCGGGAAAACTAATAATTTCTTTTATCTCTCGTGGTGGGGGTCTTTCGAACATAACCGTGTATGGCGACACCTCGATGGTATTGTGATATGAGAAATTGAGAAAATCCTCGGTTGATGCTACATATTCATGCCATCTTTTCTGCTCGTTATGGCAGTATGTTCTCAGTAACCGTCCTACCTCCCTTAACACTCTCTCGGCTGGGTTACTATTCGGGTGATATACAGACGTCTTGTACGTTTTTATTCCGTGTTCTCCCAGGTTTTCCTTCCAAAGTTTTCCCCTAAACTGGGTACCGTGGTCCGTAATTATAGAATACGGTCGGCCTACCTCCATTATATATCGCTCTATAATGATGTCTATTATTTTCCTGGTCGTTGCCCTAGTTATGGGGTATAGCTTGGTATATTTGCTAAAGTGGTCGAAGATGATTACGATAAATTTATATCGGTGTCTCCCACCGCTGCGTGGAAATGGTCCGCAGATATCGAGAAATACCTTTTCCAATTTTTCGGTAGATGATATGGGTATCATGACCCCTTCTTTCCTCTCGTTATCACATTTTACTTTTTGACAAATATCGCACGATCGTATCGCCAGTTGCACCTTCTTATTAATTCCTTTGATGTATGTTTGCTCCTCCAATGCCTTCCTTACTTTGAGGGCACCCATATGTCCGTACCTATCGTGATAGTCGATTATTAGCGGTCTCTCTATCGCTGGTGGAATTACTAATTTCCAAATCTCTTGGTGCGGGGTATTCCTAATAAACAAAGTGTCGTTGTGTATACAATAAAATCTATTTATGACCTCATCGCCTTCCTGTACCCTTTTTCTAATATCCCCTAATTTTGGATCGGCCTCTTGTTGTGACTTTATATCGTTTAAAATATTTTTTAAATCTTCCCTGCTCTTAATAATGTGGTAAACCTTAGCTAATTGTTCCTTTTCGCCGTAGAAGGTTTGGTCTGGTATATTGACGCGAGATAAGACGTCGGCTGCTACGTTCTGTTTACCGGGTATATATTCCCATGTGATATTATACTCTTGCAAGGCCAAAACCCATCTATTCAGCCTTCCGTGGTTCAGTTTACAATGCCTTAAAAACGATATAGATTTGTGGTCGCTTCTAACTGTTATGGGGTACCCTAATATATATGTCCTAAATTTACCGCATGCGAAAACTACACTCAACAATTCTTTTTCGGTAGTATTGTAGTTTCGTTCGCAACTGTTCAGCACGCGGCTAGCAAAGCTAATTACTAAATGGTTACCGTCCTGATCTTCCTGATATAGGGCTGCACCTAAACTCACGTTACTGGCATCGCAGTTTAGAAAGAATGGTTTTGTAAAGTCGGGATGATGCAACATTACTGTTTCTAAAAACTTTTCCTTTATGATATTGAGCACTCCATCTTGCTCTGGTCCCCAAGTCCATTTGTCTTTAGCTGATAACTGCTTTTGGAACCTGGCAGTTAGTTCTGAGTAATTGGACCGAAACTTTCTGTAATAGTTACAGATTCCTAAAAATGACTGCAGCTGTTTCCTGTTCTTTGGCGTGGGGAACTTCTGTATGGCCTCTACCTTCTCTTTGGATGGAGTAATCCCTTGTTCTGTTAAATTAAAGCCTAAAAATTTCACCTCATTTGCAATGAATTGGGACTTGTCTAATTTGAGGGTGATATTATTCTCTGATAATTTCTCTAACACCTGTTCAACCCTATTACAATGGTCGTCCCAATTCGCTGAAGTCACCAGTAGGTCGTCGACGTATACTGTCGTAAACTTCAGTACTTCCTGCCCCAATATTCTGTCCATTATCTTTACAAACACCGCCACAGAATTTATTAAGCCAAAAGGTAACCGCTTAAACTGATAGTTTCTGCCCTCGAATATGAATGCCATATATTTCCTACTATCAGGGTGGAGTTCTACCTGCCAGTAACCGCATACCGTATCCCATGAGCTTATATATTTGGTTCCGTGAAACTTTTTCAATATCTCCTCTATCTCCCCAGGTGATGTGCGGTCGTTAACAATCATTTTGTTGATCTCCCTAGCATCGAGACATATACGTACCTTTCCGTTCTTTTTTGGCACAGCTATGATTGGGCTGGTAAAGGGCGAATGACTATACTCGATTATGTCGTCCTCTATCATCCTGTTTAATTCTTCCCTGACTTCGTTCTTTAGCGAGTATGCGATCGGGTACGATTTCCTGTTAAATTCCACCGGTGTTTTGAATTTTATGGTGCATTGATAATCTCTGGCTTTACCTGGAGCGTTTGAGAATATGTGTTTATAATTGTTGTATACCTTAATTAATTGTTCTGCCTGTGTTTCGCTGATCAGACCCCTTGCTTTCGTCCTTTGGAAATCCCGTATTTCTTCTAATTTTTCTAACCACAACTCTTGGTTTTCCTCCTGATATATAGGCATGTTTATTGGACGATCGGCACAATAATAATGGTTCACTATCGCTTGATAAGGTGTATTGTCTGTACCATTTCCTTGGACATCGATTAAATTATTGGTCCAAATTCCCTTGTTAGTTTTTAAAGTTATCACCTTACCTTCCAAATCTATTACAGCATTGTATGGCCTAAGTATATCGCAGCCTATTAGGATACTCATGGGTAAATTATTCGCCACTAATAACCCTATTGGTATCGTTACCCCATTACTAGTCATCTCTAATGACACCTGTTTCTTTATTGATTTATTTTGCCTCCCCGTTGCTCCGACTAAAATGATGTTATTTATTGGTAGAGTGGGTATTGGTAAATTACTATTTTGTTTGATCCTCTCTAACTCAACACTATCGATAAGTGATACATTTGACCCCGTGTCAATGAGTAATATCGCTTCTATGCCATTGATATTTGTTTTGATCTGCACGATACTATTATTCCCTTGGTTACTATTTTTAATGATATTGTCACCCTCTTCTAATAACTCCTCTCTAATATCCTTAAGATAATTATTTATTCTTAATGTCCTAGTCCCGTCTTTGTCCTGTCTATGTTCGTAACTAGTCACCCCATAATATTGGTTCAGTGAAGGGCGGTTTTCCTTTTCCACTGCCGCGTTTAGTTTAAATGAGCCACGGTCTCATTGGCCCGGTCTCCCGGAACATTGGGTTGCTGACCCGTCTGTGTTTCCTGCCTGACCTCGGGATTACCGTTAATATGTTGGCTATTCGTCGTGTTACCCTGGCTACCTGGCGCCTGTTGTGGGTAAAACATGTAAGTGGGTACATTGGGTGGATATGGCCGTCGGTTATTGGCCATTGTATAATTTACCTGGGGCCTATATTCATTTTGGTTTCTCCTATCGCCTCCTCCTTGGTTTTCCCCGTTACGATAACCATTACGTTGACCATAACTATTTCCCCTATAATTATTCCCGCGATAACTGTTTCCCTGATGGTAGTTTCTACCGTAATTATTCCCGGTGTAATTACCTCTGTTTGGTCCCGGATAGTTGCGGTTATTTGGACCCTGAGTGTTATCACTTCGGCCATTTGGTGGGGTATTATTGTTCTGATTATTTGTGTTTAGGTTATTACCGTTTCCACCTCCATTCTGGTTTGGTCCGTTATTGTTGTTATTGTATTCTACCTTACGATTGGGGGGTTGGTAATCCTGGAACCTTCCAGTGGATTCACAATTTTCTAGTAATTTGGCTAGATCGGCTATTTTACTGAGCTGTTGGTATAATTGGGCATCTTTGATACCATAACTGTAATGTCCAGCTAACTGCCTTACCAAACATTCTTCTGGGATCGGCGGTATCAACTTCCGTGCTAAACACACCTTTCCTAGGAAATAAGACGTCGGGGACTGTCCATTGGACGCGTCGTATTTGCCATAGAATATGTCCATTCTTACCCTGTTTTGTGCAGTCTCCGACCAATACTTCTCCTTGAACTGGCGTTTAAACTCTGCTAAATTCGTGATTTCGGGTCGTACCGCTATCCACCAGTTATCCCTAGTGTTCTTAAACGTCTCGTCTAGCATCTCCCTTATCCTGTCCCACCTTGTTTCTCTATTTCTCCCAATAAACTCCTCCATTCTCTCTAAAAATTCCATTGGGTTTCGTCGATAGTTTTGGAAGTTGATTACTTCCCTGTTTTCACCATGACACGTATGAGTATTTACTATAGGTGTGTCTCTCAGCGCCTCTAATCTTTCCTGCAGGTTCTTCTCTCTCTGGTCTATTTCCAGTATGCTATTTTTGTTAGTTTTTATTTGTTCGTCCAGCCTGTTAGCGATGTCATATGTTCTCTGCATCCTCTCGCTAACGTCTTTCTGGACTTCTCCCACCTCCTGCATGATGGCGTCTTGGTTCTGCCTTACCATGTTTTCGAGATTTCTAACATCTTGTTTGGTCTCTACTGTTTGTTCCTCTATATTTTCGAAACGTGTATTGTTTCCCTCCTGTAATCTTTCCAACTGTTTTTCCATGTTTTCGACCTTCCTGTCACTATCGATTTTATTATCATCGATCTTTTTGTTTACTATTTCGTACTTTATGCTAATTTCTTTTTTCAGGGACTCTATACATTTTTTATTCTCCTCCTGAAATATCTCCAGTTTTTTCCCATTGTCATCTACTTTCTCGGTTATATCCTTCCTTAAAGATTCTATGTTTTTGTCTAATTTCTCCTTATTTCTGTTCATATTTTCTTCCATCCTTTGGAACATTTGTTCATTACTTTTTTTAGTATTTTCGTTCATATCCTCCTTCAAAGATTCTGTGTTTTTGTTCATTTTTTCTTCCATCCTTTGGAACATTTGCTCATTACTTTTTTGGAGCATCGTCATTATTATATTCACGTCAACATTCCCTGTTATTTTTTCTGGTTCGGGTTTCTCTGTTTGTTCTACCATTTGTATGGGTTCTTCTACCGTTTGCTCCTCTAATTCGTCTGCCGTTTGTACCGGTCTTTCCATTTCTAGTGTGGGCGGTTCTAATTCCGTTTCCTCGACCTGTACTGTCTCTCCGTCTTCCACACTTAACTCGGGTTCCACATTCTTCTTCACCTTTTTTCCCTTTGGTTGTGGCATTTTGATCTGTTGGTAGTTGCCGGGCTTGTTCCGTCTTTTCAAGCCTCACTAGTTGGGCTGCCAATTTATAACGAAAAGAAATAGTGAGTGTGTTATAATTGTGTTGTAAAATGTCGGGCGTTACCTCCGCGCACTTTTGTTACTTACTGTTGACTGGATCCTCTGCGGTGATGTAGTCCTGTAACACAACTTAATACTATGTTTTTTGTGGGCGCCACTTGGAATCGTTTGTTCCAAGAAATAAATGTGATTATTAAAGTAATTAAAATTTTTAAATCTTACTTCTATGAAAAAGTATAAACAAGTAAGTTTAGCTTGGAAAAATCAGGTAAGTTTAATGATTCTTCAAAAACAAACAAATCGTCTGAAGGACTAATATTCATAAAAAATTATACAATTGCAGAGTTAATAAAAAAATTCACAAGTTATTATTATGATTATTGACAATTTTATTTATATCCAATCAAGTATCGGCTAGTGTTTTTCTTCTTTTTTTTTATTTTTTACTCAGTTGAAAAGCATGAGTTTAATATGTGAAAAAATCTTTACTCTCAGGACGCGACTCCTTTGAACTACCAAGACATATCAATAAGATGCCTTACAAGAAAAACTAAGTGATTTGAAGGTGTGTGGCATGTGTAGTACAACTGTGTGATAAATGTAACCAGGTAAAAAAATTGACTTTAATTTCGGTAACTCACGTTCCAATGGTTAATTAATCTCGCACTGGAAACTCCTCTCGGGTAGTTTTTCAATCTCGCCTCTTCACGTGTACACTGAATCTATTTTAAGTCGAAATTGCGATCATTTACTATTTCCGCACTTTTTGTAAAAACGTTTGGCAGTAGATTATCGTTCAAACGCCGCCACTACGAAACATCTGTTTCGCGTTGATTCAGAAATTGGCCGCCGTAGCGCTGATTCCCATGCAGTGTCGAGAAAGGCTTTGTGTATTGTTTGTTTATGTTAAGGGGATTATTGTCAAGTTAGTCAGTCTATGCGAACACAGCAGAATTCGTTCTCTATTTAAAGTTTTGGTCCCTCCTGGGCCGTTGACGTCCTGGCTGCGTGATTTCTATTAAAATTTGCCGTGTCGCTGCTCTATTTCAGCAACACTTTGGCGTAGATTCTTGTAGAGGTTATGTCAGTCTGTTTGTCTATGTACGGGAAAAGCCTTTCTTCGGGTCTTGTGTCGATTTCTCGCCTCTCGGTTTCGCCTTAGCTGCGTTGATCAGTGTCGTGGGTGATGCATCAGTTCTGGAGTTCAAGTTTCAAGTGTTTTTCGGTCGAATTTGGTCTCTCTTTTATACTAATTCAGGCTGACTGTTTTCATCGACTTCCGGTATATTTGTGTAAAAATTCTTTCTAGATTGTTCGAGAATAAACGAAATGGAATGTCATGGAACAATTTTCACTTCCGTAGAAGCTTTTAGAACGAATTTCTTATTCTTCATACTAAGGATATTTCAAAAATTACACTGGTATTTATCAAACAGTTTTACATTAGTACTCACAATTTGTATGCCATTATTACATTTAGATTCTCTGTTTTCAACTGAATCTAGTGATACTAATTATGATTGGTTTTTAATTAAATTAAGTCTAATAAGTAACACAATATACAACTCCCACCTTGGGTTGTTGTCATGAAAATTCAATTTTTATAACAAAAATTGTTGTGAAAGTAATATGTCTCTTCCACAATCTGAACATCCAACATTACTACCTTCCTATAACAAAACAAACAAATTTTAACATAGATAATACTTATATAATTACAATTTTACATGGCCTCTGTTCATGGCCTAGATTTCTTGTTAATGTTATAACACAATAATTAGTCTCTTTCTTTAATATATGTAGTATTTCACTAGTGTACACTCAGAGTTTATTATATTGTCTATCTTTTGTGATACCTGGTTACTCTTTACATATATTATTATCATTACAGGATGACATAGCATCATTGATTGGTCTTGAGATGTCCTTTTTTCATAGTGTGACAAATCTCACTCTTATAAGTTAAATTCTTTTATAATTGACTTTATTTTCAACTGGGTTTGTTCGTTTTTAAGGTATACTGAAGTATTGTACCATTCTATTTTATTTTTGTTAGCATTTTTGTAAATATTTAGCCAGATATGGTTATTTTTGTACTGGTTGATTGGCTCCAGCCATATATGGTATAGGTAAATATGTTGCTAACTCGATTATTACAATGTTAAAGTTAGTCAGATACATTAGTATAGTCGCTTTATATCATATTTGAACTTTCTAATGCAATTTGGTTGCATTTTGGCAACACTAAATCCATAAATTATACAATATTATATGCCTACCACATGTTTTTAGTTAGTACTGTTTTTGGCTATTTTGACTGCTTTTTATTCATTTGACAGCTTTCTTTATTTAAGATAAATTGTTCACTTTTGTCTGCTTGACAATTACACATAGTTTCTATTTCAATCTGATAATAATTAATTTTTTCATGAAATCTGGGTGTATGGTCTCAAATCCAACACATTAATATTTTTTGTCATAACAAATATATAATTTTTATTTTAACTTAAACTCTTGCTAATAATGTATTTAAGTCATTTAATACATTTATTTTATTTACATTACATAATATAATAATGGATCATGTCCATTCATTCACAAAAAATAGTTCTTAATACTCTATTCAGACTTATAAAACTTAATAATTAATGACTTTATTTTGGTTGATTCTGACATTATTTCTCTCTCTTATAGTGTCTTATGGTTTTTTCACTGTTATTCACTTTAATAATATATATGGGGTTTGTGTCTTAGTCACAGTCTGGTCGTTTTTCATGTTAGTAGTAATAATTATTATACAATATTACACAATTTTTTTTAGGGCTACTTGGGTTCGATACTGTTCACCTCACTTTCCTCTTATGATAACTTACTATGTAAATGGTTTCCTTTATGGAACGTTCTGTGACGTTACAACATCTACAAAAGAATTTTAACAGTGACTGTACATTGAGAGAGAATTAAAATGACTATGAGCATATACATATACAAAAGAATTTTAACGGTGACTGTACATTGATAGAGAATCACAATAAATTTAAAAAAAATCCCAAAGTGGAAATTTCATCTTGTACAAAAGTTCAGTCATTTTTATTAACAAGCGGAATACTTCTGAATTACAGTTCTAGTACAGGGCAATGTATTATTACAATTGTAGGTGATCTGCACTTCTTTTCATAATCAGATTTATACGTTCCAATAAAAGGCAGACACAATATAAGTTCAACACAGATTATAGAAAAAAAATGTATACTGGACATTACATGCTTTCACAATTCAAACACAAGACATTTATATGAACACACTGAATCATACAGAGAGAGATTAAGGAACTCGGCTGAATTTTGCTTCACTAGGCCCATGATCCCACCGGCCAATTCCTAACACATTTTCTTAAGTTTTTTATTTATGTTTCCTTTTTTTTGTTTTTTTGTTTTTTTTTTGTAGGTAAAAAAAAAGGTTCTGCACATAAGATACACTGTCACCGCAAACAGCAAGAGAAGCTGCTCCCCATTTGAAAGAAATATCAGAAGCTAGTCAAGTTCAACAGACTTTTCTTTAAAAAAAAAACTTGCGTTCAAGAATTGGCAATGACTGCAGAAACCTGCATATTAGATTCCAGGTATACAGTGAAGTAAAAAAAAATCCAGAATTAAGCAACTGTTGTTCCTTTTTTTTTTTTTTTTTTTGTTAAGAACTAGCCAGGCCCCACTTGACCCTAAACACAAGCAGTGCGAAAGCGCATCCCAGGCAAAA
This sequence comes from Magicicada septendecula, assembly GCA_034769895.1. NCBI lineage: Eukaryota > Metazoa > Arthropoda > Insecta > Hemiptera > Cicadidae > Magicicada > Magicicada septendecula. Next base: position 169,891,947 of record CM068374.1, on the reverse strand, counting down.
TTTAATAATTTTCACTTTGCATACCTGTTCAATTGTGCAATAGCACGTGCTGTCCAAGTTCCTTACTACTTACACACAACATCTTGATCTCTTCACACGGTCGCAGTTGCCAGGCCGAGAGCTCCTCGGCACACTTCTCACTTAGCCTGCCAGAATTAATTTAAAAAACCCCGGCATTAAAAAAAACCCACAAAATTTTTCCAGCCCTCTAACATATAAGACAACTCGTGGCGTGAACAGCTGACCAGCCACCACTCGAGTCAAACCGCATCTCTCTATACCACGACAACTACTGCTCCCCGCGGCGGAACCGAAAAGTCAACTTGTCCGAAGTCTCTGACAGATAGCGTGAGTGTCCAATATCGTAGCGAGAGCTACAAACAAATTCCTAAGTCACCGTAACGCCTCATAGATGGCGAGAGTGTCCACGATCCAAAGAAAGCATCTATGCCGAAATTCAATTATAACAATTTCGTAAGTCGCCGTAACGACTCATAGGTGGCGGGAGTGTCCACGATAGCGTGAACTACACAGATGAATGAAACTATTGCCCAGATGCGATATAACAAACATTCGGATGTCGCCGTAACGACTAGTTACGGCACAATATAGGACGGGTGAAGACGATTTGAATAATAGTGATAATAACAGTGAAGGAAAACTACTGGAGTGGAAGAACTGAGCTAAATATTTGTAGTTGAGTGTAAGTAAACGTCCTCTACATTACTTAAATAGTTTTAGTCTAATTGTTGCATTAATGTTGCCTCTCCTCTTCTTTTATGGATACCTTACATCTGCTTCTTTTTGAAACACACACACACACAATCATTTCACATGGAGCCTCTTATTGATGTTACTTAAACAATCAAAAAGATGCCAGTGCACTATTGACTGTATATTTTACTTATCCCCACTACATCCTGTGCGACTGCTTCACGTCTAATCATTTTAACTACTATTATTGTTTATTATTGTATTATTATCTCAATAAAGTCAGTATCTTTTGATTAAGTAATTAAAATTATTGAGTAAGCATATATGAATTAGTAAGCCCGTGATTACACGGTTTTTATTCATTATTCTTACAAAGATTGGACTCGTGCAATATATTTACGAAGGGCGCTTTTTGACATTATAGGCAGAACGTACATGAGAGAAATTCTGTAAAGCAAGCATTCTTACCTGTTTATGCGACACTGACTCCCTATAAGTTGTGTGTCATCGTTAAAGAAAAAAGCCCTGCCTGTAGAGGAAATAATGAGGAAAAAAATTGTGCACCTTGTTCCTAAGTTTTCAAAACCCCGCCTCAAAAAAACAGTTTGGGTGCGTGTATCAGTAAGTGTGTACACGCGGAAGAAGTGAAACTTCTTTGGGTTATATCCATTATTTTTTGTTTATCCATTATTATTATTATTATTTTTAACTGTATACTTAAAATTTAATAGGCTGGGAGAGGTATCAGTATAAGAAAAATTTTCATTTATTATTATTCTTATTATTATTATTAATCTATTTCGTTAATATTTAGTGATATTTCATCATACACTTTTGTAACCAAAGGCTTATGGTGACTAAAATAAGAAATGTATGTTTTACATTCAATATTATCCAGAAACCTTGTGAATACTGCATCAATTGTCGTATTCGATTTTGTCGTAGATATTTTTTTATCATTTTGTATAGACAGGTTTAAATTATCTTTTAAAAATTCAACCAGTTTTATAGATTTGTCTAATGCAAAATTGACATTGAAATCTCCACTTAAAATCATAGGTATTTTATGATAATCTTTACGAAGTATGGCGGCACCTTGTGATGTATACGATAATAATGAACGGTGGAGAAAATCAATAATATCATCTAATGTTTTATTAGGAGAAATATACACTGCTACAATCACAACTTTTTGCCCATTTTCCATTTTACATTCAGCCATATACAAATCGCCAACTGTAGATGCCATTGAACCATAGACATCAGATTGAGTAACGGAAAAATCCATGGATGGAGTTATAATGTTAATAATATCGTCAGAATTTTGAAATATCCCGACACATCCCGCTCTAATATTTGGTCGTTTATATTTCACAATGCAGTTGAAATTAAGAACAGATACGTCATCTTCATTGGCTAGCCAAGTTTCTGATAAAACTATGACATTTGAATTTTCCACAACTATATCTTTTAGATCAACAGCATGAGCTGTAAGACTTTGGCAATTAAAAGTGAATATTGATAAACCTTTTCTGTTATTGATGAAATTAACTAAATTTTCATTTACAGTTTCTAGTTTGTTTAGTGAAAGTCGTTTAAATTCCTCTTGCAAATCAATTGTTGATGATGATCGTCTTCGGCCATGGTAGAATCTTCTCGTTGTTCTGTGTCGTAATATATAATCCTTCAATACTCGTCACACGTGATAAAGCAACGTATAATAATGATTGAGAATGACGTCGACCGTATTCATAAACAATTTTTAACATATATGTCGTTAAATTATGTAGGACTAGGTAGATTATTTTTTACATATCGTTAACTTAAATATTCGTAACAATAATTATATATAACTGTACATTTCCTCATTTTGGTATACTACTAAACACATATACACACACATGCATGCATATAACGCATACGCATAACGCGTAACGCGTAACGAACATTTTTCCTACCGTGCCCAAAGAAGTTTCATGCATATAACGCATAACGAGTAACGCGTAACGAAAATTTTTCCTACCGTGCCAAAAGAAGTTTCACTTCAAAAATTCCTGGGTGCGCCTCTGTCACAGGCACACATGAGAGCTATATTATTGCTAGAAACATTTTTTGTAAAAACTACGACAATGAAAAACGATTGGAATCGTCAAACTATTTTACGGTACACAAATCTATACACCAAGTCTATACACAAATATATTTTCACGATTTATATAAGTCTAACCAGAATTATGTGCGATGTTCACTACATGTCGATGTCAATAATCGCATAATCAAAATATCGAAAATGAGTGTAGGTACGGTTATTACATAAGTACCAAGCAAATAAATTGATTGCAAACAGAATTATCACTGTTGCACACCACTACAGAAACAATCGGTATGGAGAACCATACATGACTTCCATGTTCTAAGATTTATACATACATACACACATACATATATAAATACACACATACATACATACATACACCCATGCACATATTAGTTTGTTATTCTTATATCATAATAGAAATAAGTACACAGATTGTATTAATTTATTAAAACATTTATTGCTTTAAAATATACATAAAATTAATGGCTTGTAAAAGTTAATGTTTGATCTCCATTAAGTAGTGCTCAAATTTCCAAAGATTTAATATTATGATGTCCGTAATCAAAACATCAGAGCAGGTTTTAGTGTGTATGAGGGTACACCATGGACAAAAATTTTCAACATTCGCTATGGAGCGTTGCTCAGAGTAAAGCTGCGAATCTACAGTATACGTTTCACAGACCAAACACGCGGAAAAGAAGGAGCGCTCCGAAGTCTCTTATGGACCCTGAGCATCTTGCAGAGGGTTCATTCCCTAAAGACGAAAAGTCTGTATATTGACCGTTCCTCTGTAAACATGTGCAGTTACACTGGTGAGCGATCCACAGGAAGCAAATCGCTCTCCACGCTGGACACCTTTTCGGCTTTCACGCGTTGTGTTGTTGTGCGTTTCGGTACTTTTAATTTAAAAACCGTGCAAACGTAAGAAAATAAACATGAGTGAGGCCAGGAATAACGCTAAATGTGTGTGTGTGTGTGTGTGTGTGTGTGTGTGTGTGTGTGTGTGTGTGTGTGTGTGTGTGTGTGTGTGTGTGTGTGTGTGTGTGTGTGTGTGTGTCCTGCCTGCCTTTTTATTGCGGTAATCACAATAATAAAACTTTGGATAGGTAAACATTACATATTTGAGATATGCTTGCCTGCCAGGAACGATATATTTTCACTCATACATGACTTCCATGTTCTAAGATTTATATTTAAAATCATTTTCGAGATGAAATATTTTCATGGAAACCACTTCTTTCTTCAGGCTTAACCACAGTACCGTGGACACTAAGGTATACCACCTCACGTTAGCAGACTCGATTATCACTGATGATGGCAGTCGAGCCACTCCCGAAACGTCTGGTTTTGCAGAAAACATTGGACTACGGCCAAACAGCCCGGGAAGGGATTTTAAAAACAAACTACTTCTTTGTTGCCGATAACGTAGTACACATATAAAAAATTATCCCCTCACCATTCAACAATAATTTTCATTTATAGAAAATTACCCCCACCCCGTTCAACTAGCCTCTTCAATTATAGATATATCATCTACGTTTCTACAGTGGATTATTATGACCTTCTTATCAGGATACTTTATTTATCAAAATTAAGTACTTTACTCTTGTTAAAACATAAAATGTTGCAGGTAAACTACCCTTCCCCGTAACCGTCTTAACCAAAATCAATAGGCCTTGAGTCCTCTACAACTCAGGTAAATATGTAAAAAATTATTTGATTCTGTTTGAATTTACGGCAGTTATCGTTCGTCATAGAAAAAATTACTCTTGTTAAAACATAAAATGTTGCTGGTTAACTACCCCTTTCCCTTAACCGATCTTCATCAAAATCAACAGGCCTTGAGTTCTTTACAATTCAGGAACGTATGCAATAAATATTTGATTCTGTTTGAATGTGCGGCAGTTATCGTTCGTCATAGAAAAAATTACCCTTGTTAAAACATAAAACGTTTCAGGTAAACTACCCCTTTCTCTTAACCGATCCTCACCAAAATCAAAAACCTTTGAGTACTCTATAATTTAAGGATGTATGCAAAACATTATTTGATTATGTTTGACTTTACGGCAATTAACGTTCGTCATAGAAAAAATTACCCATGTTAAAACATAAAACGTTGCAGGTAAACTACCACTTTCCCTTAACCGATCTTCACCAAAATCAAAAGGCCTCGAATTCTCTACAACTTAAGAATGTATGCACAAAATTATTTGATTCTGTTTGACTTTACGGCAGTTATCGTTCGTCATATAAAATATCGGTATGGAGAACACTTACATGACTTCCATGTTCTAAGATTTATATTTTAATTCATTTACGAAGTGAAATGTTTCCATAGAAACTACTTCTTTCCACTTATTGCTTCAGTCTTAACCACAGTACAGTGGTCACTAACGTATACCACCACACGTTATCGCACACGATTTTCACTGATGATGCCAGTCGACGGCACTGCCGAAACGTCTGGTTTTGCAGAAAACTTTGGTCTACGGCCAAACCGGACGGGAAGGAATTTTAACAACAAACTACTTCTTTGTTGCCGATAACTTAGTACATATACAAAAAATTACCCTTGATAAAAAAAACGTTTCAGGTAAACTACCACTTTCCCTTAACCGATCTTCACAAAAAACAACAGGCCTTGAGTTCTCTACAATTCAGGAACGTATGAAAAACATTTAATTCTCTTTGAATATACGGCAGTTATCTTTCGTCATAAAAATTACCCTTGTTAAAACATAAAATGTTGCAGGTAAACTACCCCTTTCCCTTAACCGATCTTCACCAAAATCAACAGACATTGAGCTCCCTATAATTGAGGGCTGTATGCAAATAATTATTTGATTCTGTTTGAATATGCGGCCGTTATCGTTTGCCATAGATAATACCCTTGTTAAAACAAAAAACGTTGCAGGTAAACTACCCCTTTCCCTTAACCGATCTTCACCAAAAACAATAGGTCTTGAGAACTCGACAATTCAGGGCTATATGCGAAACATTATTTGATTCTGTTTGAATTTGCGGCTGTTATCGTTTGCCAAAAACAAATTACCCTTGATAAAAAAACCGTTGCAGGTAAACTACCCCTTTCCCTTAACCGGTCTTCACCAAAATCAACAGACATTGAGATCCCTACAATTGAGGGCTGTATGCAAATAATTATTTGATTCTGTTTGAATTTGCAGCTGTTATCGTTTGCCATAGAAAATACCCTTGTTAAAACATAAAACGTTGCAGGTAAACTACCCCTTTCCCTTAACCGATCTTCACCAAAATCAATATGTTTTGAGAACTCTACAACTCAGGGCTGTATACAAATTATTATTTGATTCTGTTTGAATTTGCAGCTGTTATCGTTTGCCATAGAAAATACCCTTGTTAAAACATAAAACGTTGCAGGTAAACTACCCCTTTCCCTTAACTGATCTTCACCAAAAACTATAGGCCTTGGGTACTCTACAAATCAGAGCTACATGCAAAATATTGTTTAATTCTGTTTGAATTTGCGGCTGTTATCGTTTGCCATAGAAACAAATTACCCTTTATTAAAAAAAAAAAGTTACAGGTAAACTACCCCTTTCCCTTAACCGATCTTCACCAAAACACAATAGGTCTTGAGTACTCTACAAATAAGAGCTGTATGCAAAAAAGTATTTGATTCTGGTAGAATTTGCGGCTGTTATCGTTTGCCATAGAAAAAAAATCTACAGATAGACACACACAGACACTTTTCGAAAATATCGGTATGGAGAACCATACATGACTTCCATATTCTAAGATTTATATTTAAAATCATTTTCGAAATGAAATATTACCATAGAAACTACTTCTTTCTACTTACTGCTTCAGCCTTAACCACAGTACTGTCGTCACTAACGTATACCACCTCACGTTATCGTACTCGATTTTCACTGATGATGGAAGTCGATGGCATTGCCGAAATGTCTGGTTTTGTAGAAAACATTGGACTACGGCCAAATATCCCGGGAAGGAATTTTAACAAAAACTACTTCTTTGTTGCCGATAACGTTGTACACATATATATCAGTGGCGAAGTTACATGGAGGCAATTGAGGCAATGCCTACCCTAAAAAATTCTGTAGAATAAAAATTATAAATACGTATGAACTACATAACGTAAAGATTATACATTGTTACTGCGACTGTCAAATTTATTAAACCGAAACGTGCTTTATTGAGCGACCGCTAGATGGTGACAGGTGAGATTCGGCATAGTTCGTTTAAAGCGAATGAGGCAACCTGAACTTGCCTCAGCGTTTTTTGTATACATCGTATGTAAGCAATGTAGTGGTGTGATAGGGAAGTGTAGGGAGGGGGGATTGTCCCGCGCTGTACACATAGAGCGTTGAGGCATGCCTCACTTCTGTGGTCCAAACAGTTAAGTTAAAGCGCCTGTGTTGTTTCTAAGTGTTTATTTTATGCGGTTATTAAAAGTGTCACTGTTATTCCGCTGAACTAACAGATGATCAAGATTGTTATTTGAATTATTTGTAACATTAAACATATATATAGAAACTAATCAAGTTTAAAAATTTGAAGTTCAATCAGTTGTATTATTGTGTATGACTAATACAAGGATTGTTCAATAGACACACGTATAGAGCTGTAAAGCATTTTTTATTCAACGATTTTAAAAGAAGTCTCCAATAACATTAAGACATGAGTTCCACTGTTGCGCTAACCTGTAGATTCCCTGCTAGTAAAATTCTTACGGCTGTTTGTGGAACCATTCGGTTACAGCAAACTCTACCTCAGCGTCCGATTTGACCCACCGTCCTTTTAGTGATTCCTTAAAAAAAATTTAAGATAAGATTTTTGCCTACCCATTCATTAACTACTAGCTTCGCCAGTAAGCAAATTGATGTCCATTTTTTCGGCTTGCACGCGTTATGTTGGTGTGGGTTTCGGCACTTTCCATTTAAAAAGCGTGCAAACGTAAGAAAATAAACATGAGTGAGGCCAGAAATAACGTGAATTGTGTGTGTGTGTGTGTGTGTGTGTGTGTGTGTGTGTGTGTGTGTGTGTGTGTGTGTGTGTGTGTGTGTGTGTGTGTTTGTGTCTTACCTGCCTTTTTATTGCCGTATTAAATGAAAAATATTATATTACATTAAAATGAAAAAATTTTAATTTTATTGCCTGGCAACAAAATTATTTTATTTTTAACAATTACCATTGTTTCAAAAAGTTTAAATAAATTTTCAAGTACTTTACTCTTGTTAAAACGTAAAAGGTTGCAGGTAAACTACCCCTTCCCCTTAACCGATCTTCACCAAAATCGAAAGTCATTGAGACCTCTACAATTCAGGGACGTATGCAAACAATTATTTGATTCTGTTTGAATTTGCGGCTGTTATCGTTTGCCATAGAAAATACGCTTGATAAAAAAATATTGCAGGTAAACTACCCCTTCCCCTTAACCGATCTTCACCAAAAACAATAGGTCTTGAGTACTCTACAAATCAGGACTGTATGCAAAACATTATTTGATTCTGTTTGAATTTCCGGCTGTTATCGTTTGCCATAGAAAATACCCTTGTTAAAAAAACGTTGCAGGTAAACTACCCCTTTCCCTCAACCGATCTTCACCAAAAACAATAGGTCTTGAGAACTCTACAATTTAGGGCTGTATGCAAATAATCGTTTGATTCTGTTTGAATTTGCGGCTGTTATCGTTTGCCATAGGAAATACCCTTGTTAAAACATAAAACGTTACAGGTAAACTACCCCTTTCCGTTAACCGATCTTCACCAAAAACAATAGGTCTTGAAAACTCTGCAATTCAGGGCTGTATACGAAACATTATTTAATTCTGTTTGAATTTGCGGCTGTTATCGTTTGCCAAAAAAAAAAAATTTCCCTTGATAAAAAAAACCGTTGCAGGTAAACTACCCCTTTCCCTCAACCGATCTTCACCAAAAACAATAGGTCGTGAGTACTCTACAAATCACGGCTGTATGCAAAAATTATTTGATTCTGTTTGAATTTGCGGCAGTTATCGTTTGCCATAGAAAAAAAATCTACAGATAGACACACAGACAGACAGACACACACACAGACACTTTTCGGAAAACGACTTTTTTTCATGTTTTGAGTGTAGTAGAATCAGAATCTGCAATAATCTCGAACACGATTTTTTTGCCATCACCATACTTCCATTGCCTTAAGGAACACGGAAGTAAAAGTAATTTTACTTCCATATTATGGAATTCCATATAAAGTAAAATTACTTTTACTTCCGTGTTCCTTAAGGAAATGGAAGTATGGTGATGGCAAAAAAATCGTGTTCGAGATTATTGCAGATTCTGATTGTACTACACTCAAAACATGAAAAAAGTCGTTTTTCGAAAAGTGTCTGTGTGTGTGTCTATCTGTCTATCTGTATGTCGTATTTCATCTACGTTTCTACAGTGGATTATTAAGATCTTCTTATCAGGATACTTTATTTATCAAAATTAAGTACTTTACTCTTGTTACAACAAAAAATGTTTCAGGTAAACTACCCTTCTCTTGTTACAACATAAAAGTTGCAGGTAAACTACCCCTTTCTCTTAACTGATCTTCACCAAAATCAATAGATCTTGAGTCTTCTACAATTCAGGGATGCATGCAAAACATTATTTGATTGTGTTTGAATGTGCGGCAGTTCTCGTTCGTCATATTAACAATTACTATTGTTAAAACATTAAAGGTGGCAGGTAAACTACCCCTTTCTCTTATCCGATCTTCACCAAAGTCAACAGGCCTTCAGTTCTTTACAATTCAGGACCGTATGCAAAAACGTATTTTATTCTCTTTGAATTTGTAGCAGTTATCGTTCGTCATAGAAAACATTACCCTTGTTAAAACATAAAACGTTGCAGGTAAACTACCTCTTTCCCTTAACCGATCTTCACCAAAAACAATAGGTCTTGAGAACTCTACAATTCAGGGCTGCATGCAAAATTATTTGATTCTGTTTGAATTTGCGGCTCTTATCGTTTGCCATAGAAAAATTTGCCATCACCATACTTCCATTCCTTAAGGAATATGGAAGTAAAATCTACACACAGACAGATAGACACACAGACACTTTTCAAAAAATGACTTTTTTTCATGTTTTGATGGTAGTACAATCAGAATCTGCCGTTATTTCGAACACGATTTTTTTCGCCATCACCATACTTCCATTTCCTTATGGAACATGGAAGTAAAATTAGTTCTTAAAACATAAACGTTGCAGGTAAACTACCCTTTCCCCTTAACCGATCTTCACCAAAATCAACAGACCTTGAGTCCTCTAAAATTTAAAGCTGTATGCAAAAAATTATTTGATTCTGTTAGAATTTACGTCAGATATCGTTCGCCATAGAAAAAAATTCTCCACAAGACACATAGACACAGACACTTTTCGAAAAATGACTTTTCTTCATGTTTTGAGGATTCGCCATCACCATACTTCCATTTCCTTATGGAACATGGAAGTAAAATGAATTGTCTTCATGTTTTGAGAGTAGTACAAACAGAATCAGCCTTAAAATCTCGAACACGATTTTTTTCGCCATTACCATACTTCCATTTCCTTATGGAACATGGGAGTAAAATTATTCCGATTAGCGCTTTCAAGTTTCACAGCTCATCGTCAGATCGGAAATCAGATCTGATCAGATTTCCGATCTGACTATGAGCTGTGAAGATTGAGAGCGCTAATCGGAATAATTTTTCTATAGTGGTGTGCAACAGTGATAATTCTGTTTGTGATTATAACCACTAAAACAACTTTCTTAACTAAATTGAATGCAGCAAAATTAAAAAGTAGTGGAAAGTTTAACGTACCCAGAGCGAGTCTAGCATGGCAACTCGCATTACTTCGAGTTTTTTTTAATTTAAAAAAATTTTTTGTAAGTATATTTGTTTTAGTGTTTTCTTCAGTTTGCGTATTAACCTAACACCATGTTTTGCCGCCAGTAATACAGGTATAACACTTCCAAATAGTAAATAAGTGGTAATAAATAACTTAATAACATTAAGAGTATATATCGATAGTGATTATCGCATAGGCTAAATATCGAATATGTAGTGCAAGTACAGATAATGAGGAAAAATAAGGTTACCAAAAGTTTAACTTTTTATCTATAAAAAATTCGACTTATGTCTACGTGCAATCTTCTGGAAACACGAAGAGCAGGATACTCTGTATATTTATAAGTATATTAAATGAATTAACAAATAACTAAACTTTTTAGTTTCTGTTGACATATTTATTAAAAGTTCTACATGTTATCCGTGTTCGTCCACCAGATACATATTTATTTAGTCGAATGGTAATCCAGTATCTATAACGTGTTTTATATGTTGTCTCTGCGATAAATCCATCTCTGGCTGCATTTGTCCATTGCAAACATATTCCAGTTGGAAATTTTAATACTGTGATTGCCACAATTAAAACGACAAAGCATGTGTGTACACTGCGAGCGCACATGCGTGTGATGTACCAAAATGCGTGCTGGAATCAATGCAAGCCGCTCGCGCTCGCACTGACCCCCAACACGCAGACTGCATCGCAGGACATGTGTCGGCTCAAGCGGTGCGGTGTGAGTCTGTACGCGCGGGCGACACATGCATGAGCGCGCCAGAATACATGTTGAGTAAATGCAAGGCGCACGCTTGCACTGGACCCAATACGCAAACTGCGCGCCAGCATGTGTCCGCCAAATGGATGTATGTAAGTGTGATGCCCCGTGTCGAAATTGTGACAATCAAAATTGTAAACATACCATTACCTAGTATTTCACAGTTGATAAGTGAGCCACGAGATGAATTTATTTGTAGAGACGCCGACAAGATACATCCGTGAATCTTGCTGATTTGAATTAAACTAAATGATTTTGTTCGATTTCTTTCAGTTGTCTAGAAACGAACAAATTATTATTATCGACAAATGCAACAATGAAATTCTTAATATTATTTTTTCAAAATATCTTACAGTACTATCAAATAGTTTTAATTATTTTGGATGAAAAAATATATAACATGATACAATGTGGATTACCTATTCCTTATAACATTTGTAAAAGAAACGACCGTTAATTTTAAGAACACTTCTTAAAATGACCGTTTGTCTGTAAAACTAAAAACAAATATTACAGGGCACAACAATTATTCAGTAAACACTTGTTATTGCAGTATACGAGTATGCACTTTGCTTTTTACGAAACGCTTTCACTTAGGAACACTACATGTTCTGCATATTCACCGTTTGTTTGAGCGAAATTGAACACAAAATTTTATTTTTTTAATCTCACTGTAAGTTATAAAATAAGTTGACGCTAGGAAAATTCGACATTAACAGAAAAGTGACACTATGGCGGTTATTGATGCCTTCGACTTAATTAAGGTTTTTGAAGTGAAATCAAGATGGCGAAAATAACAGCAGAGATGTGAACTTAAATGACAACAACTGTGTATTTTGTATAAACCTCTATGAAAGTGAAATGAAAGCAATTGAAATAGCAATCAATATCAACAGATGGTTTTTAAAAAATAAAGAAATGTCTTATTTGCAGTTGAGACATTGTGTTTCAGTCTTTTGTTCAGTCCACCTTCTACCTGCTATTTTGCTTCGTTTATGAAAACTACTAGCACAAAATATGATATGCCTCCTCCTCCTATGGCGCTACAGCCCAAGTCGGCCCCTGGCCTCCACCAATCTCCGCCTCCAATCCACTCTATCCACTGCAACCCTCCTCCAGTTTCTTATCCCCATGTCCCTCGCGTCCTCTGCAACGCCATCTTCCCACCTCTTCCTCGGTCTGCCTCTAGGTCTCGTTCCCTCCCATGTAACCAGCATATCAGCATATGATATGCCTAGTCAATCAAATTTCTGTTCGGAAAGTGAGTGACAAACTTGCTAGGTAATAGTATGAGGGTAGGCTGAAAAGTAATGCACACATGCTTGTAGAACACGAACGAAAAGAAATAGCAAGATGGGGCAAAAAGTAAATAAAAGTACATTTCCTTAGCTTCAAAATTATATATTTATTTTTCAACATAATCGCCGTTAAGTCTAACACATTTCTCCCAACGCGTAACAAGTTTTTTATCCCGTCACTGAAATATTCTTCCAATTTTTCTCGAATACAGGACGCGACAGCTGCCTTCACCTCATCGTCCGAGGTGCAATGATTACCCTTGAGGTCTCTCTTGAGTAGAGGAAAAAAATAGAAATCGCAAGGCGCGAGATCAGGGGAGTAGGGAGGGTGTGGAATCGGTTCAAACTTCAGGTTCGCAGAGCCTCTTGGGTTGTGCGCGAGGTGTGTGGACGAGCGTTGTCATGTTGCACGATTATTGGCGCCAGGCTGCCTCTAACCCGACAAATATGGTTTGCGATACGCTTTTGAGTGATTCGCCGGTCATTTTGAATCAAATCGTCGACAAGTTTGCGATGTTCATCGTCTGTGGCAGTGATCGGACGTCCGCTGCGTTTTTCGTCATCAATTACGGCTTTTCCAGGCTCGCAGCCACGAAATTTTATTACCCATCGATTCACAGTAGACCTATCAACAGCATCGTCACCATAAACAGCCTTTAAACGACGATGAATCTCATTAGGAATCACATTTTCAGCAGTTAAAAATTCGATAACCGCACGCTGTTTAACTCGCGTTGACATAGCACTACAACACGTCTCCATACTTCTGCTACTTAAAGCGTATTGTTGTACGAAACTCCTTCAAACTCCGCATGCGTTTGGAGGGGGAATGTTACTCCCGAATGCCACCAGGTGCGCTTCTGTAGGTAATTTTGTTCGTGTTCTACAAGCATGTGTGCATTACTTTTCAGCCTACCCTCGTATTATGTCTTTTCAATCTATTTTAGTTACTTTTAGTTAGTGGGTATTAACCTGTTACTCATTTATTAGTAGCTGTCACTTCACAGTGTCTATTCAAGGGTCATAAAAAAAAATAAAAATAAGTTTCGTTGTTCTCAGTGAAAGTCGTTAAATAATTAGTAATATAATTGAAAAATGTGATGAAGGAAAACAATGAAACTCGTTGACATACCCATAGAATCAAGCTACAAAACGAGCTGCGTATTATTGTAATAAATCGGAAGGTTTCGTTAAATACTTGAGAAAGCAAAAAAATGCAGTCCAGAAGGAAAACTCTCACCACCGGGAGTAAGAAATATTGTTCAGGATTTCTATAAAAATCAAAACGTTGTGTCCACTGTTAAAAACTCCTACCTACCGTGAAAAAAACATCCATTTCCCATGGGGCGCTATCATTAACGTGACTGCTTAAAAGTGTGGGATTCAAGTGGAAAAAATGTAGAAGTAAAATAAAAGTGTTAATTGAAAAACCAGAAATTGTAATGATGCGTTACAAATACCTTGTGCAAATTAAAAGTTTTCGGAAATCTGGAAGAAACATATTTTTTTAGATTAAATATGGATTGACAGTAATATAACTGTAGATAAATGTTGGCAGTCAAATGACGTTTCTGGCCTGTTACAGAATTACAATACGGGAAACAGATTAGTGATTTTACATGCGGGAAGTAAAAATGGCTTTGATTCAGGGGCTCATCTTTCGTACAAACTTGGAAGTGCTAGTAGTGACTATCATAGGCAGATGAACTATGAACATTTTTTAAATGGGTTGAGAATAAGTTGTCAAATATTCCGCCGGAATCAGTAATAGTTATGGATATTGGGCCATATCATTCTGTTTTGGCTGAAAAGATTCCAACAAAGTATTCTACGAAACTCGATATGATACAATTTCTGAAAAATAAGGGTATTAATTGAAAGGAAAGGAAATTGTGAAAATATTAATTGGGAACGTATGAAAAAGGAAAATCTTTTTCAAATTGTAGAACTTTATCGCCACAGAGAGAAGCATTACAAGATTGATCAATTGTTATCAAGTAAGTGTCACACTGTTGTACGGCTTCCTCCCTATAGCCCGTGTGCCACCTAAATCTTATTGAACTTGCCTGGGCAAAAGTTAAAAGCTACATACGAAATTGCAATAGTCTTGGAAGTCTTAATTTTACGGAATTGATTGAAATAACTGAATAAGCAGTAATGTCGGTAACTGAAAGTGACTGGGCAGGGTACTGAAAAAAAATCTGAGAGCTAGAGGACTACTACTGCGAAAGGATGGGATAATGTCAGACGTTACTGACAAGATTATTGTCATATCAGATTCGGATGAGGATAATATCAGCAGTGATAGTGATGACAACACAGACAAAAGTGACAGTGATTCTGATTGCAGTGGAAATGCTGACAGGGAAGAGTTATTACATTTCTAAGTGTTAAGCTGTGTAATATTAAATGTATATTTTAATACTAACAATATTTTACAGAGCCAATTCTTGTACAACACATAGCATCACAGTTTCTGGCTTTCACGCTCAATGAGTGTAAGTGAGCGTTGAGTGAGTTTTGCTAATGTAATGTGAATCGGGATTTCTCAGTAGTCGTTTGTTTGTTTACCACACTGCGTGTCCGCGTGTCTACGTCTCTCTCTATTTTACATTCCTCTCAAGGACGCAAAGTTTAGTCTAGAGCAGTACAATGAACTGAACTGGTCTGCACGATGTGGCAAACGTATACTGGTTTATTTAACAAAACCACTTAGATTCATATTAAGTTATTACAAAAACAAAATTTATTTTAAAATTGCGTTGTTTGATTTGACAACCACAGGAAGAAGTAAAAGACTGCAACATTTGTCAGCACTGTACTGGCTTAAATTTTTTTATTTGGTTTAAATTAGTAGCGACCTGCGAGGCATATTCAGCAAATAGTATAGACGATCTGGCAACCCTGTACTCGATTGTTTAACGTAATTCTTAAATTTGTTTTAGGTTAGTAGCAGCCCGCAAAAGGTACTCAACATCAAAACTGCACGATTTGACAACCATATGCTGGATAGTCTAACGTAAAGTCGTCGATTCGGATTAAGTTATGTGCCGTGACTTGAAATTTCCCGCATGGTTTAAATTTGAAATGCCTCCCTGCGGAGACAACACCCACTTGATCAGTAAATCAAGTTTTGTTTTTATATAGTATCCAAGTCACTTTTTCACAATAATTTAATTACCTTTTATCCGTCAGTGACTTCGTTCTAGCGTTTTCTATGTAGACGCGTTTCGTGACATGTGTCACATCTTCAGTAGCCCTCGTTAAAAATTAAATTCACATAAAACACATAAAAACACATTTGCACATATTTACAAAATTACAAAGACGACACACACATAACACGATGTAACTTCGGCTTCGTTGGACCGGTCCGACCGCGCGTGTAGTTGCCGAGCCACTAATTGAACTAAGTCAATCCTTATCACCAGTCATTACCGTCATGCGCGATTATATTTAGGGCTGTATCATATAGTGAGTGAGATTGAAACCTTAATTGTTCGTTTAGTATACTGTTATTGTTGATATTCTTGTCTTTAAATGATTTATAAATCTTAAACTCCTCGAGAGCGTCCATTAACCTACCCTTACCGCATACATGGATTGCTTTGAAATTGGTATTGAAATCTGTGTAATTATGGTTATGCATCATTAGATGGCGCGCATAATTAGATTTGGTCTTGTCTAAATCATTCCTTGGTAGATGTTCTTTGTATCTTTTCAAGAAAGACCTGCCAGTTTGACCCAGATAGAAACAATCACAATCATCACATGACATCCTGTAAACACCTGTTTTCTCTTCTAACGGGAATGGTTGTTTTATGCGTAACAAATTAGATATATTATTATTTGTTTTAAACGCGACTTTTATATTGAATTTAGAGAACACATTGGATATAATGTTAGGTAAAAGGCTACCGTACACTTCGTTATATACTTTTTATTATTATTTTTATTATTGTTAACTTTATTATCATCGATGGTATTATGGTGGGATCTAGTTTTATATAGGTGTCGCTTAAGAAGTCTATCTATCATCGAACTCTTGTACCCATTCGCTATTGCTATGTGCCTTATTATATCCAATTCGTCCTGAAAGTCCTTTTGGTTAAGTGGAATCGTTACCAACCTATGAACAAAACTGTTGTAAGCCGCCATTTTCTGACTATATGGGTGATGAGAATCAGCGTGTATTGTAATATCTGTGGCGGTGGGTTTCCTATATATTTTATATTGAAATTTATTAAGATACTTTGTAACAGTCAGGTCCAAAAAATTGAGTTTATTGTCAACCTCTGTTTCGAGGGTAAATTGTATGTTCTTGCTAAGGCTGTTCAAATAATGTTTCAATTTCTCTATCTGCCGTAGCGTGCCGTTAAAAATTATAAAGGTGTCGTCTACATATCGTGCATAGAATTTAATATTATTACAAAATTTGTTATTCTCTGAGAACATGTAAGTATTTTAAAAATGATGCAAGTATAAATCCGCCAGCAGTCCTGAAAGTGGCGAACCCATTGCGAGACCAAACTCTTGTAGGTAAAAATTATTATTAAAAGTGAAGTAATTCTGCTTCAACAGAACATTCAATGAGAAGATCTGGACTGCATGGCGGGTTTATTCTTGCATCATTTTTAAAATACTTACATGTTCTCAGAGAATAACAAATTTTGTAATAATATTAAATTCTATGCACGATATGTAGACGACACCTTTATAATTTTTAACGGCACGCTACGGCAGATAGAGAAATTGAAACATTATTTGAACAGCCTTAGCAAGAACATACAATTTACCCTCGAAACAGAGGTTGACAATAAACTCAATTTTTGGACCTGACTGTTACAAAGTATCTTAATAAATTTCAATGTAAAATATATAGGAAACCCACCGCCACAGATATTACAATACACGCTGATTCTCATCACCCATATAGTCAGAAAATGGCGGCTTACAACAGTTTTGTTCATAGGTTGGTAACGATTCCACTTAACCAAAAGGACTTTCAGGATGAATTGGATATAATAAGGCACATAGCAATAGCGAATGGGTACAAGAGTTCGATGATAGATAGACTTCTTAAGCGACACCTATATAAAACTAGATCCCACCATAATACCATCGATGATAATAAAGTTAACAATAATAAAAATAATAATAAAAAGTATATAACGACAGTGTACGGTAGCCTTTTACCTAACATTATATCCAATGTGTTCTCTAAATTCAATATAAAAGTCGCGTTTAAAACAAATAATAATATATCTAATTTGTTACGCATAAAACAACCATTCCCGTTAGAAGAGAAAACAGGTGTTTACAGGATGTCATGTGTGATTGTGATTGTTTCTATCTGGGTCAAACTGGCAGGTCTTTCTTGAAAAGATACAAAGAAAATCTACCAAGGAATGATTTAGACAAGACCAAATCTAATTATGCGCGCCATCTAATGATGCATAACCATAATTACGCAGATTTCAATACCAATTTCAAAGCAATCCATGTATGCGGTAAGGGTAGGTTAATGGACGCTCTCGAGGAGTTTGAGATTTATAAATCATTTAAAGACAAGAATATCAACAATAACAGTATACTAAACGAACAATTAAGGTTTCAATCTCACTCACTATATGATGCAGCCCTAAATATAATCGCGCATGACGGTAATGACTGGTGATAAGGATTGACTTAGTTCAATTAGTGGCTCGGCAACTACACGCGCGGTCGGACCGGTCCAACGAAGCCGAAGTTACATCGTGTTATGTGTGTGTCGTCTTTGTAATTTTGTAAATATGTGCAAATGCGTTTTTATGTGTTTTATGTGAATTTTAACTTTTGACGAGGACTACTGAAGATGTGACACATGTCACGAAACGCGTCTATATAGAAAACGCTAGAACGAAGTCACTGACGGATAAAAGGTAATTAAATTATAGTAAATCAAGGTTGCCGCGCTGCCGCGACGCAATTTAGTGAGGGCGTGGAGGGCTGCAGCGAATTAATACAGCAACCAGAATCAGCTGTTTTCGGTAAAGTTTAACAATTTGTAACTAGCCTTGCTGGGCTGGCAACACTAGCGATTCGCTCTCATTTCATCTAAATACTTCCGACTGGGTACTTCGAGGTCTGACGGCGGGGCAAAGAATTTCTTCATCTACTATTAGTTCGTAATTCCATAAAGTGTCTCAGGTAAAGATCATTACTTTATTCAGATTTATTTACTTTATTTATACTCTTTATATTGTACTTTCGATTTAGTTCAAATTGTTTTATATTTTTTGTATCTCCCTTCTGCACGTTCCCATCCGTTCTGGTTCGCGTTTAACAATCAACTACCAACTGAAATCGTTGTTTAATATAGTATTTCCAGAAATATTTTGGTATCCTATCCCATTGTCTGAAATCAGCTGTTCGTGTTGTCCAGGCCTGATCTCATATAAATATATGACATTTTTTCTATTTTATGGCTATAATTTAATTATATTTTTTTTCATGAAAATTTAAGTACCTAGCAATATTCCTGTTCTAATTGTACATAAATCAATATCCAACATGACCTATTTTAGTTTCAATTAAGCTTAAAACTGACATTTTTTTGACATTTTTTATAGGCCTTATTATTATTCACATAATTATAAATTAAATGGCTTACAGTTCGTTTCATGTTAACATTGCCCTTAAATAAGATTACTCATTTCATCATTATTCTTTGTCTTTAGCAATTTGTTGTTACAACACACCGATACTGATTAATTTACATTTTATTTGTACTGTCTCCACTGTTAGGCATTATATTACACATTTCCAATAAAGTCAATTTTATCCTCTGATCATTACAGTAGAGGGAAAATGCCGATTCAAACTCACAAAGGAATGCCGCCTTTCTTAAAAAACAATAAAAAACACTAAAAAACATGATCTAAGAGATAACGCCGCCACCGCTGGACCCGCAGCATCCCGATGGACCACAGCACCGCGAATTTCCGCGAATAAATTTTTTTATTTTTTCAATTTGGTTTTTTTATTTTTTTAATTAAATTGATTTGCATATCAAGGGGGTGGGATGAGGTTCAATGGACCACCAGCATCCGTGAATATACTTTTTTATTTTTTTAAGAAAGCTGATTTGCATATCAGGGGGTGGTGTTGGGTGGGAGGTTTTTTTTATTTCATATCAGTGGGTGGTGGTGGGTGGGGGTGGTTCCAACTCGATGCATTATAGTGTATATTAAAATATATGATCAGATGTACCAACCTTTGCATGAGTTCAAATTTGTCGTGTGTTATAATGTATATTAAATCTATATGATCAGGTGTACCAACCTTCGTATTATTATAGTGTATAGATATTTTATATGAGCAGGGTTGTCAACATTTTCTGCGGCGGGGGGAGGGAAATTCAAATATGTGTTATATAGTGTATATATTAAAATATATGATCAGGGTTACCAATCTTACATTATTGTGTGTGTGTATAGAGCAGATCTGCCAACATTTTTTTCTCTTCTGTGGTGGGAAATTCAAACTATATGATCATAATTGTTACTCTCTCTCTCTCTCACATTTGAATGTAAGTAAAACTATCTGTCTCTCTTGTTGTCAAACGTTATGTTCAAACCGTTTTCATGTGTGTGTTCTCTCTCTCTCTTTCTCTCTATCTCTCTCTCTCTCACTCTGTACATTGAGTAAATAATTTTAGCTCTCTCTCTCTCTGTGGTCAGTACCGCGCGCATGTATATGAAATTAGAAAGTTTATATTTATTCGACAAATATTAACGTCCTCTCTCTCTCTCTCTCTCTCTCTCTCTCTCTCTCTCTCTCTCTCTCTCTCTCTCTCTCTCTCTCTCTCACTCTCACGCGTTTCAACTATGCAAGGTTTCATACCCTTTCTCCTGTCTCTCTCTCGTACATTGAGTAGTCGGTGTGATGAGTAAATAATTTTAGCTCTCTCTCTCTCGTTGTCAAAACGCTGTCTTCATTTTTCATGTATCAAATAAGTAATTAATAGTTTTATAATGCAGTCAGTGTGATTGATCCTTGTTAGAAATATATATATATATTTGGCAAATATTAACTATGTATGTGTGTTGTTGTCAATGAACTACTTACCTGTGTGCTGTTACAGATGACAAATCCATACGTTAACGGCGTAGCAATCTAGTACAATACTTCTGTTTAATGGGTACAGTTTACACACGCACATAGGTTCAGTGGTGTATAGCGAAATAAATTAAAATTATACACACACATGAAAACGGTGGTTGAAATTCATACAAATCTTCTGATGTAACAGTTCACAAAAATAAATTAATTGTGCACATGTTCAGAGGTGTAGAGTGAAATAAAATAAAGTCATAATTTGCTTAAATGATTAAATATATTTTAAAATTCATAATATAAAATTCACAATTCATAATTAAATAAATACCTTATAAAATTCACAATTCATAATTAAATAAATACATTATAAAATTGATATTTTTTCGAAAGTTTATATATAATTGTGTCGTACTTGTAGGAGAAGCAACCTGCAACATAACAATACAACAACATTAAAATCATGTTAAATATCACACACACACAGATATAGTTGACAGAATCAACGCTTTACGCGAGTAACTTCTTAAATTATGTGTCATTCTCTCTCTCATAAGTTAATGTCCATTCATCAAAACTTTGTAAATTAGAATCTGCACTACATTCAAACACACGCACACACATTGATAAAAAAAATTAGTAATGTAGGTTGTTACCTTAACGTGGTACATGCAGAACTAGTGCTGTTACAAAATATATATATAGTAGGAAAGCCCACAGACTACTAGAAATAGTTATCGCCTGAAAAAAAGAAACCGCACATTACGAACTAATATGTATAAACACAAATATCGTTACAATAATAATAATAATAATACGCAAACTTACGTTTACTGCCGTCCGAACTGAAGTATGGAGAGGCAATAACTATAGATATCACAGTAAGAATTTTTGTTGTTGTTGTTTTTAACAGGTGATGTTTTTCATCCCCTGAAGCTTTGCATGTACATACATGCAGAATTATGGCTGTTACATAATATATATTAGGAAAGCCCACAGAAATAGTTATCGCCTGCAGCAATAATTTTTGTTGTTGTTGTTGTTGTTTTTAACAGGTGATGTTTTTCATCCCCTGAAGCTTTGCATGTACATACATGCAGAATTATGACTGTTACATAATATATATATTAGGAAAGCCCACAGAAATAGTTATCGCCTGCAGGCATATACAAGTTTACTAACGAAATTAACAATGCTATGAGACACTCACATTAAAAATGTTTGTATAACAGAAAAATCATTAATTATCCACTCTCTAAGTGCGTACACATTATGATTTGTACACTGTGTAGAAGAAGAAGAATTGCAATGTGTAAGACATACCGTACCGGGAAATAGATATGGTATGTCTTTTGGGCAACCAATGTCATCAAGATTTATTATATGATTATGAATTATTTTCGATTCTAAAAAACGTTTTTTCTCAAGACCCTTCACAAACACATATTTATATATGTTCGTATACGTTGTTAACACTGAAACAAGATTGTCGTACGGTGTCTCTCCTTCACCCCATCTCAGCCCATGATAGTTTGTCGTTAACCAACAGTTGGTTCTAATGTATTTCGAATTCGTAACGACTGTAGCAGGCGGGGCGAAAATCCAATGTCTGCATGCAAAACGTGTTACGTCCATAACCGACAACTCCTTTACTATATAATTGCCGTCGTCATCATAAAAGCAGTGAAAGTCAATTATTACAGCAACGTTTTTCATTATACTATAAAAAAAAGAAACCACACATTACAAACTAATATTTATAAACACAAAGATCGTTACAATAATGATAATAATACACAAACTTACGTTTACTGCCGACCGAACTGAAGCGTGGAGAGAGAATAACTAACGATATCACAGTGAGAATTCTTTTGTTTTTAACAGATGGTGTAACGTGGAATTTTAGCAGGAGGGGGAGCAGAGTCGCCGTCGGCAATTAATTTGGCACGTACGCGAGATTTTAATAAAACAATTATCAGTTTTAAATAATAATTTTCGGAAACAACTCCCGACTTAAAAAATATAGTTTACCTTGTGGTATGAAATTCAAACTATTAAATTGTCTCTCTCTCTCTCTCTCTCTCTCACACGCATTTCTGATTACTATACAACTAATTGCATGTATGTTCAGAGGGTTATACCGAAATAAACCAGTGTGTATTCGCTAAATCCTCCTTTCACTTTCTAATATGACACATGACACTCATTAGCGGTACCGCCGCAAGTAATTATGGATTAGAAAGTATTCACTTCCAAAACAAACACCGGGTTTCCCCTACCACCAGAGACCAATATATACTCAACAAATTTAGCGATAATTTCTCATTGACTCGCTTGCGTGCACTGATAAATCTATCACGACATTTTTAATAGTTGGAAGACTGTTTGTATTATTGTGCATCTCACTATACGCAAGTTCCTGTGTGTAGTCAACATACGCTAGTTTTGGTGAGTGAGCATAATTTATTGTATGTACAGATTTTATTTAAACGTAAAAATTATTTGCATTAAAACATTATTTATTGAATTTAATACATGTATGTGTATATATTACACTTCTAATTGAAGATATATATTTGAATTTAATACATGTGTGTGTAAGCGTGCGCGTATGATCAAATTACAATTTTATGAATATATTCTTAACGTACTTTTATTCTTAACGCATTTCTAATTGAAGATATATATTTGAATTTAATACATGTGTGTGTGTGATCAAATTACAATTTTCTGAAATATATTCTTACTGTACCTTTTATATTACACTTCTAATTGAAGATATATATTTTTAGGTATAACTGAATTTTATCGGTTTCACACTGACTGCTTGCGTGCGTTGATAAATCTATCTCAGCAGTTTTTTTTTAATAGTTGAAAGACTGCTTGTATTATTGTGCGTCTCAGTATACACAAGTTCCTGTGTGTGTATTCAACATACGCTAGTTTGGTGAGCATAATTTATTGTATGTACAGATTTTATTTAAACGTAAAAATTATTTGCATTAAAACATTATTTATTGAATTTAATACATGTATGTGTATGATCAAATTACAATTACTGTATTTGTTATATTACACTTCTAATTGATGATATATAGTTGAATTTAATACATGTGTGTGTGTGTGTGTGTGTGTGTGTGTGTGTGTGTGTGTGTGTGTGTGTGTGTGTGTGTGTGTGTGTGTGTGTGTGTGTGTGTGTGTGTGTGTGTGTGTGATCAATTTTCTGAAATATATTCTTACTGTACCTTTTATATTACACTTCTAATTGAAGATATATATTTTTAGGTATAACTGAATTTTATCGGTTTCACACTGACTGCTTGCGTGCGTTGATAAATCTATCTCAGCAGTTTTTTTAATAGTTGAAAGACTGCTTGTATTAATGTGCGTCTCAGTATACACAAGTTCCTGTGTGTGTACTCAACATACGCTAGTTTGGTGAGCATAATTTATTGAATGTACAGATTTTATTTAAACGTAAAAATTATTTGCATTAAAACATTATTTATTGAATTTAATACATGTATGTGTATGATCAAATTCCAATTACTGTATTTGTTATATTACACTTCTAATTGAAGATATATAGTTGAATTTAATACATGTGTGTGTGTGTGTGTGTGTGTGGGTGATCAATTTTCTGAAATATATTCTTACTGTACCTTTTATATTACACTTCTAATTGAAGATATATATTTTTAGGTATAGCTGAATTTTAAGCGTGCGTTCTTGAGTTAAGCTGTTGTTGTAATCATAGGGAAATTCATAATGTTTCGTAATTGGACCTAACATGATTCATACCAACGTGTGCGTTCGTTGTGTGTGCGTGTGCGTCTGTGTGTGTTCGTGTGTGTGCGCGTTGCGTGTTTGGTTACGTTGCGTATGCGTCTGTGTGTGTGTGTGTGTGTGTGTGCGTGTGCGTGTGTGTGTGCGTGTGTGTGTGTGTGCGCGAAAATAAACTTAATTTTCTCGATCTAGCAAATAGTTGGTCTAAGCGTACATGTATTATGTACAAATTGATATATAAACGTTTAAGATACTGCTTCTGTATGGAAGTCATCTATAAATATCAGGTCAGTGCGACACAACGTAATTGGACCTAACATGATTCATGCCAACGTGTGCGCTCGTTGTGTGTGCGTGTGCGTCTGTGTGTGTTCGTGTGTGCACGCGTTGCGTGTTTGGTTACGTTGCGTATGCGTCTGTGCGTGTGTGTGTGTGTGTGTGCGCGAAAATAAACTTAATTTTCTCGATCTAGCAAATAGTTGGTCTAAGCGTACATGTATTATGTACAAATTGATATATAAAACGTTTAAGATACACTAACATAATACCAGCGTTATAACAGTACCTTTTGTTTTTCAGTATTCATTCATTCTCACTCTCTCTTGAAGATCATGGATAACCTTCAGCAGGAACCGGGGTAGGAGCAGACTGAACAAGGTAAAAAGTTCAATACCAATTGTCACAGTTAAGAAATTATTTTTGTAATTATGTAGCGTGCAAACTTGCTGATGCGAATTAACGTTTGAGTCATACTATGTCTATTGGTGTGTGTATGAAAAGTCTCACTCTTAACATCGTTTAGAAATTGACATGTAGATGAAAATTTTTCATGTTCCTTCATAGGTTTGTCACCTTCTTTCCAATCAACTAATTCAATTCCACAACAAAAGCATTTAACTCTATCGTCTACGAATGACATACTATGCCCACAGACATCGAAATTTCTAGGGTAGAAGTAGAACCCTGCAAACGCTAACTCGTCGGGGCTGATAAAAGTCACTTCCCAATACTTGAATGATTTTATTCTTTCACTTTCAATACTAAAATCAGGAGTAGCCGACATCTTTACGGTTTGTAATAAACTGACATATTACCCCGACGAGTGTTATGTATTTACTACAAACATGAATTTGTGTACACGTTATTTATCATTCCTATTGGTTACTAATACTCATGTTTCTATTGTTTCAGTTGTGACTCGGTTTTATATCAAGAGGAACAGTAGTGTCCGAGGGTGCATCACAACTTTCGACTACCTTCCAGTGAACGTCAACGCGTCGGATCATGACATAGTATTCGTAATGACCGAGGCACGTCCTTTATTGCTTGAGGATATTCAGGCAGAGCAGGCACGTTTACGCAATATCAAGTGGCATATTGCGTGCAGGATACGTTTTACCAAAACCGTGGTAGATGGTGACAGTGGTGAGGAGAAAGAGGTAACGAAAGACGCCGTCTTCCACGGACGTTGTCGCACGTTGCTCGCGGACGACAACGACGAGTTGAATTGTCTACTCGATGAATCCTACGATAAAATCTTCAATACCATATCTAATTTTACCCGTGACGGGAGCGGATGGTCGGTGGATGCTGTACTGAAGCTGGAACTGGTTGTTGGACGGTACCAGCCTCTAGCAGCGTCCTCCTACCTTCCAACCCCGCGAAAACTCTCACACACCAGGGCAGTAGTCAACATCAAGAACCCCCACGATGAAATGTGTTTTCTGTGGTCTGTTCTAGCCCACATACACCCTCAAGAACGTAATAGAGACCGTGCTTCAAACTACATCCCATTCATAAACATATTAAATATGTCCGGTATCGAGTACCCTGTTTCGTTAAAGTCCATTTCCAAATTTGAAGCACAGAATCCTAACATTTCTATAAACGTTTTCGGCTATGATATAGAAGACAATCAAAATGAATCAAAAAATGAGGTTTACCCTCTGAGAATTACCGCGAATAAGGACAGGTCGCATCACGTTAATCTTTTGCTTCTGACCGATACAAATAGCCGAAAACATTACTGTCTTATCAGTAACATGAATAGCTTGTTATCATCCCTAACAAAACACGGTCATAAATCATTTTACTGCGACTACTGCCTGCATCGTTTCGCCACAGAACATGGTCTGTCCGATCATCTCCCCTACTGCACACCTTACGGCGACCAGAAAACCAAAATGCCCACGGAGGAGGAAAAGTTTATGTCCTTTAAAAATTACGCGCACTGTCTTAAAGTACCCTTCACCGTCTACGCCGACTTCGAGTCCCTCATAACTCCGCTTCAATCGTGTTCACCTGGTAACAACGTCCCGACGACAGTGCACGAGTTAGGTGAATTCTACTCTGTCGATAGCAGCGGTGCCCGTCAGAAAATAACTTCTCCTCCTGTATCGTCCACATCATACGAAGCGATGCATATCCCGTCAGGTTTCTCCTATGCTATCGTCGATCACACACACAGCCTTTGGAGAGAGGCTAAAGTTTATCGGGGTGAAAACGTTGTAGACACGTTCTTCTCGTGGTTGATGAAAGACACCGAGGATATGATGAAGGTAGTACGACATAACGTACAATTAATTATGTCCGATGATGACAATGTTGCGTTCACTAACGCCAACGTTTGTCATTTGTGTGAGCGCCCTTTGACAGACGATGGCAAGGTACGCAATCATTGCCATCTTACGGGGAAATTCTTGGGAGCAGCCCATAATAGCTGTAATCTGAGCTACAAGATGCCTCGTCATATCCCCGTCTTCTTTCACAACCTTCGTGGCTACGACTGTCACCATTTAATGCAGGGTTTGGGGAAATATAAGGACGAACGCGTATCCTGCATCGCGACATCCAGTGAGCGTTACGTGTCGTTCTCCCTGGGTCCCTTGCGTTTCGTAGACTCCTTTCAATTTCTTAATCGCTCTCTGGACACACTCGTTACCAATCTGTCCACGTCCGGGAGCCAATTTCCTTTGCTCAGAGAGGAAATGCTTAGACGGGGTTTCGATGAACAGACCAATCTGCTCGTACGCAAGGGGGTATACCCATACGAGTACGTTGACAGTATTGATCGGTTCAACGAAACAAGTCTACCCGCTCGTGAACACTTTGATAACCGGTTGATGGAATCATCTATTTCGGCCGCAGATTACGAGCACGCACAAAACGTGTGGAGTGCATTCAATCTGCGTACGTTTGGAGATTACCATGATTTGTATTTGTTGACAGACGTAATGCTGCTGGCCGATGTCTTTGAAAGTTTTCGAGACATGGCCTTACGCGATTACTGCCTGGACCTATGTCATTTTTACTCGCTTCCCGGACTCGCTTGGAACGCGATGCTAAAAATGACCGGGGTCGAATTAGAACTGTTGACAGAAATAAATCTACATCTGTTCGTCGAGTCTGGGGTCCGCGGAGGCTGCGCGATGATATCCAACCGTCATGCAGTCGCTAACAATCCTCTGATTCCAGATCAGTACGATGTTTCGAAACCGACCTCCTTCATTCTGTATACGGACTGTAACAATTTATACGGTGCAGCCATGTCGCAACCACTCCCTTACGCAGACTTCCGATGGCTCGATCGTAACGAAATCGAGTCCTTGGACGTACGTAATGTGAGTGATGATGCTGACATCGGGTACATCCTCGAAGTCGACCTACACTATCCTAATACCTTACACGACCTGCATTCCGACTACCCGCTTGCACCTGTGCGCCAGCGCATAACACACGATATCCTTTCTCCCTTTTCCAAACGGTTACACGAGAGTATATACAGATCATCGTATAACGATTCAGGGTCATCCGTAGAGAAGTTGTTAACAACTTTGGAGGACAAACAAAATTACGTTCTCCATTATCGAAATTTGAAATTGTATTTAAGTCTTGGTTTAGAGCTGAAAGCGACTCATAGGGTGTTGTGTTTTAAGCAAAGCGCTTGGTTGAAACCGTTTATCGATTTCAACACCCGCAAGAGGCAAGCAGCCGTCAACAGCTTTGAAAAAGACCTTTTCAAACTGATGAACAACGCCGTATACGGTAAGTCGCTGGAGAACGTACGGAAACATATAGACTTTCAACTAGTCTCGGATGAACGACGGCTTCAAAAACTAGTTTCCACACCTAGGCTAAAACGCATGATTCGTTATACGAACGATCTGGTGGGGCTCTCACTCCGTAAAAAATCCATTGTTCTTTCTCGTCCCGTGTATGTCGGCTTCACGGTGCTTGACGTTAGCAAAACAATAATGTACGACTTTCATTATCGTTATGCTGTCGCCAAGTACGGCCGCAACGTTAAATTGTTAATGACTGATACAGACAGTCTGATGTATCATATTCAAACATCAGACTTGTATGCAGATATGAAGAACGACTTGCACGTTTTTGACACCTCGGATTACCCCACGTCTTATCCTTGTTATAGCCTTAAGAACAAAAAGGTTGTCGGGCTGTTCAAGGATGAAACGTGTGGTCGTCCTATTAGAGAATTCGTAGGTCTCAGAGCGAAATGTTATTCGTTCCTTGTGGCCCACGAAGATCCCGGCAATGCGTGTCAAAAACGTGTGTGTAAAGGTGTGCCTCGAGTTGCTATTAAGAGGAGTCTGCGACACGATATGTATCGCAAGTGTCTCACTGATCATTGTCGGTTTTCTGTCAGTGCGCTGTGTTTACGTAGCGATCATCATACGTTGTACACGATGCGTGTAAATAAGCAAGCGTTGTCACCGTATGATGATAAGCGCTATATATTAGACAATGGTCGTGATACGCTTGCGTACGGTCATTATCGGATACGTGCCGACGACGATGACAACTCTGCTCCTCCACCTGCTAAAATTCCCCGTTACACCACCTGTTAAAAACAACAAAAATTCTTACTGTGATATCTATAGTTATTGCCTCTCCATACTTCAGTTCGGACGGCAGTAAACGTAACTTTATGTATTATTATTATTATTATTGTAACGATATTTGTGTTTATACATATTAGTTCGTAATGTGTGGTTTCTTTTTTCAGGTGATAACTATTTCTAGTAGTCTGTGGGCTTTCCTACTATATATATATTTTGTAACAGCACTAGTTCTGCATGTACCACGTTAAGGTAACAAACTACTTTTAATAAACAATTTTTTTTTATCACTGTGTGTGCGTGTGTTTGAATGTAGTGCAGATTCTAATTTACAAAGTTTTGATGAATAGTCATTAATTTATGAGTGAGAGAGAGAATGACACATAATTTAAGAAGTTACTCGCGTAAAGCGTTGATTCTACCAACTATATCTGTGTGTGTGTGTGATATTTAACATGATTTTAATGTTGTTGTATTGTTATGTTGCAGGTTGCTTCTCCTACAAGTACGACACAATTATATATAAACTTTCGAAAAAATATCAATTTTATAATGTATTTATTTAATTATGAATTGTGAATTTTATAATGTATTTATTTAATTATGAATTGTGAATTTTATATTATGAATTTTAAAATATATTTAATCATTTAAACAAATTATGACTTTATTTTATTTCACTCTACACCTCTGAACATGTGCACAATTAATTTATTTTTGTGAACTGTTACATCAGAAGATTTGTATGAATTTCAACCACCGTTTTCATGTGTGTGTATAATTTTAATTTATTTCGCTATACACCACTGAACGTATGTGCGTGTGTAAACTGTACCCATTAAACAGAAGTATTGTACCAGATTGCTACGCCGTTAACGTATGGATTTGTCATCTGTAACAGCACACAGGTAAGTAGTTCATTGACAACAACACACATACATAGTTAATATTTGCCAAATATATATATATTTCTAACAAGGATCAATCACACTGACTGCATTATAAAACTATTAATTACTTATTTGATACATGAAAAATGAAGACAGCGTTTTGACAACGAGAGAGAGAGAGCTAAAATTATTTACTCATCACACCGACTACTCAATGTACGAGAGAGAGAGAGGAGAAAGGGTATGAAACCTTGCATAGTTGAAACGCGTGAGAGTGAGAGAGAGAGAGAGAGAGAGAGAGAGAGAGGACGTTACTATTTGTTGACACAGTTGACACACAAGTGAGAGTGAGAGAGAGAGAGAGAGAGAGAGAGAGAGAGAGAGAGAGAGAGAGAGAGAGAGAGGACGTTAATATTTGTCGAATAAATATAAACTTTCTAATTTCATATACATGCGCGCGGTACTGACCACAGAGAGAGAGAGAGCTAAAATTATTTACTCAATGTACAGAGTGAGAGAGAGAGAGATAGAGAGAAAGAGAGAGAGAGAACACACACATGAAAACGGTTTGAACATAACGTTTGATAACAAGAGAGACAGATAGTTTTACTTACATTCAAATGTGAGAGAGAGAGAGAGAGAGAGAGAGAGTAACAATTATGATCATATAGTTTGAATTTCCCACCACAGAAGAGAAAAAAATGTTGGCAGATCTGCTCTATACACACACACAATAATGTAAGATTGGTAACCCTGATCATATATTTTAATATATACACTATATAACACATATTTGAATTTCCCTCCCCCCGCCGCAGAAAATGTTGACAACCCTGCTCATATAAAATATCTATACACTATAATAATACGAAGGTTGGTACACCTGATCATATAGATTTAATATACATTATAACACACGACAAATTTGAACTCATGCAAAGGTTGGTACATCTGATCATATATTTTAATATACACTATAATGCATCGAGTTGGAACCACCCCCACCCACCACCACCCACTGATATGAAATAAAAAAAACCTCCCACCCAACACCACCCCCTGATATGCAAATCAGCTTTCTTAAAAAAATAAAAAAGTATATTCACGGATGCTGGTGGTCCATTGAACCTCATCCCACCCCCTTGATATGCAAATCAATTTAATTAAAAAAATAAAAAAACCAAATTGAAAAAATAAAAAAATTTATTCGCGGAAATTCGCGGTGCTGTGGTCCATCGGGATGCTGCGGGTCCAGCGGTGGCGGCGTTATCTCTTAGATCATGTTTTTTAGTGTTTTTTATTGTTTTTTAAGAAAGGCGGCATTCCTTTGTGAGTTTGAATCGGCATTTTCCCTCTACTGTAATGATCAGAGGATAAAATTGACTTTATTGGAAATGTGTAATATAATGCCTAACAGTGGAGACAGTACAAATAAAATGTAAATTAATCAGTATCGGTGTGTTGTAACAACAAATTGCTAAAGACAAAGAATAATGATGAAATGAGTAATCTTATTTAAGGGCAATGTTAACATGAAACGACTTGTAAGCCATTTAATTTATAATTATGTGAATAATAATAAGGCCTATAAAAAATGTCAAAAAAATGTCAGTTTTAAGCTTAATTGAAACTAATATAGGTCATGTTGGATATTGATTTATGTACAATTAGAACAGGAATATTGCTAGGTACTTAAATTTTCATGAAAAAAAATATAATTAAATTATAGCCATAAAATAGAAAAAATGTCATATATTTATATGAGATCAGGCCTGGACAAGACGAACAGCTGATTTCAGACAATGGGATAGGATACCAAAATATTTCTGGAAATACTATATTAAACAACGATTTCAGTTGGTAGTTGATTGTTAAACGCGAACCAGAACGGATGGGAACGTGCAGAAGGGAGATACAAAAAATATAAAACAATTTGAACTAAATCGAAAGTACAATATAAAGAGTTACTGCAGAGGTTATAAACCTAAAATTAATAAAAATAACTTAACCAATTAACGAAGTGAAGAACGAGTTTTAGTTACAATATAATCAAACACCAATACACCAAGAATTATCCGCCATGTTGGAATAATTGAATTAATACTATTCCATTGAATAACCAACTTAACCAGATTTCGAACACTGAATACGACACTAGTAATCCTGCATCAAACTACCTATCCGAGTGAAAAATAACTTTACAATCGAAGCATCCAGAGGAACTACACTATCGCAGAAGAAGATATCCACAATTACATTTGGGTGAGAGGAAAAACCAGGAGCCGGCGTAGTTGGGCGAAATCCGAAGTCAATGGCAGCCATGTTTCAAGTTTATCTCGCCAGCAGTACACTGCCACGATGAATCAACAGCTACGCGACGTCATACACTGCTGACTGGTTCGATTATTTCTTTTTAAATGACATTATTTTCAAATATATTTTACTTGTGCGTAATAGTAATTAAGTATAAATTAATTGTAAGTATAGTATCTACAGTTACAAATACTTAATTGTAAGTATATACACTATAATAATACGAAGGTTGGTACACCTGATCATATAGATTTAATATACATTATAACACACGACAAATTTGAACTCATGCAAAGGTTGGTACATCTGATCATATATTTTAATATACACTATAATGCATCGAGTTGGAACCACCCCCACCCACCACCACCCACTGATATGAAATAAAAAAAAACCTCCCACCCAACACCACCCCCTGATATGCAAATCAGCTTTCTTAAAAAAATAAAAAAGTATATTCACGGATGCTGGTGGTCCATTGAACCTCATCCCACCCCCTTGATATGCAAATCAATTTAATAAAAAAAATAAAAAACCAAATTAAAAAAATAAAAAAATTTATTCGCGGAAATTCGCGGTGCTGTGGTCCATCGGGATGCTGCGGGCCCAGCGGTGGCGGCGTCATCTCTTAGATCATGTTTTTTAGTGTTTTTTATTGTTTTTTAAGAAAGGCGGCATTCCTTTGTGAGTTTGAATCGGCATTTTCCCTCTACTCATTACATTTACTATTATATATTTCTTTACCCTGGAGTTATCTCTATATTTAATTTACAATCTTTAATTTATTTGTAGTGTATCCTGTAACTTGGGTTACTGGGATTTAGGTTTTTGTCATTATTTTGAATTTAATTAAATTGTACATATTTGTCATGAGATTTGGAAAGTAACCTTCCCTAATACTACACTCCTTGTACTAAGCTTGAATTAGTCGGTTCTTTATTTCTCCTTCAATGAGTATGTTATTATTTTATGTTTGGATCCTTTGATGTAGTTATTTTAATAAGTTACCCAAGATTACTTTTCATTACTGCTCCTTATCCTACTGGGTATACTGATGATGTACTGGGGTTTTAATCATCATGTGGTTGAACGTATGTTGTTTTATATTGATTGTTCCTTTTATTTAGGCCAAGAGTTTTTTTGTTATAGAGTCTATTTTTAGCATTTGATTGACTATAATGATCAATTTATTTAATTTATTTTTAACCATTTTGTTATCACTCACTACAGATTGTTTTTTTCTTTTTGTTTTCAAGGTTGTATTAAGTTATATTCAAGGTGAAAATTCTGTTATTCTACATATGCTCTTCTGTAAAAGTGATTAATTCAGATCATACGCTTAGTATGGATGAAATAATTACTTCTGATTCTTATATTTACCATATTTTTATTAGTGATTTCACTTAATATACCTACTTTTCCACTATTGAGCTCTCAGTTGATATGTATATCCTTCATTTGCTTCTATATTTATTAATAGATAATCCTTAATCTTATGTATATCATTATTATTCTATATATTTTTCCTTCCTTATTTAGTGCTTCATTACCGGGATGTTCACTCCCTAACATTCCCTATCATGTGAGTTGGATCAGATCAGATTGGCACAATATTGCTACAATTTCTCCTGTCCTATACTTCACTTAGCTGAGTTCAGAGGAATTATCATCTCTGCTCAATTATAAGAATGATGGAATATATCTACATCCAGTCATAAAAATAAAAATCATTAAAAGTAGTCTCTTTCGACTAATAATATACATCCGTGGATTCTTCACTTCATAATGGTTCAGATTAATTAATACTTTTACACATTTGATTCTTCTTCTATTTTAAAGCTCACTCCATATTATGTGGCTTAGGTATAGGGTATAATATTCCTTTCATCCTTTCTTTGCATTCTTTTTCTTTGTTTGTTGTTGGTATAATCTGTCTCTTGTTTACATAGTAATTAGCATTTATATAGATTTTTTTTTCATTTGGTATTCAATGAGTCATTCTATTGCTCATGGCATAACATTAATTCCTGCCATTAATTATCACTATAATAATGGTTATTAAAATAACATTATCATTATGGTCCCAGGTTTTCAGCTTCTGGTCTTAATACTTGGTTCTTATTTGGTTGGTTGTTTTTCCTTGTTGCTTCTTCATCAAATTATTTTCATTGTGATTTTGATTAAACTATTTTGGTTAAATTATAAAAACATTCTGGTCTCCTTTTCCCTTCTTCATTTAAAAGTTCTGTATCATTATTGGGTTAAAAAAAATTATCTCATTTACATAGTTTGTATTAGTTGTTACTGTTATCATATAGTCACTGTTACAATACAAGTTGTGACATAGTCTTTACAGCTGTGGTAGTTTATTATGGGTTTTCCTTTTTCAACACTGGTTCTTATGAATACTTGTTATACTTTCTTCTTATGACGCTTTGAACATTCATGGATATATTTTTTCTTGTAACATTAATTTACTCAATCTATTGTTATAGGTTTTCCTCATTAGCTACTGGAACATGTTCGTATGTATTTTGACCTTGGATAGTTTGATAAAATTTATATATTTGTACTACGTTCATTCCCAAATTCTTTTATATAAGAGTTCGTTCAAATTATTAGGGTAATTTGTTCTTACGTGTTTTTTTCTTTCTTTGTTTTTCTTCCTTCAAAATTATTTCGTTTAAGTTATTTTTGTAAGTTGTCCTTACGGTTCTTTTGAATTTTGTTAAACCTTTTTCTTGCAAAATTCCTTTATATAATAGTTCTTTCAAATAATCCTTGTAAGTTGTTCTTACCATTTTTAGAATTTAGTTATTTCTTTTTCTTGCAAAATTCCTTTATATAATAGTTCTTTCAAATAATCCTTGTAAGTTGTTCTTACCATTTTTAGAATTTAGTTATTTCTTTTTCTTGCAAAATTCCTTTATATAATAGTTCTTTCAAATAATCCTTGTAAGTTGTTCTTACCATTTTTAGAATTTAGTAATTTAAGAATCATTTTCCTTCACAATTCATTTCCATAAGAGTTTATTCCAATAATTCATGTAAGTCGTCCTTACGGTTTTCCTTTTTTTTCCTTTTCAAAAATTATTATTTTGCTTTTGTTTTCATCCGAATTATTTCATTGATATTATATTATTTAAGAGGTTTTTACTCCCTTTTGCATTCGTAAATGTTTTAATATTTCCTTTCCAAGATTAGTTTATTCACGTTATTGGTATAAGTTGTTCTTATTAAATTTTAGAATTTAGTAATTAATTCTCCTCAAAATATTTTTTTATTGACAATTGATTATAGGTGCCCTTTGTCTTGTTTGAATTAATATCCTTTAATACATAAGTGTTGTTGTTATTATTTTTAATAATCATATATGGTCCGGCATACAGCAGTAATAACTTTTTGGTAATGCCTTCCAAGGTACTGGGTAGTTCCCGATTTTTCAATAATACTTTTTCTCCGACTTCGTAGTTTATCACCTTCTTAATTGCCCTTTGATACTTTTTATGTCGCCTTTCCTGGTCTTCGGCCAATTTATTGTAAAACTTCATTCGATTAAATTTATATTCATGATTTACGGGAAATTCAATGATTTCTTGTATTTCTCGAAGAGGTTGTTTCTCATACATTGCTGTATATGGTGTGATCCCTATAGCGGGGTGATGTGCTAGATTAAGGAATTCCTCTGTGGCTGAGAAGTATTCTTGCCATTTTCTTTGTTGATGGTGACAGTATGTTCGCAATATCCTCCCGACCTCTCGCAGCATCCTTTCCGCAGGATTACTACTGGGGTGGTAAACAGATGTTTTGTACGTCTTGATACCTACAGTGATCAAAGTATTTTTCCACCTCCTTCCCTTAAATTGAGTTCCATGGTCGGTGATTATTGATGCAGGTTTTCCTATCTCTGGAATGTAGTAAGTGGT
Source organism: Magicicada septendecula (assembly GCA_034769895.1). Classification (NCBI taxonomy): domain Eukaryota; kingdom Metazoa; phylum Arthropoda; class Insecta; order Hemiptera; family Cicadidae; genus Magicicada; species Magicicada septendecula. The sequence continues at coordinate 169,855,336 of CM068374.1, read as the reverse complement.
GATCACTCCCAAAACCTTCAAAGTGGTAGCTCGGTTCACCGGGTATAATTTTATAAATTTGGTGAAATGATCCATCATTATTATGATGTATTTATAACGATGGCGTCCGCCACTACGGGGAAATGGTCCACAGATATCTAGGAATACCTTTTCCAGCTTTTCTTGTGAAGTAATTGCTATCATTATCCCCTCTTTTCTCTCGTTGTTCGTCTTTACCAACTCACAAATAAGGCAGTTCTTAATATAGTTTCTTACCTTTCGATTTATATTCTTTATGTGGCAATTTTCCTCCAACGCCTTAATCACTTTCATTGCCCCCATGTGACCATATCGGAGATGATAGTCTAGAGATGATCTCTTTCTCAACCTTAGCAGGGATTATTATTTTCCATACCTCTTCATCAAGAGATGTTTTAATGAATAATGTACTTCACTGTACTGTAGAGATGTTGTACTTCATTATGCATGCAATAAAATATGGTCTGGTTATGGTATCATCTTGGTTGGATAGACGAAGTTTTATACTGTTTAGTTTCGGGTCAGACTGCTGGTGTATGCTGATGTCCCGTACCACTTTCTCTAAATCAGATCTGTCCTTGATAATATTGTATATTTTCAGTATGCTCTCCTTCTCGCCTTCGAATGTCTGTTCTTCAAAATTCACTCGTGATAACACGTCTGCTACAACATTCTTACTTCCGGGAATATACTCCCACTGTAGATCATATTCTTGCAGGGCAAGTACCCACCTGGTCAGTCTACCGTGGCTTAACTTACAACTTCTTAAAAATGATATAGATTTATGATCTGTACGAACTGTCACCGGATATCCCAGAATATAAGTCCGAAACTTCCCGCAGGCAAAGACTACACTGAGCAGTTCTTTTTCCGTCACGTTATAGTTCTTCTCGCATTGGTTAAGTGTCCTGCTAGCGAAACTAATGACTAGATGGTTGCCATTTTCGTCTTATTGGTACATCGTCGATCGCAGACCGATATTACTGGCGTCGGAGTTCAGGAAGAAAGATCGGTTAAAATTGGGATGATTAAGCATTACTACCTCTAAAAACTTATCTTTAATTGACTTGAACGTCTCGTCTTGTTCTTGACCCCATCGCCATTGATTTTTGGAGGATAACTGATATTGAAACTTGGCCGTCAGCTCTGAATAATTATTTTGAAATTTTCTATAGTAATTACATAGGCCTAAAAATGATTGTAGTTGCCTTCTATTTTTTGGTGTAGGGAATCTCTGTATGGCGTCTACTTTCTCTGATGAAGGTGATGTTCCTTGATTATTCAGCTTGAAACCCAAAAATTGAACTTCTTTGGCAATAAGTTTCGATTTATCTAGCTTTAAGGTAACATTATTATCAGCTAGTTTCTTTAAGACATGCTCCACACGGTAACAATGTTCCTCCCAATGGGTTGAGGTGATCAACAGATCATCAACATATAGAGTTGTAAACTGGAGCGCTTCTGGTCTGAGTATTTGGTCCATACAGGCTACAAAAACGGCTACTGAGTTTACTAAACCGAAAGGCAATCTCTTAAACTGATAGTTGCGTCCTTCGAAAATGAACGCCATGTATTGACGGCTTTGTGGGTGCAACTCCACTTGCCAGTACCCACACACGGTATCCCATATAGTAATAAATTTAGTTCCGTGGAATCTCTTTAATATTTGATCAATTTCCCCAGGCAAGGTGCGATCATTAATTATCATTTTGTTGATTTCGCGTGTGTCAAGGCAAAATCGGATCTTACCACTTTTCTTTTGAATAGCTACAATCGGACTGGTGTATGACGACTGGCTGCTTTCGATTATATGTTTATTTATCATATTTTGGATTTCAGCTCGTACAGCTTCCTTCAACGATTGTGCTATCGGGTAGGATTTGCGGTTGAATTCCACCGGTTCCCTGAATCGGATCGTACACTGGTAGTTATTGATCTTTCCTGGCTCGCCGGAAAACACGGCCCGATATTTTTCATATATTCCAATTAATTGATTTATTTGGTTCTCAGTTAATTTCTCAGTTGTATTATTGCACTGGAAATCCCGTACCTCTTGTATCTTTTGGGCCCACAGCTTATTTTCGGTATCTTGGCATACTGATTGGTTGTCTGGTGAGTAATCTGACAAATAATTCACTTCACTCGCGCGGTTGAGAGTTTGTCGGGAGTCTACCATCTCGCTATTTATTAAGTTGGCTACCCAGGTCGAACCTTCTGAAAAGAGTGATACCTTCTCGCTGCACAGGTCAATAACAGCAGAGTTCCTTCTTAATATATCACACCCTATTAGAATATTAAATGGTAATCCGGCTGCAATGAGAAATACCATGTCCAGACTTACACCCTGACTGGTAACACTTAGGGATACCTGTTTTCGTATCGTCTTATTTTGCCGACCAGTAGCTCCTACGAGTACTATGTTATTAATGGGTAATACTAGTAGTGTTTTGCGACATTCCTGCTGTATCCGGTCGAATTCACTGTTATTAATTATCGAGATATTGGCTCCTGTGTCTATCATAATTGGAGCAGAAATACCTTCGATTTCCGCAACTATGTAAATGATTTCCATGTTCTGATTGTTAACCTTTGTATCGTTTTCTTCTAATAAATCCTTACGAATATCTTTTAAATAATTATTATAAATGATAGTAAATTTTTGATCTTCCTTTTTAAAACTCGACTCTTGTCCATACCCAGTAGATAGGAGCAGTAAAGGGTTGTAATTGTTTATTACTGCCTCCTCTCGTTTAAATGTTCCGTATCGTTGCTTCGAAATTGGAACTGCTTCGTTTGGTTCAATTCGGTCATCTAGCTGTGCTTCATTTACTGGTTGTCTCCTTTGATTATCCAGGCTCGAACTGCGTCTGTGTTCATATCCTCTATGATTGTTACCTCCCTGGTTTACTTGAGGTGTTTCAAACTCATAGAACCTACACCTCCGCTGATGCTGATGCTGGTACCTCCGCTGGCCACTACCTTCTGCTCTGATATAATTTACACGAGGTCTATATGTCCTATGGTTATTATTACCTCCTGTTAAATAATTTCTATTATTGTTATGATAGTAGATGTTATTGGGTGGGTTTGGGTTCCTCTGACCATTTTAACCATAATTATTATTATTATAATAACCGTTTCTATTTGGTTGACGGTTATTATTATTATTATTATCATTATTATTATTCCGATGCATATTATTATTATTATTATTATTATTATTATTATTGTACCCTACATTATCCCGGCTCGCGGAGCTATAATTATTATTATTATTATTATTACCGTTCTGATGATTATTATTATTATTAGTACAGTTGTTGTTCTTTCTAATTTCAGGTTTCTCATATCTCCTTCTACTTTGGCGGTAATAGTCTTCGTGTTCGTACATTTCGAGCAACTCCATCATTGCTTGTACGGTTTTAATCTGACTGTTGCGGCGAGCTCTTATTATGTCCTCCTCATAATGGTAGGATAGTTTGCTGACCAAGCATTCTTCGGGTATTTTGGGCTCTAAGTGTTTCGCCACATACACCTTCCCTAAGAAATATGCAGTCAGCGTTTTACCCCAATACGGGTTATACTTCCCATGACATATTCCGTCTCTTGCGATCTTCTGCGTAGACTCGGACCAATATTTAGCCTTAAACAATCTCTTGAATTGCTGATAGTCCGTAACTTCGTCCCTTATCGCCATCCACCAATTATCGGCTATCTCCTTGAACGATTCATCTAGTACTTCCTTATTTGCGCTCCATCGGTTACCTCGGTGTTTTGCAAAGTACTCTTCAATTCTGGCTATGAATTCCATAGGCTTGTTTTTGTATAGCCTGAAGTTAATCCCTTCTCGATTTTCTGTATTGGGAAAACTGGTGATGCTAGTTGGTCGACTATGAAAAAGGTCTATGTCGGCTTGATTTTGTCGAACCTGACCATTTATACTGGTCACAGAAGCTTCAATGCCGTCACATTTTTCTGTGAATCGGTTCTGCACTCTTTCCCATTCTTCGCGTGTTTCTTTTAGTTTTTCTTCTAAATTCTTCCTATTCGTTTCTTCTATACTGGTGACCTTGGTGTTTATTTTTGTTTTAATACTCTGTACTTCTCGCTCAGTCTGACTCCATCTTTCATCAGCCATTGTAACTTATGTTCTATCACCGTTATCTCCTCTTCTACCTTCTTGCTGATTGTTTCATTGTTCTCTGCTATCTTCTGACTCAATTCTTCCTTTAATGCTTCCATCTTTCCATCTAACCGGTTCATATTCGCTTGGCTAGTCTCCCTTAATTCTTCTCTTAACTGTTGATTATCATTTTCCATTTTCTTACTGGTTTCTTCCATTTTCTTATTGGTCTCTTCCAATTTCTGGCTTATCCGATTTAATTCCTCCTTCGACTGTTTATTGTCAGTTTTTATTTCCTCCATTTTCTCCTCCATCTTCTTACTGTTTTCTTCCGCCTTCTTACTATTTTCTTCCATCTTCTCCACCATCTTCTTACTATTTTCTTCCATCTTCTCCTTCATCTTCTTACTGTTTTCTTCCGCCTTCTTATTATTTTCTTCCATTTTCTGGCCTAATTCTTCTTTTGACTGCTTATTGTCGGTTTTTATTTCCTCAATTTTCTCCTCTACCTTCTTACGATTTTCTTCCATTTTCTGGCTTAGTTGTGCCAATGTGATCATTAATAATTCCTGGTAATTTACTTCTCCGGTTTGTGTCGGCTTGTCAGGTTGTTTCCCTTGGGGTGCTGGTTCTGTTGGTTCTGCTGGAGGTAATATCAAATCCACATTTCCACGGGAGTCACCTCCTTATCCTCCATATCTATTTCCTTCTCGGCCTCCGCAGCCCTTTTCTTAGATGTTGCTCTCCTGTGCATCTTGCTTATTCTCCCGGCCTGTTAACAGCTGCCAGCTAAAAATAGGAAATTGGGCAAATTGTTTTTATTTTCGGCCTATCAATCCCTATCTTTAGCCCCTAAAGTTGGACGCCACTTTGTTTATTACAAATAAAATTTATGTTTGAGAAAATTTACAAGTTATAAATTTATTTAAAAAAAATTTTAATAATCTTTTTTTTTAATATTATTTATATATTTTAATTGTTTAGTTAGTTTTATTATTTAATTTAAAGTATTAATACTAATTTATTTCCATGTGTTAATTTGCTAGACTCGGTAAAGGAATATTTGTCCTATTGTGTTAATCCGATTATGTCAAAGCTGGGTCGAATTGTATTCGCTTCTAACTCAGCTCCTTTTCTTCTTCTTCTTCTTCTTGATTTCTTTAGTTATTACCTTCTAAGTTAAATTAGAAATGAAATAAGTTAATTTTAATTACTCAAATAATTAGGAAAACTCGTGTTTAGAAACAATAATGACATTTATTTAAGAAGTGATGCGATAATCTTATGTGCATCGACTATTGCAGCGGCTGAGACTCAATTCACAGGTCGATTGTGTTAACTAACAAAATATATAAAATTACAAAATTGATTAACAGAGTTCTTTGAACTGTCGAAATGGTCAGGGAAAGGCAAGTTACAAGATACTATACTTACAATTAATTAATACTTAATTACTATTACGCACAAGTAAAATATATTTGAAAATAATGTCATTTAAAAAGAAATAATCGAACCAGTCAGCAGTGTATGACGTCGCGTAGCTGTTGATTCATCGTGGCAGTGTACTGCTGGCGAGATAAACTTGAAACATGGCTGCCATTGACTTCGGACTTCGCCCAACTACGCCGGCTCCTGGTTTTTTCCTCTCACCCAAATGTAATTGTGGATATCTTCTTCTGCGATAGTGTAGTTCCTCTAGATGCTTCGATTGTAATGTTATTTTTCACTCGGTAGTTTGATGCAGGATTACTAGTGTCGTATTCAGTGTTCGAAATCTGGTTAAGTTCATTATTCAATGGAATAGTATTAATTCAATTATTCCAACATGGCGGATGATTCTTGGTGTATTGGTGTTTGATTATACTGTAACTAAAACTCGTTCTTCACTTCGTTAATTGGTTAAGTTATTTTTATTAATTTTAGGTTTGTAACCTCTGCAGTAACTCTTTATATTGTACTTTCGATTTAGTTCAAATTATTTTATATTTTTTGTATCTCCCTTCTGCACGTTCCCATCCGTTCTGGTTCGCGTTTAACAATCAACTACCAATTGAAATCGTTGTTTAATATAGTAATTCCAGAAATATTTTGGTATCCTATCCCATTGTCTGAAATCAGCTGTTCGTCTTGTCCAGGCCTAATCTCATATTTAAGTCTCATATGACATTTTTTCTATTTTATGGCTATAATTTAATTATATTTTTTTTCATGAAAATTTAAGTACCTAGCAATATTCCTGTTCTAATTGTACATAAATCAATATCCAACATGACCTATTTTAGTTTCAATTAAGCTTAAAACTGACATTTTTTGACATTTTTTATAGGCCTTATTATTATTACATAATTATAAATTAAATGGCTTACAAGTCGTTTTATGTTAACATTGTCCTTAAATAAGAGTACTCATTTCATCATTATTCTTTGTCTTTAACAATTTGTTGTTACAACACACCGATACTGATTAATTTACATTTTATTTGTACTGTCTCCACTGTTAGGCATTATATTACACATTTCTAATAAAGTCAATTTTATCCTCTGATCATTATATTTACTATTATATATTTCTGTGATAATTATATTTAAGTATCTTTATTCTAAACTGACTAATCTCTGTTAATTTTATACAGTTTTATTTAATTTATCCTTTTGGATTTGATTACATAGTAAAAGTTGAATTTGGCCTAAAATTCAGTTTTGCTTTGCTACTGATATTATAACTAGTTTGCTTCCTTATTATTTCTATGGTTTACAATTTAAAAGATATTATGATTATTTCCTTGCCTTTCCTACCTTAACAAAACTTTAACACTAATTAACATTATTTAATGATAACAAAACATCTTATAATCTAACATTTTCAATTACATATAATGACAGTTCATGTTTCCACATTTATATTAATATAAAACAATCCTTACATATTATATTTAAATACTCTATTACAATTAATAACATTTCAGTCATTTTCTGTCTTTCACTATTATAGTTTATATTGGATATCACTTTCCTTCTCACTGAGGCATTCTTTATCACCTACACTAATGGTAGCCTTTAATCCTTTCTACTTAATATTCTACTCTTTACCCTGGAGTTATCTCTATATTTAATTTACAATCTTTAATTTATTTTTAGTGTATCCTGTAACTTGGGTTACTGGGATTTAGGTTTTTCTCATTATTTTGAATTTAATTAAATTGTACAAATTTGTCATGAGATTTGGGAAGTAACCTTCCCTAATACTACACTCCTTGTACTAAGCTTGAATAAGTCGGTTCTTTATTTCTCCTTCAATGAGTATGTTATTATTTTATGTTTGGATCCTTTGATGTAGTTATTTTAATAAGTTACCCAAGATTACTTTTCATTACTGCTCCTTATCCTACTGGGTATACTGATGATGTACTGGGGTTTTAATCATCATGTGGTTGAACGTATGTTGTTTTATATTGATTGTTCCTTTTACTTGGACCAAGAGTTTTTTTGTTATAGAGTCTATTGTCAGCATATGATTGACTATAATGATTAATTTATTTTTTACCATTTTGTTATCACTCACTACAGAGTGTTTTTTCTTTTCCTTTTTCTTTTCAAGGTTGTATTAAGTTATATTCAAGGTGAAAATTCTGTTATGCTACTATATATATATATATATATATATATATATATAGTGTGTGTGTGTGTGTGTGTGTGTGTGTGTGTGTGTGTGTGTGTGTGTGTGTGTGTGTGTGTGTGTGTGTGTGTGTGTGTGTGTGTGTGTGTGTGTGTGTGTGTGTGTGTGTGTGTGTGTGTGTGTGTGTGTGTGTGTGTGTTTTAACGCGCGAGCGTGTGCACGTGCAGCCTTATTTATAGTGCAGTGGAAAGCTGCTTTCCTGTGTTTACATAAAATGTATTAGCTTTATTTTGCTGAACAAAGCGCTGTTAGAAAGTTAACAGTTATAAGAGTGTAAGCAGGTATACGAAATTGGTCTTGTACACCGGGTGAAACACGTTTATGAGTTAATGTGTTTGGAATTGTATTACTGCTTCCGGCCTTTTAGTCTGTGAGTAGAGTGCTGCAGTTTCACATGGCGTACACCATTCATAATTCAGTTTTATCCTTTCGTTACATCAATTAACGTATACTTCTCTCGCGACTTTGCGTAATAAATTAATCGTTTTGAAGAAATCAAAAAGCTGACATCGATCATGATTAAGAACGTATTACAAACGCTAAGAAGTATAATATTAAATAATCACAACAGTCTGCCATACAACTAAACAATTTAACCCTTAACGTTTTCACTAAGACACTCTCTTACAACAACACTAATTCAACTATCATTCGGTTAAACCACACCTTGTTCTACGACGAGGTATTCTCGGTGCCACGGCTGAGAATGTACGACATGTCTCGGTCGAGCCTTTGAGATGTCTGATAGCATAATAAGCGAAACGTTTGATGATAACCAAAATAAAATCTGTGCTACACAGTGTTGTTTTTAACCATAAAAACCTCCAAATTTTATGTGCGAGATTTAATCGCCAATGTAGATCATGATAAAACGACAAAGTGAAACACTTGAATAACCGTTTTGTATCCACTAAACGGAGAAAGTGAGTCAAGCTGTAGGTATCGTTACCGCAGTTTGAACTAAAACAATAATTAGAATACCTCAAAGCTGAAGTGGATATCGTCTCCGCTGAAGAAACCTTCCTAAGAAACTTTCCTTATGTGCGGATAGTATCGAATTCTTACATTATGAGCCGTTACTGCGAACAAGCAGTCAAACTGCAAGGCACACATTCGTGTTGAGTGGCACCAGATCGCTAGTGGTGCACTATATCAAAATGACTGGTGGGTGGAAAAATGGGAAAAGTCGGCTTATTTCCGCGACCTGACTTCAGAACTATCTTGATGAGCGTATCGTAACGAATATTCATTTATGCCTATTAAAATATCATCTCACTTTGTAAGTTCGTTGTTCCATTGCCTGTTCCGGTATCACTTTATGCCAACTTTTTAAAAATACTCCTACTCCTCTTTATTATTATTTGTTTTTTGGAAGCCTTGCCTCGTTCATTCTGTTTATATTATCTTATCACTGTTACCTCATTCGTCCACTATTTTCATTAACTGGAAACATGCCAAACTATTTCCTTATATTTTTGTTTTCCATATGGTTTAAAACACAATAATTATGGTTACAGGGAACCAAAAAAACTGTGTAAGGGCGAATATAAATTTACGTAATATGAGTCTGAAGAATGATAATGAGTTCTCTTATGTGGGCACTATGAGAGCTATTGATAATGCGAGCCTCGTAAATGTTTTCTGAAGGCTAAAAGAAGACTATCTTTGGCAAAACTAGTTGTTCAGAATAAGAGTGCCTTGCTCTACAAGAAGCCAATTAGAACTAAGTGCTTTCTAACCCTTTGTATTTGGTTTAAATTCTTTTTAATAAATCCTTTGTTTAGAGCACTTTGATGTGTGTGTGTGTGTGTGTGTGTGTGTGTGTGTGTGCCTTGTAATAGACACGAAACCGGTGGAGAAGATTTGGGGGGGAAGCAGGAAACGAAGCTTTGAAGTCGTGGAAATGTGGTTTTGGAGGATACTACCAAGACAAGATGGTGAAGAGGAGGAGTGATTTTGTATGGATTTGAGGAAAAAAGAGCTTTTCTAATCACTTTAGGCATTAGGAGACCAAGGTTTTTGGGACACCTTTCTGCAAAACATTTTGAAAGGAAAGGTAACGGGGAAGAGATTTCGTGGGCGACGTAGTTTGTCGTGTTCGCGACGTTTTATCAGTGAGATGGATTGTGGCTCTTATGCATAGATGAAGAAGATATGTAGCATACGTAGTATATGCTTGTATATGTAGTATACTTATATTTGCCTTTAGTGATAATTAAGTATGCTTTATTCTAATCTCTTAATGGGTCGTTGAAGTATCATTTCACCTGTTTGGATTTCCCTATAGTCTCTCATTTTCCATACGTTTCCGATCCGTAAAATAATGAAGGAATAGCCATAACTTTGATAAGTTTCAACTGATTATCTTTTGTGGTGTTATTTCTAATGTTTTACTTGTACCACACATTACTTGATACCTGTGTAACTTCAATTCTATACTTCCGTAATGCTACCATAAGTTATATAATATTCTAAATTCTGAAAATTAGATGTTTTTTTTAGGAAGGTAATTGTCGATACATATTTTGCAAAGTTCGTGTGTTTTCAGGGAATGTCATTACATTCGTTTTTGCTAAGGATATTTACAATTCTGAGTGTAGCTCATAAAGTTTCTAAACGGCTCTTCATATTCATAAAAATACCAGTTATTTTTAAAAACGTATTTAATTTCACTCGAGCCGAAAAAGTTACAAACTATAGACGGATGGTCAATGTTACAACAGTAACAATTTAATGTTGGAACAGTAACGATTTTGGTATAAAAAGGAGCCAGCTGGCAGGTAGCCAAATTGTACTGTCGATTTTTTAAAACATGGCAGTAAACGTAAGTGGAAATCAGGAGGGTTAATCAATATTATAAAGAAAGAATGTACTTTTGTACAGGTTTCAAGAGTGGTGTGACCAGCAAACGGTTGTATCGCGCTACGTTGAAACGGAACGACTGATTTTTCCCATCATTTGTACACCAAAATGTACATACATACGCCTAACACTGTACACACACACACACACACACACACACACACACACACACACACACACACACACATACACAGCCTAAAATCTACGGGTGTTCAAACCGCCAGGTCACAGACTGTTTATCGTCTATGCGTTCTTGTTTACTCTCATACTACTTTCTCAAAATTATTTCTAACAGTTTCTATATTAGCTATATAGAAAAATACTACCCTGTGTGAATACGCAAATACGTATCGTTGAAATGTGTGTGTGTGTGTGTGTGTGTGTGTGTGTGTGTGTGTGTGTGTGTGTGTGTGTGTGTGTGTGTGTGTGTGTGTGTGTGTGTGTGTGTGTGTGTGTGTGTGTGTGTGTGTGTGTGTGTGTGTGTGTGTGTGTGTGTGTGTGTGTGTGTGTGTGTGTGTGTGTGTGTGTGTGTGTGTGTGTGTGTGTGTGTGTGTGTGTGTGTGTGTGTGTGTGTGTGTGTGTGTGTGTGTGTGTTCCAACACTTGTTGCTACAGTTCTTTTCTCAATAAGTAAAACAATATCGAAACAAGATTTGGTCTTTCTTACTTTGAACATGTTTAGGGCATCAAGCAGTTAATCCATCGTCAGTCATTTTGTTTTTTAAGTCTTGTGAGATATCCGTGTCCTTGTTAGTTCTTGCTGTTGGATTCAGTTGGCTTTTAGTTGGTTACATTGGTATTACTGTGAACAGATGTAGTATATTTAAAGTGAAACAGTGGTGAAGTTTAAAGTGAAATATTTGTTTTTCTAGTGTTTCCGATATTTATTGTTTTAAAAGTTGTGTCATGTTTTTATTGATTTGTTTTTGTTGTGCTATTTGTTTTGTGTTTTGAGTTTATGTATTTGCAGGTTTTTCCATATATTTGTTATAGCACCTTTCAGTGGTAGGCCTAGGCCTACATGTTTTATTAGTATCATGTTGCTGATGTCTGGAAATTCGTGTCCTGTATTTATTGGGTGTTTGAATAAATTGAATTTATAAATGTTTGTTTTTTTGTACGTATTTATGTGTTCAAAGTGACATTAAAAGATTTGTTTTTCCTGGCCTATGTAAACTTGTTGCAATCTTTGCACTCTAGTTTCAAGTTTTTGGGATATAAATAATAATCCAAACCCACCTAAAATGAGGAGACTAATAAAAATAAAAGTACACAAATTAAATCATCCAATCTGAACATTAAAAATTTCTAAAAAGTACCCACATATAAAATAGCAAAAACCATAGCACAAAAACTAAAAAAATGCAAATCTGACAAACAATAATTACAACATCAAAAATTCATACGATTAACAGACAAACTAGAAGAAAAAATACAAATGAAAAAGCATCACTAATGTATACACTAACATGCTTACATAAGAAACAATAAAGATATCATCAAAAAACGTCAATAAGAAAATCAAAATACCTAATATATAACAGAAATATAACTGTTAATATAAAATTAAACGCCCTTACTGTTAACATACAAATATTCTTTTACATGGGTTAAATGGCAAAATATTGTGGTTAGGTGAGTCCAACTCTAACGCCCTGAGATATTTTTACTCTCCTGTTATATTACACCTCACTTTCTTATGAAACTCCTGACGGTCGTGTAAACGCCCTCTTTTGCCTATCCAATGGTGCCTCCAACGCCCGTCTTGTTCCTCTGTTAACAATTTGTTTTTGGTCTTCTTCAGTGTTATAAACAGAAACGCACAAAATTAGATTACGACTATAATTGCTGTCTAATAAATTTGTTAACTTATTTACTGTTACCTTTGTTTGTGAATTTTACGTAACATATTTTTGTTTAATAAAGTAAAATTAGTGTTTTGCGAGTGGGAATGTTTATAATAAAATTCAAACTTGTGACTTTTGATTACTCTGGTGTTGTCTCTAATTACTTCACTGTATTAAAGATTAATACAGAAAATAAAAAATTACCCATTAGAAATTTTTATTCATTAATTATCGTATAAAATCGTAATATCATTTTCCCTTACCCGATACATTTTCCTAACTTATCGGTGTTGTGTTTGGGTAGTTTTCTCAACAAATCCACAAAATTTGCTGCGGTCTATAATCGACCGCTTCGTTTCAACATCATAGTCATACGTTTGAGAGCACTGTTTAATAATATTGTACTATATTTTTTTAATTGACGGTTCACTTTAAAACTTTAGACCTTAAATTATTTTCTAGTGATTTTCGCAAAAGCTACACCAGGCACTTCAGTTCTTAAGGTCTTTAAAGTTCAGTGTCTGTAAAGGAAAAGGGAACAACCCAGAGCGCCATTCAAAATTTTAAATACCGTATGTTACTAAGAATAAAGAGAAAGACTAGTGGGCAAATTTTATTCATCTGGGAACACAACGTGAAAAGAAGTGTGACAGTATGTTTAAAATTCTTTGTTTTTGTATATGTATTCGTATGTTAGTGATACAAATAGGAAATAGGACATGTTATGCTACCAGTAGACTATTGAAAAGCAAAGTCATTAGTCGTAACAGAAGAATAAAAATATATGAGACACTTATCAGACCGACTGTTACTTATGGAAGCAAGACAAAAATGGAACATGAAACATTAAGAAGGTTTGAAAGGGAGATTGTACGACGTATTTATGGCCCGGTTACAGAAGATGATAATGGAGAATAACAAAAAATAACCAGGAGATAGATGAGCTTTTGAAGCATGATAACACTGTAAGATTCGCAAAGGCTTAACGAATACAATGGTTAGGTCACCTAGAACGGATAGATGATCAGCGAATGTTAAAGAAAATCCTGAGGGCGCAAGTCTATAAAAGCTGAAAGAGGGCCCCTAGGATAAGATGGTTGGATGATGTGCTGGGAGATCTAAAAAGAATGGATATGAGCGGTTACGCTGAGATAGCAATGGATATGAGGCATTTGAGAAGACTGGTTTTGGAAACCAAGACTCACGTTGCGCGTCGTGCGTGAAAGAGAAAGAGAGTGAGAAGGGAGAGCATAGGGAGTAATTGGTCCTCATTTAAGTTCAAAATTTTGGTGACGGTGGTTCCCGAAAAAATATCAAACCATGACCAAGAGGAGACGGGGAGACGGATGCGTTAGTTTCTAGCAATTGGTCCGTACAAAAACTAATAAAAAACAAAGAAAAAGAGGGAGAGAGAGAGAGAGAGAGAGAGAGAGAGAGAGAGAGAGAGAGAGAGAGAGAGAGAGAGAGAGAGAGAGAGAGAGAGAAAACAGAAAGAAAGATTAAATGACTTCAACTGTTAATAAACCCTTCAGATGGAAGTAAACACCTTTCACATAAACGTAGATGTCTTTCATGAATGTGTCCATTGTCATATCATCATCAACATCTCCTGCATACAATACAACGTCTGCACCTTTTTTTATTTTTGTCACTTGGAGCGATCACATTAGTTTTCAGCCGTACTGATTACAGAAGTTGGCCCGTTGCCATTTAGCTCTCTGTTGGCATGTGCCGGTCTTTACTTTATCAAATGCCGGTCTTGTATATTTCACGATGTACAATGAGTCGGACTCAACTCATTACATTTCCCTGCTTTTTGTGAACCTCTTTACGACGAAACGAATTAATGTTTACCCTTCATGAAATGCACGTCACCTCCTGTTGGCTCCAACACACAAAATTGTAAATAATAAACGCTTTGGCGTACCGGTTCTAACGACAAACCTTGGTTAATCGTAAGTTTTTCAGTTTTCTCCGACACCAGCTGTGACCATAAAATTTTCCTTTTTAATTAATTGATAGGCAGTTCTGTTATTAATCATTTTTCTTCATTTCCTTCTGCTTCTTTATCCTTGTGCCCTTTTGTCGCTAATCGATGGAACCGCTCAGCCACATTATAACCATTCCGTGTGTGTCTTCAGTGAGGCGGTTCACTAGTCAGATGTTGTTAATCTGTTCGGCAGCATTCCAGAATAAATTGCCGATGGACTAACCCTATCCAAGATAAAGTGGTTGCCCGATACTAGCAGGGTGGATTTCTGTCAGGGTTGTTTCCATTAACGTTCAAGCAGCCCTCCTCCGACCTATAGCGCAGAAACTTTCCAATAAAGGATAGGCAGGGATACTGTGTGATAAAGAAACGTCGTTGTGGAACATACATTATCTGGCTCTCTGGCAAGGTAGGACGTGGAGATACCCATCCGGCTACAAAGTCCCTACGAGTAGCTATGCTACCGTCAACACAGACCTCAGCTTCATTGGAACACGGAAAACCTCTTCACGTGAACAGACAGTGATGTTACAAGATAATCTCCCAAGAGGAGATGGATTATTTTTTGATTATTTACTAATTCAAAATCGTAAATAATTAATGTAAAAAATTATAATTATTGCAATAATTATCTTAATCGTAATCATCTTATAAAATCCATGTCGAAATCCACCTTTATAATAACCGTTAATATAAATGGCATTTCACATCTATTTTGATTGTAATAAACTCCAAACAACATATACGACATATGATACAATTATAAGAGTTTACTTTATTTTAAAATTTTCAGTTTATTTCTCGACACAGAAAGTAAAATAAAGGAACTTAACGTTTTTGTAAGTCTTTTGCCTCTTACTGTTAACCAGCGTATGAAGTAGCTCCAAAAGCGACTAATCCATTCAGCTATTGATATCAAGGAGTCACGATTGTCCGAAAACCAGACGCGTAGAACCAAACTTCATGTCTATAGAAAGAACGGAATTTATCATGTAGTTCTACGAACTAGTGGAATGCCTGATGTGTAATTAATTACCGGGGCCTTCCGTACAAATAGAAACTGGCTGGCCGTAGGCACAAATGCGTTGTGAAAGCACAATAGCGGGTGTTGCAAAACTGCACTATTGTGAGAAGCGGTGTGTGATATTGTGTTAACATGATGTGTTACTGACTGCGATTTAGTAAGTTTATTTGCTCATAAAATACAGAGAAATTGGAGTACTGCGTACAGAATGATAGTAGACTACTTCTGAAAAAAGATTGTTGAATTAATTATAACTTACCCTGGTAATTCTTTCCAATTATATTTGTTTTCCCGACTCTAGTTTGGATTTCCTCTTACCATAAATGTCGGTCGAACTTATAAACTTTGTCGATGAAACGGTCCTGTATTGTCGAAAACAACTTCTATATGTTTACAATTTTCGGTATTACGTAAGATATAAAACAGTAATATAAGAATCATCATTTATGGTGATTAAACTATAAAGTTTTACCTTAATCCGTCAATGTGATCGCTTAACTTTTCTTCTTTTCTTCTAACGCGTTTCGGATTGTTAATCCATCATCAGAGGTTAAAATAATTCGTCGGTTAAGACTTCGTTAAACATTAAAAGTTGCGTAAAAGACATTTAAAAATTACACTAAAAGAACATTTAAAAATATAGTCCACAATCACAGCGACGTAGCGGATGCGAGTGCGCACTCAATACCGGTCAGCGACGTACTGCCAAAAGTACGTCGCTGACCGGTATTGAGTGCGCACTCGCATCCGCTACGTCGCTGTGATTGTGGACTATATTTTTAAATGTTCTTTTAGTGTAATTTTTAAATGTCTTTTACGCAACTTTTAATGTTTAACGAAGTCTTAACCGACGAATTATTTTAACCTCTGATGATGGATTAACAATCCGAAACGCGTTAGAAGAAAAGAAGAAAAGTTAAGCGATCACATTGACGGATTAAGGTAAAACTTTATAGTTTAATTATAATAATTGTGACGCGGATACCAATACAATGACTTCATTTATGGTGTTCTGCCGTGTGTCAGATCGCAGACACTAGCAACTCTATCCGTACTTATTCCTGGCTTTACGTTTACATCATATTGTTCTTCAGTGCTCCCACATTGTACGAGGGGACAGTCAAAACGTTAGTTGCACTAATATTTTTTTTTTAAATGTGGGAAAAGTATGAAAGTAATTTTTATTTGTCTGAAAGTATAACTGAAGATCTACATTTTTACGAAATGGGCAACGTATTGTTACGACGGTCTCAAGGATCGTCTCACTGTACAGTGGAAACAAAATACAGACACCAATGAAGTCACTAATTACCAGCTTTAATTAGTCATAGATAACAATGTGAAATTAACAAGGTACTTTCATACAAATAATTTATGTTAAATTTGTTCACACACAACAATAATTGTCAACTATTAAGATTTTCCGCTAATCCACAACAATCCTTGATTCGCACTAAAGAAATCGCCCACTGTAAAACTATCTTCTAACCCGGCCGCTGGTGCTTATATAGGTGTCGCAGATATTCCAGAATAATTCTCCATTCTTTTGGCGTCGTGCCAGCATAATTTGTGTAGTTAAGAGTAATCGAACAATCTCGAAGCTACTTGAGTGCACCCGCTCGGCTAGCCGAGACACGTGTAGAACGTTTACGTAACTGCACCTGGCGACTTTTCGACAGCGTTACATAATCGTAGCATGAATCAGTTTTATCGACGCCATTGCTTAAGCATCACCGTCCAACGTCCAGCAGTCCGCGCAGCATTTTGGACTTCTTCATCAGTGTGATATCGCCGCTTTACAAGGGCCTCTTTTATAGCACCAAACATTTGAAAATCACACGGCGTAAGGTCAGGGCTGTGGGGAAGATACTCAAACTCAAATTTTTCAAGGGGTTCCTTCGAAGTGCGTATTCTTCTGTCACTAAACGAGAGCAAATCCTTCGACTTCGCAGACGCTCGGAGATGGCATAGTGCATACTTCCATGTTAAATACCCAATTCAGCCCCACTGTGATTCGATTTGCAAGCAACAACTGGTGAGCACGTTCAACGTTGTCAACGTTAGTCCCCTTCCGTGCCAGTATTATTCCTCGATATCTGTGTGGGCACTTTCAAACAACTCGTACTTTGTGATCGCCTGGCATGAAAACGCTACACGTGTGATCACCATACATTTCCCTCAACTGGTGATGAATTTCAGTAACTTACACATCCTTGCCCACTGAAAATGAGCCGCTTTGGGCATTTCTAGCTTGAACGCTCCTTACACATGACGCGCTTAACGGTGGACGAAAATTCCTAATAAGTGGGGAAAGTTACTACAGCTGTCAGAAACGGAAGTTTCATTCAAAAAGTCTCTTTTAGAAAAATAATATGGGCACGTGCAATTAACTTTTAGACTCCCCTTGTACGTCTTACAACACACAGAGAGCGTACGGGAAATAAGTGTAAAATACCAAACGAGTGACTCATCGCGCTTATGTGCGATAGGAATAGATGAAAAGGACGTTTACCTTCCCGGCTGTTTGCTAAAATGTAGGCTATACGTTAGAAATACTGGAAGAAAGAGAAAATGGTTTAGATAGTTTAATGAATATCAAAACTAATTTCAAAAATGAAGATATGTATGTTGTAATACGAGTATAATTAGAAAGAAAACGAAAGGAGTCAATTTAATACATGAGGTGTGAAAAGGATGCAACACACATATACAAGAAGTAAGGGTAAAGTACCGGTACGGGTGACTGACTCCGCCCACGAACCAGAAGAAAATGGTGTTTACCTCCGCGGCTATTTACGAAAATGTGTAGGCTACACCCTTGCTGGGCAAGTAGTAGTATAAAGGATTCATCTCGTTGTTATTATTGTATATTTCCGATCTGATGATGAGCCGAGAGGCTCAAAAGCGCTAATCGGGAATGTTTATATAGTGGTGTCCAACAGCGTAAAAATGTTTTTGTAAGAGTGCTAAGTTCATTCAGTTTGTATTAGTTAATTTGTGTTATGTAAAATCCTTCCAATTATATACCTTCTTTTCTAATTTCGCTCTAGTAGAAGAAAAAGAAGAAGAAGAAGAAGAAGAAGACCTTTTTGTGGCATTGAAGTAGCTTAGGTGAGTCAGACAGGATAGGCTGCTAGCTAGCTTTCATATATATGGAATGTTCTGTGCCCAGTAATTATGCATTCTACTCTAAGAGCGCTCATTATAACCTCAGTACATCATGTCGGGTACTCACTTCCATAGGCTGATTCAACCTGGGTACCGAAAAACACACCGTTATATTACGGCAATGACGACCCGAGATCTTTACATTAGTAGTCGGGCACCCTACCAGCAGCCTATGAGTATATTTTTATTATTACTTCAGTCTCTCGCCATCACGTTGAAAATTGTAGGTAGAAATACTTTTTTAACATCTGTCAAGCATACAAAAATAACACAAGTATAGAAATAAGGTTGTCAACTTGCAGTATAATTCCAATTGACACATTCATCCGACATATGAGATAAAAATCTACAGGAGATTGCGTCGTAACATTTCTCAGTCACGTGTCGCGTTCCGTCGAAACTAACGCGTACACAGAAACACGTAAACAACATTTTCATCGCCCCTACTGTATCACAGCCGTACGTGACTGGGTAATCGAACGCCAGACGCCGTATAATTGAGTTTAGATTGGAGTAGCGTCGTCGAACAAATTGACGTGAACTTCCTGCAGGAAATAAAGTAAAGTATAAACTGAGGTATCTAGTCTGATATCACACAACGATCTGCTTTTTACAAGCTCTTACTATAATTCCATTGTCAAAGATTCTGTAATCCCAAAACTGTATTGGCACAATAATGTATCTAACGTACAACGTACAATAAGGTACCGTTCATATACCTAAACATACCTAAACACTTATAATAAGCCTACGGCTAATTCACCTGTAAACATTTATTTCTGATGCTCCTTCTTTTCCTTTTTCTTATTCTTCTTATTTCTCTTTCTCCTGTTCTTTTTCTATTTCCCTCCTCCTTCTTCTTCTTCTACGTCAGAACTTGTCATCCGTTTTCTCTGTTTTTACAGGTTATACTCCTGACCTTTGATGTATATTATACTTTGATGTACATGTTAATCGGTTTGGTTCCAAACGATTCGAGGAAGTCTCCTTATTCGTGTTCTTACTGTATTTCTTCTTCACAATCTTATATTTCTGTTTTTATTGTTCCTCTACATACATATGATGATGATGATGATAATAAAATAAGATGATACTAATATAGGTGAAATAGTAATTTTAAAACGTGATAATAATTCCAATTTAAAAGTCACATTTTTATGTACACAGGAGTGGCCTTATGGCTTCTCATCGAGCGACTTCTTAATAATAGAGCTGTCGGATACAATCGAAACCTAAACGTAGTTAGTTACAATCTAACTGTTGTTACCGGCAAACAAGAAACTCGACAGTCTCTTATTTTTTCTTATGACAATTATTGACGTAAATTAATCTCAAATTAAGTTATGCAGTCGAATGTTATCCGATTGTTTCAGCTTTCGTAATGATATACTGGCCACAGTTATGTGTCTTTATAAGCGAGTGGTTCTTCCAAAACACCAAAAGCGACAGGAAATTTTGGGAGTAATTGGGCGTTTTCACACTAGTCGACACGACACCGAAAGAATCGGCTAATCTCGGCGCGATATCGGTGGGAACAAAAAGTAAAGAAATGTTATGGAACCGTTTCACACTCACCGACATGTCGGTATCGGGTCTGTGTCGGCGGGCAGCAGCTCTCCCATCTTGGTCGGCGCTGTGTAGTCACCGACAGTTCACTCTCCCTAGCCCATTAATTTAGGTCAGTAGTTGAATATTTTGAGAAATTACATAGTGACATTTATTGAACTTGTTGAGACGAAGCGTTGTTTGTGGGACAAGACAGATGAAGGAAATAAAAATAAAATTGAAAAACTTGTTAGGATCTAAAACCACCTTTCCAAATAAAGTGTAGTATGCGCCTTCTACATAGCGAACTTTAATAATCGGGTGAACTGCATTCTTCCTATCTACTTTTCGACTTCTCCGTCTTAAATATAACAAATATAGTAAATACAATCTTCTGTTGAATTCACCTATTTGTATAATAAACTACACTCACCACGACCGATATGTCGACCTCTGTCGTCTTGAGTGTGAAAGTACCTTCTCGATATCGTGTCGGTGTCGTTGTAGGGTCGATGTCGGGTCGGTGTCGTGTTGGTAAGTGTGAAAACGCCCATTCTCTAAATATAAAAATACTGAACGTATTTCCTGTCCCTTCCGTAAAGACCTGGCGCGACCTTAAGAGGTAAAAATTTTGCGGCATTAAAGAACTACCTAGATTTAGTTATCATGATAGTCACTGCCATCACTACCGTCTGTTTCATCTTTTGAATTGTAGTTAAAGTCATTGGCTATTTTGTGGCATACGATTTCAATTCCCATTCTCATCAGTCTTTCATTTACTTCGCCTAGTTCTCGGTTTGCAATCCGCGCGGAATTTTTTGAACAATAAATTTGTACTTATACATCCATCTATCGATGTAGCTCGGACGTCACTAGCGCGCTTCACGTGTCGCGACAGTTTCGCATGTACCTCTCTCTTCCACCGTGCCTGTATCGAACAAATGAATCGATTGAACGAGTAGTTTCTGACAGTCATTTGCTTGCCGGCGCCGGTCTAGTCAATCATTCAAACAAATCTCGCTCGTTCGTTGTTTATTTTCGAACATAAAGTACCTAGTCGTAAAGTGATTTGTGTTACTTGTTATGTAAGTAATAAAAACTTTATATTTTATACTTATTTAACTATTAGTTTACAACTTTTATTGTACTATAATATTGGTGTAGTCTGTAGTATATTTTTGCAAATTCATACGCTTAACCTAACACACATAACCCCATCTTTCTTCAACTTAAGTGTTCCTATTTTTTTATTAAATTCATTTTACGTAAGGATACGAATGTTACGCAATTTTTTTTAATTTTGACGTCTTATTCTACAGGTACAAATAGCCAAACATGTCAAACGAAGCAGGTAAACGTGAGAAAGATATTTGGAATTATTTCGTAAAAACAGGTGAAAGTGCGAGATGTTCTATGTGCAATAACATTTTGAAAATAAGTCAACGATCGACGAAAGGTTTGAAGTATCATTTGAAGTCTAAACATTGCATAGATTTAGAAACTTCTCGAACTCAAGCATCCGTACAACCACGACCATCAACTTCAAAAGATGACTCAATAAAAATGGTTGAGCGTCGATGTGATGTCGAAGATCCAAATATACCAAAGAAAAAGGCCAAAACAATTAATAGCATTGATACCTATGTAATCAAAGAGCACTCTAAAGAGTATATGATATCTAGAATGGTAGCAAAATACGGCCTATCTTTCAATTGTCTCTGCACTTCTGAAGATTTAAGATATTTATTTTCGAAAAGTGGGTTTAGTCTACCTACATCTCCTAATACTATAAAATCGATTGTTGAAAATTTATCAGAAACAGTTAAAGTTGACATCATTAAGAAACTACAAAATCTTAAAGTACGTGGACAAAAAGTTTCTTTAACTTTCGATGAATGGACGTCTATAAAAAATCGAAGATATTTGAACGTGAATGTAGGCCTACATCATATAGGGACACATTTTAATCTCGGGTTGATTCGAATCCACGGCTCTTGCAACGCAGCACATTGCATCGATTTAGTCAAAATACGTTTAGATTTTGGTCTCCATTTTGATACTGATATTATCGGAATTTCTACTGACGGTGCGAGTGTCATGAAGAAAGTTGGCAGATTGATGCCTTGCTACCAACAACTATGTTTCGCACATGGTATTCAACTTGCAGTTGTTGATACTTTATACAAAAAAGAATGTACCTAGCAAGGAATCGGAATCGGAAGTATGCCATTTACTTCAAAATGAGGAAATAGCCGCACCTGATTACTCAGACGATGATGATGATGATGATGATGATGATACAAGCGATGATGAGACAGGTGAGGAACAGGTCTTGACTGTTAAACATTTAGAGCAGTCTCCCGTAGAACTGATATCCAGTTACAAAGATCTTATTAATAAAGTGAGAAAGGTTGTAAAGATTTTTAAAAAATCTCCAACTAAAGATGCTTGCTTGCAGAAATACGTACGAGAAGACCTCGGAAAAGAACTGAGCTCAATCCTAGACTGCAAGACCAGGTGGAGTAGCCTGTATAATATGTTGCAGCGTTTTCACGTTCTCAAAGGGTGCATAAGCAAAGCTTTAATTGACGAAGGAACTGAGATAAAATTCTCCGACGAAGAATGGACCAAGCTCAAGGAATTGACTCTTAGTTTGCAGCCGGTTAAACTGGGCGTTGAAGTCTTGTGCAGAAGAGATTCGACGCTTTTAACGGCTGATACAACTCTTCGATTCATATTGGAAAAGTTGGATAAGCAACAATGTGAGGTGAGCGCTGATCTAGCCACTGCTCTTCGAGTAAAAATCAAAGAGCGTCGGATCGTTTTGTCTGGAATAATTCTCTACCTTCATAATCCAAAGAAGTACGCGAGCTATCTAAACACCCCAGATGACACATTTCCAGTTCCTAAAAAGAGTTGTGTTCGTCTCGAAATTAAAAAGATTTGTGAGAGAATGTTGACTTTCGACAAAAATGTAGATGATAAGGCTGATAAGTCTGAAAGTTCAGAAGATGAAGAAAGTAACATAGAAGTAAATTTATCAATTCAAGAAGAATTAGAAATGCAATTAAATAAAGAAAAAAAGGATACTTGCAGCGTAAATATGGATGAAAGAGGTAAAAATTTTGAAAAAAATATTAAGACTGAAATGACTGAATATGAATGTAGTGGAATAAAAGACAAATACTTATCCCTTGTTCATGAGTATTTGAACACTATAACTCCTACAAGTGTAGAAGCAGAAAGGGCTTTTTCTGCAGCCGGATATATCTGCATAGGCTGGGGGACAAAACATTAGACACTATATGTTTTTTGCGCTCTTATTTTCAGAAAAAGATATAACTCTTTTTATTTTTGTTTTAAAGATATTTTGTGATTTAGTTTTATGTAACTCACGTAACTTAATACGTACCCATTATATGTTACCGGTATGGAACTATTTTGTTTAGTTGATTGGAGATTATACAGCGTTTTGATTTATTTTAGACTGTTTAACAGGACCAGGAAGACTAATAATTTTCGATGTTAAGTAAATAATAGTTACAAACGATCTCTTAAGTAAATTAGTTACAATAAGTTTATAACTTCATATTATATAAAAATGATTCTGTGTTTGAATTTTTGTTTGTTTGTCACATACAAAGAAAGGCTGATGTTGGATTTGATTAAATAAAAATAATAGAAGATTATGGCTCTCTTATTACCTTTAAATTTGCATGAATGAAAATTGTATGGAAATACTGCGGGATCCCGCGGGAATGGCTAATTTCCCGTGAAATTCCCGCGGGAAAATAAAGTCTGCGGGATTGCAAACCCGAGTTCACTTTGCTTTATTTTGTGTGTACTGCGATTGACCCTATCGCTTTTGCTCTTCTCGTTTTCTTCATGCCACTATAAAAATACAAATAATTCTCTAGTATTTATAAATATATAATATTTGTTTATACATTTATAACGTTTGTTTATAAATAAAATTTATTTATTTAACTATATTACTTATATAATCTGATTACCATAGTACATTATACAACTGTTGAAACTCTGTAAATAAAACAGCAGTTTATATATTTAAAGTACAACAATATTAAATTATAATAATTAATAATAAATAATATTTCTTGTTTCATACAAACGTTATATTTTTTGTATATAACTGACAGTATTTCAACAGTATTTGTAACTGTCATCTGCAGGCAAGTACAAAACTAACGTATATATAAAATATATTAAACATATAATATAAAAATTAAAATATACAAGCAGGCCTGTATATAAAGATATTGTTACGACAATCTCACAGATCGTCGTATTGCTCTGTGTACACAGAATAACTGACAGAAAATAAGTAATTAATTACACAGGATTTTTCAGTGAAGGGTTAGTGAGGATCGGTCAAAAATAACACAATTTTTAACTTATTTGTGTCGACGTTTCGACAATGTTTATTGCCATCATCAGGACCTGTGTATGAAAAAGAAATGTCAGACACAACAGAACAATTAATTATTTGGGTGAACGTGTTCGTGTATGTGAGGTGTATGCGCACACGCGTGTGCGTGTATATTGTAACGATATATAATAAAAAGGTCTCCCGAGTATCCACGTCAAGCCCCACTGTTGGGTTCGTCAATTTGTAACAAATAATATAATAAAAGAGACGAGATATTATAAGATGACGAGTTATTATTTCCCACTCTTGGGTTCGAATTAGTATCAATTAAAATAAAGGATACGAAATATTATGTCACGTTGTGTGCGGCAAATTATAATAAATAAATAAAATGAGACGCCGTTTAAGCTCCACTCTGGATCGTCAATTTGTAACAAATAAATATGTTGAACGATAAATTATTATGCTACTGTTGTATTCTGCCGCTCGCTCCCACTATGCATCCAGTCCCAATGACGTCACTCGGAGTTGCCAACAGTCGCTCCGTCCGCTGTGCTATGTTATCGTAATTCTTAATTGAAACAGTAATAATAATGCAAAGATAACACCAAACAGATATATTCCTTTTATCAATCTTTATTCAAACGAAGTATTGATTAATTACTTCTCGTTTTTCTTTACTGTAATTACAAATTATGACCAAAATTATGTGTCATAAGTTGGTAGTAGCTAAAATATTGTGCTGTAGTCGGCCAACCCAAAATGATGCTTTTCGTTTTATTTCTATTAAAATAAATTATCTCAGGGCGTATTTGGTTCGGAAATTATGGTTAAACAAATAATACAACTCTTAAAATCAAAATACAAACTTCACAATATACGGATATTACAAGATTTTGATGTGTATAGTGCAAACTGGTAGTCGTGTATGTGTTACTTACTATTATAGGTTATGAACAGTTTAGATGCTTATTAGTTATCGTTAAAGTTTTTATGGTGTTCAAAAAAGGTGTAATACTCAATTGGTGTTATTTTCAAGTGTTCTTTAGTGTTGGTGTAGAATAGTGTCTGTTGTTTTATTTATTGTTTAATTCCTAAATAGTTGTGTACACAAGTGTAGGTGTTGTCACATAAGATGATAAATTGTTCAAATTCACCCAGCTCGTCTTCTTTATTCTTCCAGGACGAAGATAGGGTCCAAGTCTTCTTTGCTTCTTCTCCCCGGATCTAAATTCTTCTGAATTAAATTCTTGATGTTCTTTTGTTATTATAACATTTTGTATTGACTATACGAATTCGTTTTACAAAGTCTGGTATGTGTTTTCACTATTTAAAATATAATTATTTGAGACGTTTTAATAACGCGTCTGTCTTCAATGACGGTTGTTAAAGAAGTCCTTATTTTATTTATCTGAATTTTCGGTTGCTAAGGTAAAACTTGAAATCCGGTTGGTTGATTCAGATATACATTGTCATACAAATTCATTATTTCAATGTCTGAATTAGGTCAAAAACTTTTAAATTAGTATACCTTTTTTGTACTGATTGGGAATTTAAAACTAATAGCATCATTATTTTGGTCTTAACATTTGTGACATATAGACACCAAACATGCCTATTTTTGCTTAAGAAATACTGATGTTACATTTTTTGCTATCTGAATTTTTCTTAAATAACTTAAAACTGATTATTTCGATTCCATATTTGTTGTCTATACTATTAATTATAAACCTATCCATATTACAACATTTGTTTTATAAAATTCTAAATGTATTTCCTAAAATTTACAAAATTCCAAAGTTTTTATAGGCCTAGGTCTTGACATGTTAAATTTCTATTTTCTGTTATTGTAACACCTATTAACAATGCAACTACCATCAAAACTACTCCCTATAACTCTATTAGTATTATTATTTAAAAATATAACAATAATTATTACTGTAACATTATAAAAAAAACATAATTCACATTTTGTGATTAAACAATTTGTATATGTCTGGTTACATACATCCTGCATAAGGCATATCATACACTCATTACTTAATAAAACTATAAATAACATCAACACAACTTAATCTTATTTTTAAAACATAAAAAAGGAAAGTTTAATCATTTAATAATGATTCATAATTTCTATTCTTTTCTCATGCAGTTCAGCCATTGCTGTACTAGGTACCTTTACCATTTTTTTTTTATACATTTGAGAATTATTATGTGATTATACATTATTTATTTGATAACATTATGTCCACTATTATTCACACTATTAGTTGTATGTTTCCATGTATTTATATGATTGTTTTCTTGTATTATTCCATTATATCATTTAGTTAACAATTTACTAATATATTATTTTACATTATATTGTATATTTGGGCCTATTATCCCTCAATTTGTATTTTGATTATTTTTATATTTTGATACCTTTAATAAAACAATTTCTTTACTTACAGTAATGGTACATAATCCTGTCTGTCTTTATAAGTATTATTATTGTCATCTGGGTATTTTACATTACTTTACCTAAACATTAATTTGGGTACGGTCAGTTATAGTCCAAGTCAGTCTAAAGTAGTTATTTGTTCATCTTCACTATCATTTTTAAAAGATATTTTTCTTCTTGTTAAGTTTCTTATCCATGATCTTCATTAAATCTGGTACGATATCAAGCTATGCCAAATGTAATGTTACAATATGAATGTATCATTGTATATGTTAAGGAGTTGAGATAATTTGTTTACATCTTCAAATGTTTTCTTTAAGCAAACGAGAAAATTATAATGTCACAGAACTTAATTTATACACTATTACAATTTAAATTGCTATATGTAATGATATTTTTAATTAATTATAATAGCAATAATTAACAATTAGATATTAGATTGGTACAGAAAACATTTATACATATAGCAGTCAACATATAGCGTAGTAAAATATATTGTAACTAAAAACAGATTGAGGGATTATTAACTATGTAATTATTAAAAGTTATTTTTAACATGTTTCGCTCACTACTGGTATTAAAGATAATCATAATTTACAAACATATAAATTACAGAATAACTGTAGAACTTTACGACCTTTCATCAGATAGCTGACATAATGTTACAAACACAAGTTTATGGTAAATGTATCTAACAAGTAAACTTAGATAATAATTTAAAATATATTGTCGTAAATTATAGTCCAGACTACTATAGAATATTGTAAATTTATGTACATGTCTACAATCACACCCTCTCTCTCTCTCCCATTCTCCCTCTACCTCTCATTCTGACAACCTCTTACTCTAACTTGAAATCGCTCTCTCACTCTCTATCCCTCCCTCTCAGTCTCTCTTGCTCTCTTACTCACTCCCTCTCACTACTCTCTCCCTCCCTCTTTCTCTCTTTCACACTCTCTCTCACTCTTACAATCTCTCTCTCTCTCTCTCACACTTGTCTCTTTCCACAAATGGTACTCTACAATACTGACCATTTTTATTAACACTATCGTGCTCACATAAATTAGAGAATTATGTACAGGATAACAGTATAGATTTAACAACTTATATTGAAGAGTTACAAACTATTACATCACAACATTATAGATAACAGATCTATTATATGAAAATGGTTTTTACTTAATATTAACATTATTGTAAATATTATTTACCTAGAACTTGGTCTATACAGAGAACCATAGTCTCATGTAGTTAATGTTAATCTCTCTCTCATGATCTTTCACTCTCTCTCCCTCTCTCTTATTATCTGTCTTTCTCTCTCCCCCTCTCTCTATCTCTGTCTGTCTGTCTGTCTTTGTCTCTTTCTAGACTTACACACCTCGTCAAACTCATATTGCACTCTCGGGCTCTCTCTCTCTCTCTCTCTCTCTCTCTCTCTCTCTCTCTCTCTCTCTCTCTCTCTCTCTCTCTCTCTCTCTCTCTCTCTCTCTCTCTCTCTCTCACTCGTAATCTTACACAGACATATATCATCAATCCAACACGCAACGTGTACGAACACACACCCTCGCACAAAACACACACACACACGCACACACACACACACAAGCACACTACAGACTCGAGCATCAATACTTAATTATAACACAATTATATTCTCTTCTTTTTGTCACCTAAGTGTAAATTATGCAAGTCGCAGATGACCATTGTACTGAGTTTAAAAAACTAATGAGAATATGTGTCTATAAGAATTGCTATATGTTTACCTAGCTAATACTAATACTAATGATATAATCAGTGAGGCACTTTCAATTGTTGCTGACGCCAAACACACAACTGTAAATTTGCCCTGACCAACCGTCGTATTTATAAAACAGAAACAGATGACGCTTGTACGTTATTTGACTTTTGAAGGAAATGAATGTAACACGTGTTTGGAAGCAGTTCAGAAAAGATTTACAACTGCAAGGGGGAGTAACACCAATTAATATTTGACAACGTCCTGGGCCGACAAAGATGACCAACCACTTCCTGTAGGGGACACTGCAAATCATTTCTTCGAAATCATGCCTTAAAGGTCTGTATACGTTGAGCGTAACTGGCCGAAGGGTTTTGTGTATCTGTGCGAAAATTAATGGAGTGAGGGTCACTTTTTATTTGAATCATTTCAAGTACGCATCTTTTGAAATAATTATTTTCATAATGTTTAATTTGGGTGTTGTTGAAATCAAATTCATGTCTTGTCTTTAAATGTTGAGATACTAAAGCGTTGGGGTTATCTTTATGAGTTTTTTGTGTGGCAATCATACCTACGCTGATAAATTCTCTTATGTAAATATTGGGCGAGGGTGTGTGTTTATGTTTATGTGTTTTGTGCGAGGGTGTGTGTTCGTACACGTTGCGTGTTGGATTGATGGTATATATCTGTTTAAGATTACGAGTGAGAGAGAGACAGCGCCCGAGTGTGTAATATGAGTGTGAGGAGGTGTGTAAGTCTAGAAAGAGGCAAAGACAGACAGACAGAGAGAGAGTGAGTGAGAGAGCGGAGAGAGGGGGAAGAGAGAAAGACAGATAATGTGAGAGAGGGAGAGCTACTGACAGAGAGTGAAAGAGCATGAGTGAGAGAGATTAACATTAACTACATGAGACTATGGTTCTATGTATAGACTAAGTTCTAGGTAAATAACATTTACAATAATGTTAATATTAAGTAAAAACCATTTTCATATAATAGATCTGTTATCTATAATGTTGTTATGTAATAGTTTGTAATTCTTCAATATAAGTTGCTAAATCTATACTGTTATCCTGTACATAATTCTCTAATTTATGTGAGCATGATAGTGTTAATAAAAATGGTCAGTATTTTAGAGTACCATTTGTGGAAAGAGACAAGTGTGAGAGAGAGAGAGAGAGAGAGAGAGAGAGAGAGAGAGAGAGAGAGAGAGAGAGAGAGAGATTGTAAGAGTGAGAGAGTGTGAAAGAGAGAAAGAGGGAGGGAGAGAGTAGTTAGAGGGAGTGAGTAAGAGAGCAAGAGAGACTGAGAGGGAGGGATAGAGAGTGAGAGAGCGATTTCAAGTTAGAGTAAGAGGTTGTCAGAATGAGAGGTAGAGGGAGAATGGGAGAGAGAGAGGGTGTGATTGTAGACATGTACATAAATTTACAATATTCTATATTAGTCTGGACTATAATTTACAACAATATATTTTAAATTATTATCTAAGTTTACTTGTTAGATACATTTACCATAAACTTGTGTTTGTAACATTATGTCAGCTATCTGATGAAAGGTCGTAAAGTTTGTAACGTCACAGAACGTTCCATAAAAGGAAATCACTTATATAGTAAGTTAGCATAAGAGGAAAGTGAGGTGAACAGTATCGAACCCAAGTAGTCCCAAAAAATTGTGTAATTTTGTATAATAAGTATTTCTATCAACTTGAAAAAACGACCAAACTATGACTAAGACAAAACCCCATATATATTATTAAAGTGAATAAGAGTGAAAAAACCATAAGACACTATAAGAGAGAGAAATAATGTCAGAATCCACCAGAATGAAGTCAATAATTATTAAGTTTTATAACTATGAATATAGTATTAAAAACTATTTTTTGTGAATAAATGGACATGATCCATCATTATATTATGTGATGTAAATAAAATAAATGTATTAAATGACTTAAATACATTATTAGAAAGAATCTAAGTTAAAATAAAAATTGTATATTTGCAAGGACAAAAAATATTAATGTGTTGGATTTGAGACCATACACCAAGATTTCATGAAAAAATTAATTATTATCAGATTTAAATAAAAACTATATGTAATTGTCAAGCAGACAATAGTGAACAATTTATCTTAAATAAAGGAAGCTGTCAAATGAATAAAAAGCAGTCAAAATAGCCAAAAACAGTGTTAACTAAAAACATGTAATAGGCATCTAATATTGTATAATTTATGAATTTAATGTTGCCAAAATGCAACCAAACTGTATTAGAAAGCTGTAATATGATATAAAGCAACTATACTAATATACCTGACCAACTTTAACATTGTAATAGTCAAGTTAGCAAAATATTTACTTATACCATGTATGGCTGGAACCAATTATCCAGTACAAAAATAATCATATCTGGCTAAATACTTACATAATACTAACAAAAATAAGATAGAAAGGTACAATACATCAGTATACCTTAATAAGAAACAAACTCAGTTGAAAGTAAAGTCAATTCTAAAAGAATTTAACTAATTAGAGTGAGATTTGTCACACCATAAAAAATGACATCTCAAGACCAATCAATGATGCTATGTCATCTTGTGATAAATATAATATATGTACAGAGTAACCAGGTATCACAAAAGATAGACAAAATAATAAACTCTGTGTGTATAGTAGTGAAATAATACATATATGAAAGAAAAAGACTAATCATTGTATTAGAAAACTGACAAGAATCTAGGCCATGAGCAGAGGCCATATAAAATTGTATTTATTTGTGTTTTATTTATGTTAAAATTCGTTTATTTTGTTGTAGGAAAGTAGTAGTACTAGATGTTCAGCTTGTGGAAGGAACTTAGTAACTCCACAACAATTTTTGTTATAAAAATTGAGTTTTCAATGACAACAACTCAAGGTGAGGGTTGTATATTGTATTGTTTATTAGACTTAAGTTAATTAGAAACCAATCATATTTAGTATCGCTAGATTCAGTTAAAAACAAGGAATCTAAATGTATTAATGGCATACAAATTGTGAGTACTAATGTAAAACTGTTTGATAAATACCAGAGTAAATTTTGAAATATCCTTTGTATGAAGAATAAGAAATTCATTCTAAAAGCTTCTACGGAAGTGAAAATTGTTCTATGACATTCCATTTCGTTTATTCTCGAACAATCTAGAAAGAATTTTTACACAAATATACCGGAAGTCGATGAAAACAGTCATCCTGAATTAGTATAAAAGCGAGACCAAATTCGACCCAAAAACACTTGAAACTTGAACTCCAGAACTGATGCATCTCACACAACACTGATCAACGCAGCTAAGGCGAAACCGAAGAGGCGAGAAATCGACAAGACACGGCAGGAAGGCTTTTCCCGTACATAGACATACCGACTGACTTAACCTCAACGAGAATCTACGCCAAAAAGTATCGCTGAAATAGAGCAGCGATACGGCAAATTTTAATAGAAATCACGCAGCCAGAACGTCGACGGCCCAGGAGGGACCAAACATTTAAATAGAGAACGAATTCTGCTGTGTTCGCATTGACTGACTAACGTGACAATAATTTCCCTGAACGTAAACATACAATACACAAAGCCTTCCTCGACACTGCATGGGAATCAGCGCTGCGGTGGCAGATTTCTGAATCAACGCTAAACAGATGATTCGTAGCGGCGGCGTTTGAACGAGATTCTACTGCCAAACGTTTTGACAAAAAGTGCGGAAAAAGTAATGATCGCAAAATTTGACTTTAAATAGATTCAGTGTACACCCGAAGAGGCGAGATTGAGAAACTACCCGAAAGAAGTGTCCAGTGCGAGAATAAACGACCATTGGAACGTGAGTTACCAAAATTAAAGTCATTTGTTACCTGGTTACATTTATCACACAGTTGTACTTTACACGCCACACATACACCTTCAAATCACTTAGTTTTTTCTTGTAAGGCATCTAATTGATATGTCTTGGTAGTTCAAAGGAGTCACGTCCTGAGAGTAAAGATTTTTCACATATTAAACTCATGCTTTCAACTGAGTCAGAATCTGAAATACTAGCCGATACTTGATTGGACATATAAAAAAATTGTCAATAATAATAACTTGTAAAATTTTTTTTTCTCTGCAATTTTATAATTTTTTATGAATGATAGTCCTTAAGACGATTTGTTTGTTTTTAAAGAACCATTAAACTTAACTGATTTTTCCAAGCTAAACTGACTTGTTTAAATTTTTTCGTAGATTTAAAAATTTTATCAATCACATTTTTTTTTTTTTCTTGGAACAAACGTTTCCAAGTGGCGCCCACAAAAAGCATAGTATTAAGTTGTGTTACAGGACTACATCGCTGCAGAGGATCCAGTCAACAGAGTAAGTAACAAAAGTGCGCGGAGGTAACGCCCGACAGTTTACAACACAAACAACATTTAAACAACACCCACACACCCATTCTTTTCGTTATAAATTGGCTTCCATCGCGGGGCTTGAAGAAGGACGTACTCACTCCTATCAATTCTCTTCCGTTATAAATTGGCAGCCCAACTAGCGAGGCTTGAAAAAGACGGAACAAGCCCGGCAACTACCAACATATTAAAATGCCGCAACCAAAGGGAAAAAAGGTGAAGAAGACTGTCGAACCCGAGTTAAGTGTGGAAGACGGAGAGGCAGTACAAATGGAGGAAACGGAGTTAGAACCGCCCACACTAGAAGTGGAAAGACCGGTACAAACAGCAGAGGAATTAGAGGAGAAAACGGGAGAAGAACCCATACAAATGGTAGAACAAACAGAGAAACCCGAACCAGAAAAAATAACAGGGAGCGTTGACGCTAATGTAATAATGCTAATGTTCCAAACGCTAAACGAAAATACTAAAAAAAGTAATGAGCAGATGCTCCAAAAAATGGAAGAAAATATGAATAAAAATAGACAAGAAGACAAGGAGGAGACTAAAAAAAGTAACGAGCAAATGTTCCAAAGGATGGAAGAAAATATGAACAGAAATATAGAATCCCTGAATAAAAATAGACAGGAAGATAAGGAGAAATTAGACAAAAACATAGAATCTTTAAAGAAGGATATAACCGAGAAAATAGATGACAATGGGAAGAAATTGGAGATATTTCAGGAGGAGAATAAAAAAAGTATAGAGTCCCTGAAAAAAGAAATTAGCATAAAATACGAAACAGTAAACAAAACGATCAATGATAATAAAATCGATAATGACAGGAAGGTCGAAAACATGGAGAAACAATTGGAAAGGTTACGGGAGGGAAACAATACACGTTTCGAAAGTATAGAGGAGCAAACAGTAGAGACCAAACAAGATGTTAGAAATCTCGAAAACAAGGTAAGGCAGAACCAAGACGCCATCATGCAGGAAGTCCAGAAAGACGTTAGCGAGAGGATGCAGAAAGCATATGACATCGCTAACAGGCTGGACGAACAGATAAAAACTAACAAAAATAGTATACTGGAAATAGACCAGAGAGAGAAAAACCTGCAGGAAAGATTAGAGGCGCTGAGAGACACACCAATACTAAACACTCATACGTGTCATGGTGAAAACAGGGAAGTAATCAACTTCCAGGACTATCGACGAAACCCAATGGAATTTTTGGAAAGAATGGAGGAGTTTATTGGGAGAAATAGAGAAACAAGGTGGGACAGGATAAGAGAGATGCTTGACGAGACGTTTAAAAATACTAAGGATAACTGGTGGATAGCGGTACGACCCGAAATAACGAATTTAGCAGAGTTCAAACGCCAATTTAAGGAAAAGTATTGGTCAGAGACCGCACAAAACAGGGTAAGAATGGACATTTTCTATGGCAAATACGACGCGTCCTATGGACAGTCCCCGACGTCTTATTTCCTGGGAAAGGTATGTTTAGCACGGAAGTTGATACCGCCGATCCCAGAAGAATGTTTGGTAAGGCAGTTAGCTGGACATTACAGCTGTGGGATCAAGGATGCCCAATTATACCAACATATGAGCAAAATAGCCGATCTGGCCAAATAATTGGAAAATTGCGAATCCACAGGAAGGTTCCAGGATTACCAACCCCCCAATCGTAAGGTAGAGTACAACAACAATAATAACGGACCAAACCGGAATGGAGGTGGGAACGGTAATAATCTAAACACCAATAATCAGAATAATAATATCCCACCAAATGGCCGAAATAATAACACTCAGGGCCCAATTAACCACAACTATCCGGGACCAAACAGAGGTAATTACACCGGGAATAACTACGGTAGGAACTTCCACCAGGGAAACGGTTATCGCGGGAATAATTATAGAGGAAGTAATTATGGTCAACGTAATGGTTATCGCAACGGGGGAAACCAAGGAGGAGGCGGTAGGAGAAACCAAAATGAATATAGGCCCCAGGTAAATTATATGATGGCCGATAATCGACGACCATATCCACCCAATTTACCAAGTTACGGGTATATGACTCAACAGGCGCCAGGTAGCCAGGGTGATACGGCGAATAACCGGCAGCAGTTTTCAGAGGGTAGGAGTAGCGAACCACCCCGAAACGAAAGTAACAACCAACAAGAGCCAAACGCTAATCAAAATAATAATGAGAATCGGGTAACAGTTCACGAAAATCCGGGTTTTTCATTACAGCATAATCAGGCAAGTAATGACGAAAGACCCCGAGTATTTTATGTAAACCATGTATTGGCAGAAACTGGCCGAGAACCAAATAATGATCCCCAAAATGAAAGTGAGAGAGAGGAGGAATTCCGCTATGCAGAAAAATTATGGCCCAAACATGTGATGAGATGGTAATGCCATGGATTAATCATCCAGAATAAATGTCATAGACCAGGCATTTGAAGGAGTAGAGGTGATAAACATCGAAGGTCAAATATTGAAAAGAGAAGGAATTAAAAGGAATGGGAATGATAAATAATGACATAATATAAGGAACATACAACCAAAAGGGGTTGAAATAATCAACGTAATTAACCCAAACTGACAAATATATACCCAAATATTGTCAAACATGAAAGCAATACCTACGAGGTAACTGACACAATTAGGAACAAGGTAAAAGTTACGTATAACCAGACTTCATTAAAAAAGTACCATGATTAAAAAAAAAAAAAAATCGCAAGTCGAATACTCAATCAGTGGCCAAGTACCATGACCAAACACCAAAGTCAAATACAGCATCATAGAGAAGGTACCTTGACTAAACATGTTAACGTGAATTTTTTAACTTAGCCATAATTAGAAAGGAGGTAGAGATTTTTAAATAAATATAAATAATATTGTATAAAGATTATTATTAGTAAATAAATATTACGAGAAGGACACCTTACACCAAAGGCATAATGATATATATAAAATATAGATTTATTTCCAATAGCCATGTCAACGTATATTTACCAGCTTACCCGTACTTAGAGAAGGAGAGAGATTGTTATTAATAAATATTGCGAGATGGGCACTTAGTAAAGGAGAAAAGAAGGAGAAATGCTGTCATATATTTGATACCAAATGGAAATGATAAATGAAAAAGAAAAGGGAAAACAGTGTGTTACATAAGGAGGTAATGATGAATATGAATATAGCTATTAACATTGAATGATTTTAAACGATAATTTAACCTGCGGAGAACGATATATTAATATAATTGTGAATTAATCAGAAGAGTTTAAGAAAGGGAATTTATGTGTAGGAGCCTATGATCTTTGAATATTGTATTTTTTTTTTTATTATTATTATTATTTGTTGCAAAGGTGCAATTATTATTTTCTGAACAGGGATGTGTTGCCTCTGATTTCAGTAGTTATAGACAGGAAGGGACAGAGAATGTATGCCATAGCGAGCCACTCTGACTCCCAACACTCTATGTAAGTTAGGGAATTGATAGGGAATTATATCAAAGATTAATTATAAAACATCAAGGTAAAAAGGAAAGGAATAGGTGATACGACAAAGAACGAACTAGGAATATTGAGTTGGATTAATATATTAAAGGAGTAGAACAGGAATTTAATTATAAGATAAAAGAATGAGATATAAAGAAGCTAATAAAAGGTTAATATAGAGATGATAATTTCATCAAAACCAAAGATATGTTTTTCCAAAATTATCAACTTTAACGGAGAGGCATATGTAACGTCACAGAACGTTCCATAAAAGGAAATCATTTATATAGTAAGTTAGCATAAGAGGAAAGTGAGGTGAACAGTATCGAACCCAAGCAGTCCCAAAAAATTGTGTAATTTTGTATAATAATTATTTCTATCAACTTGAAAAAACGACCAAACTATGACTAAGACAAAACCCCATATATATTATTAAAGTGAATAAGAGTGAAAAAATCATAAGACACTATAAGAGAGAGAAATAATGTCAGAATCCACCAGAATGAAGTCAATAATTATTAAGTTTTATAACTATGAATATAGTATTAAAAACTATTTTTTGTGAATAAATGGACATGATCCATCATTATATTATGTGATGTAAATAAAATAAATGTATTAAATGACTTAAATACATTATTAGAAAGAATCTAAGTTAAAATAAAAATTGTATATTTGCAAGGACAAAAAATATTAATGTGTTGGATTTGAGACCATACACCAAGATTTCATGAAAAAATTAATTATTATCAGATTTAAATAAAAACTATATGTAATTGTCAAGCAGACAATAGTGAACAATTTATCTTAAATAAAGGAAGCTGTCAAATGAATAAAAAGCAGTCAAAATAGCCAAACACAGTGTTAACTAAAAACATGTAATAGGCATCTAATATTGTATAATTTATGAATTTAATGTTGCCAAAATGCAACAAAACTGTATTAGAAAGCTGTAATATGATATAAAGCAACTATACTAATATACCTGACCAACTTTAACATTGTAATAGTCAAGTTAGCAAAATATTTACTTATACCATGTATGGCTGGAACCAATTATCCAGTACAAAAATAATCATATCTGGCTAAATACTTACATAATACTAACAAAAATAAGATAGAAAGGTACAATACATCAGTATACCTTAATAAGAAACAAACTCAGTTGAAAGTAAAGTCAATTCTAAAAGAATTTAACTAATTAGAGTGAGATTTGTCACACCATAAAAAATGACATCTCAAGACCAATCAATGATGCTATGTCATCTTGTGATAAATATAATATATGTACAGAGTAACCAGGTATCACAAAAGATAGACAAAATAATAAACTCTGTGTGTATAGTAGTGAAATAATACATATATGAAAGAAAAAGACTAATCATTGTATTAGAAAACTGACAAGAATCTAGGCCATGAGCAGAGGCCATATAAAATTGTATTTATTTGTGTTTTATTTATGTTAAAATTCGTTTATTTTGTTGTAGGAAAGTAGTAGTACTAGATGTTCAGCTTGTGGAAGGAACTTAGTAACTCCACAACAATTTTTGTTATAAAAATTGAGTTTTCAATGACAACAACTCAAGGTGAGGGTTGTATATTGTATTGTTTATTAGACTTAAGTTAATTAGAAACCAATCATATTTAGTATCGCTAGATTCAGTTAAAAACAAGGAATCTAAATGTATTAATGGCATACAAATTGTGAGTACTAATGTAAAACTGTTTGATAAATACCAGAGTAAATTTTGAAATATCCTTTGTATGAAGAATAAGAAATTCATTCTAAAAGCTTCTACGGAAGTGAAAATTGTTCTATGACATTCCATTTCGTTTATTCTCGAACAATCTAGAAAGAATTTTTACACAAATATACCGGAAGTCGATGAAAACAGTCATCCTGAATTAGTATAAAAGCGAGACCAAATTCGACCCAAAAACACTTGAAACTTGAACTCCAGAACTGATGCATCTCACACAACACTGATCAACGCAGCTAAGGCGAAACCGAAGAGGCGAGAAATCGACAAGACACGGCAGGAAGGCTTTTCCCGTACATAGACATACCGACTGACTTAACCTCAACGAGAATCTACGCCAAAAAGTATCGCTGAAATAGAGCAGCGATACGGCAAATTTTAATAGAAATCACGCAGCCAGAACGTCGACGGCCCAGGAGGGACCAAACATTTAAATAGAGAACGAATTCTGCTGTGTTCGCATTGACTGACTAACGTGACAATAATTTCCCCGAACGTAAACATACAATACACAAAGCCTTCCTCGACACTGCATGGGAATCAGCGCTGCGGTGGCAGATTTCTGAATCAACGCTAAACAGATGATTCGTAGCGGCGGCGTTTGAACGAGATTCTACTGCCAAACGTTTTGACAAAAAGTGCGGAAAAAGTAATGATCGCAAAATTTGACTTTAAATAGATTCAGTGTACACCCGAAGAGGCGAGATTGAGAAACTACCCGAAAGAAGTGTCCAGTGCGAGAATAAACGACCATTGGAACGTGAGTTACCAAAATTAAAGTCATTTGTTACCTGGTTACATTTATCACACAGTTGTACTTTACACGCCACACATACACCTTCAAATCACTTAGTTTTTTCTTGTAAGGCATCTAATTGATATGTCTTGGTAGTTCAAAGGAGTCACGTCCTGAGAGTAAAGATTTTTCACATATTAAACTCATGCTTTTCAACTGAGTCAGAATCTGAAATACTAGCCGATACTTGATTGGACATATAAAAAAATTGTCAATAATAATAACTTGTAAAATTTTTTTTTCTCTGCAATTTTATAATTTTTTATGAATGATAGTCCTTCAGACGATTTGTTTGTTTTTAAAGAACCATTAAACTTAACTGATTTTTCCAAGCTAAACTGACTTGTTTAAATTTTTTCGTAGATTTAAAAATTTTATCAATCACATTTTTTTTTTTTTCTTGGAACAAACGTTTCCAAGTGGCGCCCACAAAAAGCATAGTATTAAGTTGTGTTACAGGACTACATCGCTGCAGAGGATCCAGTCAACAGAGTAAGTAACAAAAGTGCGCGGAGGTAACGCCCGACAGTTTACAACACAAACAACATTTAAACAACACCTACTACTTGTTTCCGTTATAAGTTCTACAGTTATTCTGTAATTTATATGTTCGTAAATTATGATTATCTTTAATACCAGTAGTGAGCGAAACATGTTAAAAATAACTTTTAATAATTACATAGTTAATAATCCCTCAATCTGTTTTTAGTTACAATATATTTTACTACGCTATATGTTGACTGCTATATGTATAAACGTTTTCTGTACCAATCTAATATCTAATTGTTAATTATTGCTTTTATAATTAATTAAAAATATCATTACATATAGCAATTTAAATTGTAATAGTGTATAAATTAAGTTCTGTGACATTATAATTTTCTCGTTTGCTTAAAGAAAACATTTGAAGATGTAAACAAATTATCTCAACTCCTTCACATATACAAAGATACATTCATATACATGCACACGTGTGTGCGCATACACACTCACATACACGAACACGTTCACCCAAATAATTGTTCTGTTGTGTCTGACATTTCTTTTGTATTCATACATAGGTCCTGATGATGCCAATAAACATTGTCGAAACGTCGACACAAATAAGTTAAAAATTGTGTTATTTTTGACCGATCCTCACTAACCCTTCACTGAAAAATTCATTGATTGACGGTCACTACGAATTTAAGGAATTAATTACAAACTTTAATTAGGCACAGACAACAATTAGAAATCAACAAAGACACTCTTATACAGTAACTCAAGTTAAATTTGTCCAACATACAACAATAAATGTCACCTTATTAGAGTTTCCCACTGATTAACACAAGAATCACTTTCCACTAAAACGCAGCAATAACCCCATTATCAGTCCATGAGACAAAAACAAAACAGGAAAACAAATTGTATTTGATAGAATATGTATAAAAAAGATACGAATCTTGCAAAATGTCAGTTTGGTGGTCATAAAAAACGGAACACAAAGACTGACATCTTGCCACTACCTGTGATTGCTGAGAACCTAGAAGAAGTGTTACTGGACGTAAACTTTGTATACAGCCGTGAACGTAACACTGGGAATACCGTATAGGATATAGTGCTGTGAACAAACTTTCAAACTAAATGGAGTCTTACACTATTTATGTAACTTTTCAGTGTTTATTTCATTTTAAGAGTTTTCAGTAAACTGTTTAAGAACTTTAGTTACTATATTGCTTCTTTAGTTTCAGGACGTCCTACATAAACTGACGTAAACATAAAGTAACATTTTATTTTAAATTGCATTTATGCTCATAAGTTTGGCATGTCAAACAGAACAGCTGTACAAACTAATTTAAATATCAAAGTTGTCCTGTTCGTACATGCAGAACGTAACGTAACGGGTTCACCGTATGTACACAATTTAAGTTTCTCAATTCTACTTTGCCCTGATGGAGGTAAATATTCTTGAGAAGTAGGTTAGTACTGTCTGTCACAAGATCAAGAAACATGTGCTTCAAGTTTCCTTTTGGCGTGTCCAACCATTTAAAATGTCAATCGTCACGATTTAGTACCGCTCAGTTGCGAATGTACTTGACCAGAACGTCTGTTACAACAGTAAACTGAAATACAACAATAAAAAG
This sequence comes from Magicicada septendecula, assembly GCA_034769895.1. Taxonomy (NCBI): domain Eukaryota; kingdom Metazoa; phylum Arthropoda; class Insecta; order Hemiptera; family Cicadidae; genus Magicicada; species Magicicada septendecula. The sequence goes on along the minus strand of CM068374.1, from coordinate 169,813,954 downwards.
ATAACCAAACACTTGCACATGTAATTATTATTTCATAGCGTATGTGTCTACTAGCTGAATACGTACACGTGCTTCGCTACGGATTAGAAAAAAATGGAATTTAATTTTTTCAATCTAGCTTATAATCAGTGTGGTAACTTTTACTATTAAAGTTTTATTTTATTATGTGAAAATGTTTGCAATTAAAACTAATATATCAAAATTCGGAGACAAATTATTATTGTTCTCTGTATGATCGTTAATAAATAAATTATGCAAAATGAAAACCAATTGTAAAATAATCGTAGAAAATATAGTCAAATTTAACAGAAATCCGTGTGAAGTTTAGAACCGAAATTATACATAAAATGTAACAATATCTTTGTGTAAGTAAAAAATATGTTTGTTCTACCAAAATTATTTAATGTAGAGTTACGAGATAATACAAAAATGTGGATTTGTGAATATTTAGAGTAATAATTATTACACAGAGTAAACTATATGTAGAGTAATCACGTGTTACATGTAAACATGATGAGCAAATCAGGACGGCCATAGTGACGTAGGTACATATGTCATAGCATCCTGAGTCGGCTCACGCATGTAACGGAATCCACTGGTAAAACTAGAAAGCAACACGACCACCTTGCCGAACTCCAAGACACTTGCGCGTCATTTCTACTCACGGCGTCTCGCAGATGTATGTACTTCTCAGGCCACAGTTTACTCTCAGTATTTTGAATGTAATTTAATCTTTCTGTCTCTGTCTTGCCATACGTGTCCACTAGAAATTTATTGAGGGACACTGCGGTAGAGTAAGATGTAGTTTCTTGGCCCTCTCTCTTCATGATAAGGTAGGAGTAGGAGTCTGAAGTGGACACGGTTTTTCTTTTGAGGGGAACCCTTGTATCTGCGTCTCGCTGGGAGATATTAATCGCGGATATCTTGACCCTCTGGAACACTTACCAATGCCGTTTTACAGTTATACAACATGTTTTGCAGCTGACCAACCAACCAACGTTTGACATTAGTGAAGTTACTACAGCAAACACTAGTTTCCCTCTCATCATCACCGACAAAGTAAATTTGTAAAAAAGAACAGTTCTGCTAAGCTGGAGGCAACAAACTTCCAATTCTATGGTAAACTTTCCCTTGATTTTCGAATGTAGGCATACCCCCTCCTTAACCACTATTAGCTCCAAAAGGTGTCACTTGGAAACATTCTTTACAATGTCTAGCGGCAATCAAACATTTTTAATATTTAAACATAAAACAAGTAATAAATTAATACCAGAACAAATTCAGATTACTAGAAAAAAATGATAATATTTTCAAAATTACTAACTTAATAAAATAGTAAATATTTATATTATACTTTACAATTAATTATATAACATATTTTATATACACATATAAAAACATTAAATTTACTCTACATATTTTATAAAATAACTGTTTTGAACAATTGATTTAAAAATTTTGAATTTATTAATTTATATCTGATGATGATAGTTGGATTAATATCGGAACATCTGTAGTTTATAAAATAAAAAATATATTCTTGTTAAAATGTTTTATTAGTAATAATAATATAACATAACAAGAGAAATGTGAGCATATACCCATAAATATTGACATTTTCCTTCTGGATAGGCGTTCAGATCTTCTCCCTTTGTCCGGCGTTCAGAGTCGTTCTCGAGTTGGGTACTTCCACAATTTGAAGTGAATTAATTTTTAACAGCGATTTATTCTCTCTATAAAACTACACAATACTCCAGCAAACTTGAAGTGTTCTTATAAATGCCTACGAGGACAATCTTGTATTAGCACTCGACATTTAATCTACTCGCGAACTTTCTGACTTGTCCTCGTGCGCTATTTATAGACCAATCGTCCATACGGGCGACAACGACCACGCGTTATTGAGTTCAGAGTGAGACTGCTTTATAACCTACGAAGAATAAAATCAAATGAGATTTTATCCAGATCTCAAGCGTACACTGGCTGACAAATTCCTTTTCTCTACATATTTAGTAAAGATAACGTTCTTCCTGCAAAAGGTTGTCTATGGACAAACGGACAAAATCAAGATTGCAAGTACAACTTGTCTAATTTTATTAATTTTCTTTAGAGTTATAAAAATTTCTTTATAAAAAAACTCATATATTTAGTTCTTTAATTTATAAACAAATAGCCTATTACCACTACCTAGGTCTCTTATTTATGCGTATACTGGTGTAAGGTCCATGTCAGAATTTTTATTTTCACAAAAGATATTTACTTTAATCTGTTTTTTATTGTTATTTCGTAACATAGTTACATACGTTGCATACCCACAAACCCGCGCACTCGCCATATGCTTACGCATATTTTCACACTACGTCACAACCCTAATTATTACAGTCAACCATTAACTTGACCAAACAAATTTTACATGTATCTTATTGTCTACTCTACAATGTTTGGACTTGCAATCTTTACGTAGACAAATTTTCATTGCAACATACTATCATACGCTAAAAGTTAAATTATTACTTTATATGCAAGTTCCACCTATTGGAATAGATATAATGTGATACTGTTCAATATGGCTTCTGCAACCAGAGTATTGCGTTTTTGTTGAAACAAAAACTATTTATTTGAAACAAAAAAAGCAATGCTCTGCTCAACAAAACCCATATTGAACAATATCTCTTTGTATATATTGCAACGATACAAATTATAACTGCATAGATAGGTTACATTGAAATTATTACAACACTGTCTATAGCTGGAGGTAGGAAAATGTATTCATTAACACATTAATATTGACTATTGTCTTGTTACTTTATAATATAAAATTGTTTATTAATAAATGTCTTTAAATTAATGGGTCTTTTGGCTTGTTTTACATATACGTTACTTGTAAGTTGAATTCCACTGTTTGCGTATACTCCAGGCGCTCCCCACGCTGCTCGTCTGCACCGCTGCTCGATGACCACTACGCTGACAATTCACGTCTTTGCACACACGCACACTGCGATATGGAACTGTTATTGTTTATATCTTGAATATCCTTAATCTCAGGGATTAAAACTGGGTAAAATAGATCGTGTATTATGTTTACACAAATTCCGGCCTCTTGAAGTGTTCTCGCGTTAACTCAAAACACCACGTTAGGTATTTTGGCCCTAACCCGGAAAATCTTCCGCTTTATGCGAAAAAGCACTACAGAATGATCTATTTAAAAAAATCTGCGTTCTATAAGTGGTAATGGTTACGAAGAACTCGAACCGTGAACCAGCTCCTAAGTCTTAACGAAATCGACTCTAATCGTCTTGTCACGAAAATCTCGTGACAGTGAGTACGTCGTTCTATGACAAGGCTTTAGAAGAAACTGCGCGATGTGCACTCGATAGAGCATCTACTCAAATAATTTTTAGGTCTTCTTTTGGTTGGAAATCTAGCAACGTCATAGATGAGAACACAGATAGACTAAAATCACGTTTAAACTCTGTCCGATTCTGCAAAGGCCTGTCTAGATTTGATCTACAAATTTTATTACTTTCTCGGAGATAACGAAAATAAAAGAGGACTGATTTCATTAAAAAAACATAAAAAGTATAGTTGTGGAGAACTGAGTTTTGGTTAAAATGTAGCTTATACCCGTGAGAATATCCTGTCCAAGATTCAGAACGAAATGTTAATTTTCAACGAAGTTATTAAATAAAATGTAAATCACACGCGCACCTGCGCACTAAGGCCTATACAAAAATATTTCACATGACATAAAAGAGTACAAAATTATGAATATTTTGACACAACATGCTTTCTTAAACATATCTTGCTTCAAAACTTAGGACTACTTTACAAAGAAAAGAACAAAGTCAATTTAAAACATGTCTATGGCAGTCAGAAAATGTGTTATAGCCTTAGTATTCCACTTATATGAACGTACATCCTGTGTACTGATTGCAATATATATAAACAGACTGTAGCAAAAAGTGTTTGAATATACATATTGCAACAGTACAAATGAATAGGGTACTGTGCATTGCACAAAGTAATTAAAATAATTAATTAAAATAAATAAATAATTCATATTGTTAATAATAATAATTCAGCTTGCAATATGAACGACCAAACTTTCAGGTTGGAACAGGTGGATCACGCCAGCTGCTCTGTCTGTGTGTACACACGTATGTTAGATGTGTGCGTGAGACCTGTCCATTCCTGAAAAGCGTCAACCCTTAAGGAACGCTATTAATTTTTGGAATTTATTTAATTTGTAAAGATTGTGTGCATAATAGCACAAAACCAAATACACCAAAATGTGTATAAAAATAAGACGCTGTTGTTGTAATATATATATATATATATATATATATATATATATATATATATATATATATTGCAACGTTACGATTATTTCATAAATTCACACAAATACATAACCATGTACTCAACGCAACTATTAAGTGTAGTACACCGGCCAGGTCGCAGGATTTTTGTTTCTCGTTGCGTCAAGTATTTGTAGTTGCACAATAATTAAATAAATTTTAAAGAGGAGTGAGATGTTGTTGACATGAAATAATTATTTTTAAACCATTTAAAAATAATCATCCTAAGCTTTATTCATTAATAGAAAAATATTCCAATATTAAAAAATTCAAACATTAGCTAGATCAAATATCCACTTTTATAAGTTTCACACATATTAGGCTGTTCATAACATCTAAAAACTAAACAATCATATACTCTTATTCCCTAAACAGACATGTTAAATAAGTCATCTAAATTCTTTCATTTTGTGTGTGTCTGACTTTGATTCAATCTTCAAATGCTAATAGCAACTCATTTAAAAAGAAACAAAAATAATATTAAACTTAAGGATAAAATTACTAGTTGCTATAGACAAAATAAACTAATTACATTTACTTTCAAACTATTATTTAACTCTACTGACACACCCAAATTTTTAACATGTAACAAAAAATTTAGTAACTTTCAAATTTTCTAATAAAATTAAATTATTAACTTTAACTATTATTTACATTTAAAATTTTTAAGTCTTACTGTTCATGTAAAATTGTCTTTCTCAAAGTTCTTTTCACAACAAAGTTATAAATATTTAGTCATCACCTGCATACTGCTGCCGTTACCGTTGTGTGTGTGTGCGTCCTGAATCCTGAGAATTTGATGATGATGATGATGATGATGCTGTATTCTATGTCTCTATGGGTTGTTGTTGTTGTTGCTCCTGAGTTCCTCCATACGTCTGGTGTGAGTGTGGTAGTGTGTGTGTGTGTCCATGTCGATCAGCAACGGGCAGCGTAACGTCGTCTGTAGATTTCTTGAGTCTGAGAATGCCCCAAAATTGTCGGTCGTATTTATACTGGACTCAATCTGACATGTCCAGGATTGCTCTTGACATGTTAGAAATTGTAACTTTCATGCAAAGCGTCCTTTTAATTACGAATCACTTTTTTGTTCATTTTAGCGATTTCGTAAACACACTTGTAGCATACGCGATATCATTGTTTGCGTAATTTTTTTCTGTTCACGCACATATAACACACATGTTAATTACTCTTTAATTACACCCGTAATTAACATTAATTACTTAGCGTCTTTAATATTGCAAATTTCTGCAATATTTTATATATCACTGCATTCGTTAAGAATTCCTTAATGCAATGGTGTTTTTATAATTGGCGTAAGTCTTTGCTTTCAGGTTTAACACAAGTAATTAGTTTATTATAATCCTGTCAAGACATGATTACAGACAAAACAATAAGTCGTTCCCATCACCCCATATTTTCATGTCGTAGCGTGCTCACACACAAACACACGCTGTTACTTACGCTACCACAGCAGGTGTCCCTCTCGACTAGTTAGATATTGTCAATTCCTGCACAAAATTGTATAAAACTGTTCCTTATTCTATTTATACTAATTACAATATAAAACATACCGCCTTGGACAAATATGCAAATATATGTATTGTTGCAATATATATATATATATATATATATATATATATATATATATATATATATTGTAACAAGACGTGGTTACAAATAATTAATTTTCTGTTCGTGTACAAAAATTAAAAAAATTAATTTATTTTAAAAATTTTCAAAAAAAAAATTGTATGTTTGGTTTTTTATGTTCAATATTTAATAAATAATTCTTGTAATGTGATCGTGTTGAAATTTTAAATTCCTTTGAGTTATTTTTATATATAATATCACTTGTGGTTTACTGTAAGAGTAAATTCAGCGTTAATTGGATTGTCCCGTTCACTAATCGATTTGCGATTATTCTTCTTTCTCCAATATATTACTTTCACTGGAGTAATGGCTGCCTTTCTTGCAGCTGATGTTGTTCACTAAACTCTATTTATAGTTTAGAAATAAATTTAATACCAAAAATGTTGAATTACTATATTTTATTAACAATTATTGAAAAAAGATCGATTAAAAATCGATTAGGTTATATTGTTCGACTCTTTCACAGGGGTAATCGAGTGTTGATACATGTATTATTTGATATATGTTATGTTATATAGTCAGAGAAGGGGCAAGGCTCGAAGGTATAACATTACAATAAAAAATCTTAATAGTTAATAATTACACATTTAGCTATGATATATAATGTTTATTAAGTAAAAAATCAGACCAATTGGCTGTGGCGACGAATCTTATTCCTTGTGGGCGCTTTGCATGCTGGGAACCATCATGGCCGCTCGCTCGTTGACGAAGTAAAACGAGAATGGTATTGCTGGATTTTCTTTAAATAAAGATGCCTTCACAGCTGCTTCCTCGTCTCCGCAATATTGAATAACGTTTCTGGTGTTGTTGGATTATCACTCGTTCACTGTTCTGTTGTTCACTCGAGAAAATGTGCGTTTTATTTTAAAGATATGGTGTTGTAAAAGTTCGTTTCAGTGTCTGGAAATTATTAGTGTTGGTGGTTCAAATTGTCATTTCACTAGTTATGTTGTGTATTCACTGGTTTCTATGTGTGTAGTTGTTAATTTTTCACTGCATTTATCATTTAAAAGTGTTCTGTCCAAAATCTCAAAATTTATAGTAGGCTATGTTTCAACTGTTATCCGCCATTAATCGTTCCGGTATACTGTTATTAGCACGAGCTTAATTCACCCGTACACTTGGAATGTTAATTAAGAACTGTTTTACTTCCTTCGTTTCTGAAATCTCTTAGCCGATTTAATATTAGAAAAGTATTGTTCAAGTTTTATCTACTTCCGATGCATTCAATTAAAGTACATTATATCATAGAATATATTTTGGTTATTAATTAATTTCATGTAATAGCAAATACATAATCGGTTTCTTTAACTCCTTCTGCTTAATTTGATATACAATAATCCATCTTTATAAAGTTTTTTATCAAAATTGCTATATTTCTGTCATTTTGGAAAAGTAGGCTCAATATTCTGTTTCCTGTCCTTGTCCAAAATTTAGCCATTTTATGTGTTATAATTATGATGATATTAAATCTCAGATTGGTATAAATGTTTATCTTTCATCAATTTCTTGTAAATTTATCAATTGATCATCCTTTTAAATATAATTAATGAATTTCTGATTCCCCCTCTGAAATTGTTAGGTATTACATTTGCAAATTTTTGAATAATTTTATAAATCTTTTTATATTATTCCTTTAAAGTATACCTTTAGTTATAGTATTTGGTGATTGATTCACCTTATACAAATTTCATCAGTTTACTTGTTTTATTGAACTTAATTACTCAATTATAATGTTATTGGAATTTCCTATCTGGACTAGATTTTATGGTTTTACATATACTGTTTTTTGAATAATACTATGTCTATACCCCTTCTGACTTTCTGAAGTAAATATAATATTAAATACAATCTCTTTAAATAACTATTGGAACATGTAGCATTGTATTCATGCTCATCATACACAAACAATATTTAAAATTAATTATGGGTCTTTAAAGTCAGACATTTTAGTTTCAATTATTACTAATAACACATAACAAACATTTTATAAAATAGTATGGTATTCATACTGAGACCTTTTAGTCTGTACTAACACTGTAAGACATAATAAACATAAATACAATAATAATAAATCTTATTCTATACACCACCTTGAAATATGGTGTTCATAGGCTTTAGCACAAACATAATCAGCCATTTAATTTTATTTTCCTTAAATTTAATTTGGTTACAGTCCTTTCTGTTTATTTTTTATTATTACATTTTAATCCCCTTGTCACTGTATTTATTCCCCACCTGCTCTCTCTATCATTCACATTTTAAAGAATGTTTTTTGATAAAAAGTGGCATCTTCTTTGAAACATTAGTAATGTTTTCATAAGAATACTTCCTAACATTTTATATTGTATTTATATATACATTTTATATTGTATTTAACATAGTTGAAATATCAGTTACACTTATACTTGAAGTTTATTTATTATATTGAAATAACTTGCACTGGTTCACTTATATTTTTGGTTCTTATTTACTCTTGAGTTTTACAATACTCCTAGACCAAAATCTTAAAGATAAGGGACAATCAAGATTTGTTTAATTCATTAAACAATGAATAACTTTAGTACGTAGGCTTTCACGGCCGGTGTCATTAAAACTATTTTCTAAAACTTCCGGGCTGAAAGGCCGTGGTCGATTGCTTAAAATGCTGCTAAACGTTTCGGCCGCACCACCGGTGGCCATCTTCAGTAGCAAAAGAAAAAAGAAATGTGTTCGATAGATGTTACGCCGAACACGTCTCCCAATGGACTGGGAACAAGCAACAGTGAGTACCACAACTGGGGGTTGCGCGGCCCGCGCGAAGCGCGGGTCGCGAGTAGTGCAGTGTCCCGAGTCTCAGAAAGGACTCCTGCCACTGGGTCTGGTAGAGTTCAATATATACTTTTTATCTACTTATGGGGGGGGGGTCTGAAGCGACCTGCGATTGGTGGGTTATACCACCGGGACTAGCAAACGAGGTCGCTTCCAGGACTCACCTGGTCGCGGGGTGTATTTACCAAGTCCGGCAATGAGGGAATTGTGGGTCACTCTGTCGGAACGAACATAGAATCGTCGCGCCAGGCGTCTCACGGTGTCATCAAGAGAGCGGACACCGAGTCCTCTCCTCAAAAGACGAGAAGAGTACCTCCGGGGGACTTTGCACGCGAGCTTCAGTCCCCGGTCGAGTACGCGCTGGAGCGTGATTCTATGACCACGAGCCAGGTATCCCCAAACAGGACAGGCGTAGGTAATCACCGGCAACACGTACGTGTTGACTATGAGCTTACCTAGCCGGGGGGTCATTGCCGGATTAGATAGCACGGGCCAGAGTCTACTGAGTTGCGCCGAAGCGCGTTGTCTGATGTAATTTGCATGGGTTCGCCAGGTGAGTCGGGAATCCACGTGGAGCCCGAGGTACTTGACGCTGTTGGTCCAGGGCACCTCGACGGGGCCTACTTTAAGCGGCCGAGGCCGCTTGCGTTTTCGCGAGAATATTACCGCGGCGCTCTTGGAAGCGTTAACGGCAATTCTCCAGTCATCGGTCCACCCGACATACGCGTCGAGTTGGCGCTGGAGCTTAACTGCCGCATAACTCGCGTTCGGCTCTGAGGCAAAAGCCGCAGTGTCGTCCACGAACAGCGACAGCTTCACTCCAGGAACTCGGGGCGTGTCGTTGACAAACAACGAGAACAGGAGAGGCCCAAGGACACTTCCCTGAGGGACACCAGCGGTAATACGCCTCTCCGAAGAGAGAGCGTGGTCTACTCTCACTCGGAAGCTACGGTCTCGCAGAAAGCTGCCGATCAAGTGAACGTAGCAGTCTGGGAGAAGGACTTCCGTTAGTTTGTAAAGGACACCCTCGTGCCACACGCGGGTCAAATGCTTTCTCTACGTCTAGGAAGATCGCAGCCGTCTGTTTGCCCTGGCAGCCAGCCTCGGTTATGCATTCCACGAGTCTCATCAGCTGATGAGTCGAGGAGTGCAGCTCACGAAAGCCGAACTGTTCGGGGATCAGCACGTCTAGTCTTTCTAGATGGTCGCGGATCCTACGCTGGATCAGACGCTCAAAAACCTTGGACGTCGCGGACAAGAGGCTGATGGGCCTGAGGTTCTCCACTCGAGAAGAATTCTTTCCCGGCTTGGGTATCACTATGACGGTAGCCGTTTTCCATTTCACCGGAAAATAGGCCAGTCTGAGGCATGAATTGAACAGGTCAGTGAGGAACTGGGTTCCTCGCTCCGGAAGGCGATGGAGGGCGGAATTCATGACTCCGTCCGGGCCAGGCGCCTTCCGGGGCTTGAGCTGAACAATCCTCTCAGAGACCTCCTCCGGGGAGATGGGCTCCGGCTGGACTGTGATATCGGCCGAAAGAAAGCGCTCTACCTCGCGGCAGATTTGCTCAGTGAAGGCCGGGTTCTTGGATGGGTTGGGAGCGAACTGACGCTCTAAACTGTCAGCCAAGAACTCTGCCTTCTCGAGGGGGCGGCCAAGGGGTTGACCGCCGGGTCCGGCCAGTGCGGGGAGAGGCGCGCGTTTGCGCTTTCCCGTTAGGGCACTGGGAATCCGCCAGACATTACGGTCCTCGGCAGGGCCATCCATCTGTGTTACAGCTAGCTCCCAGTTGCGTCTACGGAACGCCAGCATGTCGCGACGCAACTTGCCGGACGCTCTGTTGAACGCAGCCTTGTCAGCCGGGTCACGAGTCCTCTGTCAGCGTCTCCGGAGACGATTCCTCTCGCAAGCGAGCTGAGACACCTCGTCGGGGATCCGCTGATAGTCGGGCGTGAGCCCCGGCTTCATCCGGGAGGACACGTCAACCGCCGAGACTACGGCTGTGTCGAATACAGCAACTGCCTCATCGACATGCTGGGTAGTGTCGAGCGGGATATGCTCTGGTAGGCGGCGACTGAACGCCGGGCCAAAGCGGTCCCACTCGATTACCCGCCGCTCGTCGCGGACGGTGGCGTGCTGGGTAGCTATATGCACACTGATAGGGCAATGGTCCGAGGACAGTTCCGAAATGACGGAGACGTGGACCGGGCAATAAACGCCCCTGACCGCGGCTATGTCCAGTACGTCAGGGCGGGAGTTAGCCCTAGAGGGATAGTACGTAGGCCCGGTAGGACCCACGACTGTGACCCGAGCCGCATCAGCATACCTGCGTAAGCGGGTCCCGTTTGGGTTCGCCAAGCGGCTCCCCCAATCGGGGTGCTTACAGTTCAGGTCGCCCGCCAGGACTACCCTCCTGTGTGCTCCAAAGACGGCCTCCAGATCGTTCGACAGGAGCTCCGTGTGTGGAGGCTTGTAGGCGGAAACCACGAGTAGACCGCCGAGAGCACCATGGAGCTCGACCGCGGTGCACTCGAGGTTACGCCGCTGAGGCAGGACAACGCGGTGATGGCGAAGACTCGCCTTCACCGCGATGGCTGTGCCCCCTCCTGCGCGACCCGACCGGTCGTCCCGGTGGCACACGTAGTTGGGTAGTCGGAAACGACGATGCGGGGTCAGGTGCGTCTCGCCAAGAAGAAGCACGTCGGGCTTGTGACGGGCAACGAACTCTAAGAGCTCAGAACGCCGGGAAGCGAGGCCGTTGGCGTTCCACGCCACGAGCTCGAGGTCTCGCTTGAGGGATTGCCGTGGTTGTCCGTTCATAACAGACCTGTAACACGGCATGCTTCCACCAAGAGGAGGAACTTATCTTGGGGCGAGGCTGTTGCCAAGCGTTCCTTGATTTTAAGGAAAGTCTGGGCTACTTTCTGCAAGTCGTAGCTTGCCAGAAAGTCTGAAACGACGGCGAGATCATCGGAAGATGAGGCCGGGGGAGAACGCTTGGCGGCAGCTGCATAGCTGCGGCGGGGCGAGACGGTGGAAGCCTTGGGGGCTGGTACTGGAGCGGGTGGCCGCTCTGGCTTTTGGTGGACGGGGTTGGGTCCAGTGGCAGGTGGTTTAGGCTGGCCCGTGTTCTTGGCCTGGTTCCTAACTCTCTTGCCCGATCTGGGGAATCTAGGCTTGGGTGGCGGCGGCAATGGAGGATCAATTTCCTCGTCGTCCGGCAGCGGGACTTGTGTAAAGTGGGGGACTTCGCGTTCCGGTTCCGGGGGCGCGATGGTTGGTTTGGCCTTTGGAGCTTCACTCGGGCTCACTGCACTGTTGGGTTTCGGAACCGGAGCAGACCTAGGGGCTGGTTTCCGGACCACAGGTTCAGCGGCTTTGGCCGGTTTTACTGGTTGACTAACATGTCGAGGCTTAGGCTGGACGGGTTTCTTCAACTTGTCCAGCTGCTCGCTATAGACTGGGCAGCGCCTGTTGTTAGCAGCATGGGCGCCGCCACAGTTAATGCAATATCGGTGGTTGGCCGGGACCGCGCAGGCCTGCGTCAAGTGGTCATTTCCACAGCGGACGCAGGTCGGCGCGTTCCGGCAACCGAAGCTGCTGTGGCCGAACCGCTGGCACCTGTGGCACTGGGAAAGTCGCCCGGTCTGGCGGCAGGGCTCGACGCTTACGCAGAGCCCGAAAAGCCGTTTTAAATCTAATAAGGCCTGGGAGGATTCGCCCTTCTCTGCCAGGAGTCTTATCAGCGGGAGTGGTCGACGCGAGCCATAAGTAGTGTACAGCCGTGAGGCTCCCACAACCTTATACCCCGCGTCGCACAGTTCGTCTGCGACGACCTGCGGATCCGCCTGTATGTCCAGGCCCCGAAGGACGAGGGCTACAGGCTTGGTGCGGTTTAACGTGTAAGTGTGGAACTGGAACGATTCACGTTCCAGCCACTGGACCACTCCGAAGTGCTCCGATGCGCTGCGGCAGGTGACGCGCACAGTCTCGCTCGCAAGGAGCTTGACAGATGCGTTATCTGCCAGCGCAACGGTCTTACGGAGTCGGCGAACGAAGCCGATCACGTCCCTGACGTTCGTAACGAACACCGGCGGGACCCTTCCTTCGGAGGTGCGACTAGGCGCAACCTCAGCGGAGGCTTGGAGTGCCGCCGAGTCCGTGGCCGAACTCAAGGAGGTCAGGGAGGGAGACTTTCGCGGCTTGCCACCGCGTCCTACTGCCACCCAGTCGGTGGAAGCCGAGGTCTCCATATCTGGGGAGTCAGACTCCGGCAGAGAATTTGGGCTGCTTGGCCTACTAGCGGCCGTGCAGCCGGAAGGTCCGGCCTTAGCGGGCTTGGTCGGCCCTAATAAGGACCGATTTTGCTCACGTACTTGCGCGGGTTCAGCAGGGCTTCCCGCGCAAGTCGTAGGGTTCCCGGCTGGCCCAAGTGGCCGGCCGGGGGGCTCGTTGCTGCCGCACAGTGCTTTAGGGGCACTAGGAGCTGGGCTACTGCCGACTAGCTCGGCTCTTTGTCCAGCGGGTACCCGGGGGCCGAACTGCGACACCGTCACAGTGGCGGCGCAACCCGCATCTCTATTCGTCAGTCCTACTCTCGGACTCCCCGGGTTTCGCTGGACAGCGCTACCTACAACACTTACCGGCACTGCGCGGCAGGTCCCAGTTGTGTGCTGCTGTTTCTGGTCTTCGTCTTGCTGGCAAGACGGCTGGTCCACTTCCATCGCTTGATGTTGGCGCTGGCGAGGTGGTTTCTGTTGTTTGTTTTCCGGCGGCTTCTTCTTGGCGGCCTCCGTCGGTTGTTGGCCGAGCCTCTTCATTGCAGTTGAGGTCGAGGCTGTCCTCTGCTGCGCTGTTCCGTATTAGCTGTTTCAACCTTCTTCTTCGAGTGAGAGCAGTCGAATGACATCGTCACGTCACGCAGGATTAAATGTCACCCATGAAAGTATAACAACCCAAAACCTCATATAAAAATGTAAAATAGATATAAACAAAAGTATTTAGTGTAGTAAATAGAAGTGCACCCATTTAAAATTATTATGTAACGAAATAAACAAATCTTCATTGTCCCTTATCTTTAAGATTTTGGTCTAGGAGTATTGTAAAACTCAAGAGTAAATAAGAACCAAAAATATAAGTGAACCAGTGCAAGTTATATCAATATAATAAATAAACTTCAAGTATAAGTGTAACTGATATTTCAACTATGTTAAATACAATATAAAATGTATATATAAATACAATATAAAATGTTAGGAAGTATTCTTATGAAAACATTACTAATGTTTCAAAGAAGATGCCACTTTTTATCAAAAAACATTCTTTAAAATGTGAATGATAGAGAGAGCAGGTGGGGAATAAATACAGTGACAAGGGGATTAAAATGTAATAATAAAAAATAAACAGAAAGGACTGTAACCAAATTAAATTTAAGGAAAATAAAATTAAATGGCTGATTATGTTTGTGCTAAAGCCTATGAACACCATATTTCAAGGTGGTGTATAGAATAAGATTTATTATTATTGTATTTATGTTTATTATGTCTTACAGTGTTAGTACAGACTAAAAGGTCTCAGTATGAATACCATACTATTTTATAAAATGTTTGTTATGTGTTATTAGTAATAATTGAAACTAAAATGTCTGACTTTAAAGACCCATAATTAATTTTAAATATTGTTTGTGTATGATGAGCATGAATACAATGCTACATGTTCCAATAGTTATTTAAAGAGATTGTATTTAATATTATATTTACTTCAGAAAGTCAGAAGGGGTATAGACATAGTATTATTCAAAAAACAGTATATGTAAAACCATAAAATCTAGGCCAGATAGGAAATTCCAATAACATTATAATTGAGTAATTAAGTTCAATAAAACAAGTAAACTGATGAAATTTGTATAAGGTGAATCAATCACCAAATACTATAACTAAAGGTATACTTTAAAGGAATAATATAAAAAGATTTATAAAATTATTCAAAAATTTGCAAATGTAATACCTAACAATTTCAGAGGGGGAATCAGAAATTCATTAATTATATTTAAAAGGATGATCAATTGATAAATTTACAAGAAATTGATGAAAGATAAACATTTATACCAATCTGAGATTTAATATCATCATAATTATAACACATAAAATGGCTAAATTTTGGACAAGGACAGGAAACAGAATATTGAGCCTACTTTTCCAAAATGACAGAAATATAGCAATTTTGATAAAAAACTTTATAAAGATGGATTATTGTATATCAAATTAAGCAGAAGGAGTTAAAGAAACCGATTATGTATTTGCTATTACATGAAATTAATTAATAACCAAAATATATTCTATGATATAATGTACTTTAATTGAATGCATCGGAAGTAGATAAAACTTGAACAATACTTTTCTAATATTAAATCGGCTAAGAGATTTCAGAAACGAAGGAAGTAAAACAGTTCTTAATTAACATTCCAAGTGTACGGGTGAATTAAGCTCGTGCTAATAACAGTATACCGGAACGATTAATGGCGGATAACAGTTGAAACATAGCCTACTATAAATTTTGAGATTTTGGACAGAACACTTTTAAATGATAAATGCAGTGAAAAATTAACAACTACACACATAGAAACCAGTGAATACACAACATAACTAGTGAAATGACAATTTGAACCACCAACACTAATAATTTCCAGACACTGAAACGAACTTTTACAACACCATATCTTTAAAATAAAACGCACATTTTCTCGAGTGAACAACAGAACAGTGAACGAGTGATAATCCAACAACACCAGAAACGTTATTCAATATTGCGGAGACGAGGAAGCAGCTGTGAAGGCATCTTTATTTAAAGAAAATCCAGCAATACCATTCTCGTTTTACTTCGTCAACGAGCGAGCGGCCATGATGGTTCCCAGCATGCAAAGCGCCCACAAGGAATAAGATTCGTCGCCACAGCCAATTGGTCTGATTTTTTACTTAATAAACATTATATATCATAGCTAAATGTGTAATTATTAACTATTAAGATTTTTTATTGTAATGTTATACCTTCGAGCCTTGCCCCTACTCTGACTATATAACATAACATATATCAAATAATACATGTATCAACACTCGATTACCCCTGTGAAAGAGTCGAACAATATAACCTAATCGATTTTTAATCGATCTTTTTTCAATAATTGTTAATAAAATATAGTAATTCAACATTTTTGGTATTAAATTTATTTCTAAACTATAAATAGAGTTTAGTGAACAACATCAGCTGCAAGAAAGGCAGCCATTACTCCAGTGAAAGTAATATATTGGAGAAAGAAGAATAATCGCAAATCGATTAGTGAACGGGAGATATTAAGTTGTTCCAAATGTAATGTTACATACTACCCTGCCACCAAATTTGATCATTTTAATAAAATGTTGTTTTTGTTGAAATTATCAATTATCTTATCTTTCGCATTATCATTTGTTATTCTTATTATGATCTGGTATACTTGTCTTTAATTATAAGCGTTCTATCCCTGGAACATGTTACTTCCCTAACAAATTAATCACCATATATTCTGGAATCAGTCGGGGGGCTCTCTTGACCTAATACCCCGCTGTCCTTACAATACATAATACGTAAATAATATCGATTGCTGGAGCTATCTCGTCAGTCAATCACATTTAATAATCACTAGTCTATTCACGACTAAATCAAATAAAATTAATATAATATATTCTTGGGATTGTTCACTCAGTTTAACTTCTCAGATCTAAGTATTTCTTTCCATTGATTCTTTCAGATGTTTATTTTCTTGTGGCGATATTAATAACATTTTTTATTTTCAATTGGTACTATCTTCTTTCCTTCTTTATCAGTACTCCTTTATCTTCATTTTTCATTCACTATTTTAATTCAATTAAAACATAACAAGTATCTGTATCTATAGTTGTTGTTGATTCTCTCACAATCATGTTAGGTTATTTGTAATAAATTCGTTTCTAGTCTTGTCTTATTTCCATCGTCGACTGTCCACATTTGTCCTTTCTTATTCATTTTATAGCACTATGGTTTCTTCTGATTCATGGATGTTGCATCTTTCTTTTATATTCCAATAATAATTTCATAATTATATTTAATAAGAGGTGCTTATTTTGTTTAGAATTTGGAAATTTATTCCCAGTTGTTTATCTGCTTGATTCATAATAACATTATCAAATTGTACTATAAGTTGTCCTTACTATTTATTTGAATTTTTTGATATTCAAATTTGTTTATTTGGCTCCATTTAAAATTATATTCTGGATTATCAAAGTTGGTAAGATGAGCTTACTATATTCTTTGAATTTTGTGGTATTGTAATAATAAATTCTTCAGTTCCATATTAATTCTCATAAATAATTAGTTGTAAGTTGATCTTACTATTTGTTTAGAATTTTGTGGTTTTCTAACAATAAATTCTTCAATTCCAAATTAATTCTCATAAATAATTATTTGTAAGTTGATCTTACTATTTCTTTAGAATTTTGTGGTATTGTAATAATAAATTCTTCAGTTCCATATTAATTCTCATAAATAATTAGTTGTAAGTTGATCTTACTATTTGTTTAGAATTTTGTGGTATATTCAACTTTGTTTATTAGGTTCATAATACATTTTTAAGGAAACTTGGTTGTATGTCCCCTTAATCTTTTTTGTTTCCACATCACTAATGACATAAGTAATATTGTTATTGTTTTTTATAACAACATATGGTCCATTATACAGTAATAATAGCTTTTTTGCTATTCCTTCCTTAGAGCTTGGCAATTCGCGGTTTTTTAACAATACTTTGTCTCCAATCTTGTACTGGATCATTTTCTGCTGAATTATTTTGTATTTTTTCCTTCTTTTCTCCACTTGTTCATTCAGTTTGCTGTGGAATCTCACGTTGTCGAACTGGTAAGCTGGGTTGTTTGGGAAGTTGATTATTTCACTAATTTCTCGGGGTGGTAGTCTTTCATGCATTATGGTATATGGAGTATCTTGTATTGCTTCATGGTAAACTAAGTTGATAAAGCTCTCTGTTTGTGTAATGTAGTCACTCCACTTCTGGTGTTTATCAAAACAATATGTCCTGAGTATACGGCCGACCTCCCTCAGTACTCTTTCCGCCGGGTTGCTATTTGGGTGATAGACAGATGTTTTATATGTCTTGACACCTAGATCTAACAAAGTCTCCTTCCAGACCCTTCCTCGAAACTGAGTTCCGTGATCGGTAATAATTGATCGTGGAGCTCCTAACTCTGGTATGTATTGTTGGATCACTATTTGCAAAATCTTTTTCGTAGTTGCCCGATTAATGGGATAAAGTTTTGTAAACTTGGAGTAATGGTCGAACATGATTATAATAAACTTATATTGTTTTCTCCCTCCACTACGAGGTAACGGTCCACACACATCTAAAAATACTCTCTCTAATTTACCAGTTGATGTAATAGGTTGCATAATTCCTTCTGTTTTTTCGTTATTGCATTTTGCCAATTGACAGATGTGACACTGCCGAATACATTCTCTAACTCTTCTGTTGATATTCTTAATGTAAGTGTGTTCCTCAAGTGCCTTCATTACTTTTAATGCACCCATATGCCCATATCGACTATGGTAGTCCAGTATTAATTCTGTTTCTAAAGCTTTAGGTATCACCACCTTCCATGATCCTTGGTTATTATTTGGTTTGTAAAATAGTATATCTTCATGTAGACAGTAATATGCAGTGATTTTTTCATCCTGTTGGATCAGTCTTTCTCTAAAATTGTTGATTTTTGTATCCTCTGTTTGTTGTTGTGCAATTGATTTCATGATGTTTTCCAAATCTGATTTGTTTTTTATTATAGTGTATACCTTGATGATTGTTTCTTTTTCCCCTTCAAAAGTTTGTTGTTCTATGTTAATCCGGGACAATATATCTGCAGCAATATTCTGTTTTCCTGGAACGTACTCCCAATTTATATGGTACTCCTGTAGTGCGAGTATCCACCTTGTCAATCTCCCATGGTTAATCTTGCAATTTTTTAGGAAAGATATTGACTTATGATCGCTCCTCACAGTTATCGGGTATCCAAGAATGTAGGTTCTGAATTTCCCACAAGCGAATACAACGCTTAATAACTCCTTTTCCGTTACACTATAATTGCGTTCACATCCATTAAGTATTCTGCTTGCAAAACTCACCACCTGATGTTCTCCCTCACTATCTTCTTGATATAATACAGATCCTAAACTTATATCACTGGCGTCACAGTTCATAAAGAAAGGTTGATTGAAATTAGGATGTTTTAATACAACTGAACTTAGGAAATTATGTTTGATCATTTGGAGTAAATTGTCTTGTTCCTGTCCCCAGGACCATTTGTTCTTAGAGGATAATTGTGAAGAAAACTTTGCTGTCATTTCAGAATAACTTCTCTGAAACTTCCTATAATAATTGCAAAGTCCCAGAAATGATTGAAGTTGCTTTTTATTTTTAGGACTTGGGAACTTCTGGATAGCTTCAATCTTTTCATTGGATGGTGTTATTCCTTGTCTTGTTAAATTAAAACCCAGGAATTTGACTTCACTGGCGATAAGTTTGGATTTTTGAAGTTTTAGGGTAACGTTATTGTCTGATAGTTTTTGTAATACTTGTCCTACTCTGTCACAATGGTCTTCCCAATTCACTGAAGTAATCAACAAGTCATCAACATAGACTGTGGTATATGGAATAGTATCTGGGCCCAACACCTGGTCCACACATCTTACGAATACAGCTACTGAATTTACCAGTCCAAACGGTAGTCTCTTGAACTGGTAGTTCCTTCCTTCGAAAATAAAGGCGACGTACTTTCGACTATCTGGGTGTAACTCCACCTGCCAATACCCACAAACCGTATCCCAGGTGCTAATAAATTGTATGCCATTAAATTTTTTCAATATCTCCTCAATCTCTCCGGGAGATGTTCTGTCATTAACTATGATCTTGTTAATCTCTCTAGCATCCAAACAGAGTCGTACTTTGCCATCTTTCTTTGGAACGGCTATTAACGGACTGGTATATGGGGAACAGCTATATTCAATAATATCTTCTGCTATCATTTTGTCTAGTTCAGTCCTCACTGCTTCTTTTAATGCATAAGCAACGGGATATGATTTTTTATTAAAATTTACAGGCTCCTTGAATTGTAATATAAGTTGATAATCTTTTACTTTGCCAGGTATATCAGAGAAAACATAGCGGTATTTATTATATATTGATATTAACTTTTCTATTTGTTGTGTAGTTAAATTACATTCATTTTGTTCTGACCGAAATTGTCGGATCTCTTCTAATTTTTCCAACCATAAACTGTCTTCACACCCAAAGTATTCCCTTCTTACATTCCATGACTCATCTTGATTATTATTGAATTTTCTTATACTATTGCATGAAGGTACATTTTTATTTTCTACTAATTTTGCTGTCCATTCTATATTATCCACTTTTAACGACACTATGGCCTGTCTCATGTCAATTATTGCTGAGTATCTTCTCAAAATATCACAGCCTATTAGTAGATTAAATGGTAGATTACTAGCTATTAGAAAAATCATAGGTATAGCTACATTTCTGCTGGTCACTGTTAATGATACCTGTTTTCTTATTGACTTGTTTTGCCTTCCAGTGGCTCCGATTAAAATTATATTTTGAATTGGTAAAGTTGGTAAGATGGCCTTACTATATTTTTGAATTTTGATGTATTCATTGTTGTCGATTAACGACACGTTTGCGCCCGTATCTATCATGCATCTTGTCTCTAGTCCATTCACTTGGGCGATGATATAAACGATCTCATTATTCGAACTATTGTGCGTTATCGTGTCTTCGTTCAGTAGTTCTTCTTTCACATTTTTTAAGAAGTGATTGTGCACTATCGTCAATGTATCGTCAGTCGTTTTGTCTCGTCCTAGTAAGTACCCAAATTGTCGGATGGGACCTGATGGATTTTCACTGCCGCGGTCCGTTTAAATCAGGGCTGATCTCCTCAGTCCTGTTGTCTGATTGACTGGGTCTGTCTCTACTCTGTGACTCTTGTACCTCAATGGCGTTATTATCGAACGTCACTGAGTTTCGGTTATTTCTGTTGTCGTCGCAGCTTCTACTTCGCCGATGTTCATCGCGGTAGTGCTGGTTACTCTCCTCCTGAAAACTTCTTCCACGGTTCCCATTATAATTTGCTCGTCCCTGGTACCAACGTCTTCCCACATCTCGATCGTCAATGCTTACATAATTCACTTGTCTTCGATATGTTTGATTTTTATTGTTATTATTGCCGTTATTATTATGCCTGTATCGGTTATCGTAGTTGTTATAACCTCGGTTGTTCTGGTACTGGTGGTCTCTGTCATTGGCACGCTGGTATCCATTATTGTTATTATTTGTCGGAGGGCTACGGTAATAGTGGTTGTTGTTATTATTCGCCGCATTATTTCGTGGATAGTTGTTAGTGTTATTCTGGTTTTGGTAACCGCGTTGATAGTGGTTACCGTTGTGGTTGTAACTATTGTTCGGTCGTTGCCCATTGTTTTCATATTGGGCGTCGCGGCGACCATTATTTCTATTTATTTCATCGTTCCTTCGTCTGTACTGGAGGAAGTTCTTCTCTTGTTCCATCTCCGCTAATAATGTTGACATCTCCTCGATGGTTTGTATGCGTCCGTTTATTCGGCCTCTTGTAATTTCGCCACCATAGTGGTAAGCTAATAGCCGCACTAAACATTCTGTAGGAATTGCAGGCTCTAAATGTCTGGCTATGTTTATTTTGCCAAGAAAATATGCGGTTGGAGTTTGCTTGCCGTGCAGGTCATATCGGCCCAATCCTATGTCACTTCTTATCATGTGTTGCGTGGCATCAGAACAATATTTAGATTTGAATTGTTTTTTAAATTCTTGGAAGTTTTGTATACTCGGCCGCATCGCCGTCCACCAATTGTCGTAGACCTTTCGGAACATTTCGTCCAGCATACTCCTGATCACAAACCATCTGTCTTCTCCGGTTTTGGCTATTTTCTCTTCTACTCGTTCTAAGAATAGCATGGGGTTTCTTCTATAATTTTGGAAGTCGATAACCTCTCGATTTTCCTCGCATGTTGTATGGGCACCGGTACATTGTCTGTTTTTTAGGGAATTAATTTCATCTCTATGGGCAGTTGTTTGGTCTTGTACTCGATTGAGACTAGTACTCATACCTTCTAATCTTTCTCCCATCACTGCTTGGTTAGTTCTTATATTTTCAACTCGTCCATTCGTTTCTTCCCGGACGCTCAGTATCTCTTGGTTCATCCGTTCACACTTTTCCTTGGTCTCGGATTCTACCCTTTTAATTTCAGTCACCGGTTTTTCTAGCTTCTTGTCCCATTCTTCCTGCAATTGCCGGTTATTCATTTCCATCTTGTTATTCCAATCTTCTTTTAATGACTCTTTGTGTTCATCCAATTTTTTCATGGTCTCCTGGTAATTTCCCTTAAATTCTTCCCTCAATGCTCTATTATTTTCGTCTATTTTCTCCTCCATTTTCTTGCTATTCTCTTTCAATTCTCCCATTTTTTCTTCAATTTTCTTATTAGTCTCTTCCAATTTTCGGCTTCATTCCTCCGTAGACTGTTTATTGCCCGTTTTTAATTCCTCCATCTTTTCTTCCATAGACTGTTTATTGCCCCTTTTTAATTCCTCCATCTTTTCTTCCATAGACTGTTTATTGTCCTTCATTTCGTCCGTCAGTTTCTTACCAGTTTCCTGCATTAACTCCATCATACGTTTAAACATTTCTTGCGTCTTCTCGCCTTCCGTTTGTTTGGTTTCTTCTGGTTGTTTCTCCGGATCCTTCCTTGTTATAATTTCTACTTCCTCAACCGGTGTCGCTTCTTTGTCTTCCATGTTTAATTCGTCTACTTTCTCGGCTTCGGCCGCTCTTTTGCGTGATAGTTCTCGCTTCCTCATTTTGTTTATGTTTGTTTGTTTGTCTATAAATTATAATTTAATTAATATTAAATTAAACGCCTCACACGTTGGTTCGCCAATTTGTAACCAAATTTATTAAGATATATGGTTACTTCTTATTTAACTGTTATGTTTCACTTCGGATTCGTCAATTTGTAACGAAAAAATATTCGTTACGTATTGTGTTATTAGGAATAAGTTACTTGTATTTTATGTTGTGTGCACTTGAATTACATACACCGCCCGTTGGAAGTGTCAACTTGTAACATAGATAAATAATGTAGCGACTAACTCGCACTGGAATCGTCAATTTGTAATTATTAATGTGTTATGTTGAACGGCGAATGGATTTGTAATTTGCCGCTTGCTCCCACTATGCCGCTCGTTTCCGTGACGTCACTCAACGTTGCCAACTATCGTGGAGTCTGCTGTAATCTGTGAATTTATTTCCTAAATGGAACAGCAATAATAACGACACAAATATAACATCAAACATATATCCTTATAGGAATCCTTTATTCAGAAAAACACTGGTTAATTGTTCTTAAATTTGATTATGACAATCACAATTGTGGCGCAAATTATACGTCTTCTTTTTACCAGTTGGCAGTAGTAGCCAACATTCAGTATTTTTTTTTTCAGACCAAATGAATGCTTTCGTTAATGTTTCTATTAATAATAAAGTATCTCAGGGCGTATATGGTTCGGGGATTATATTTAAATAAAATATTATTCTATAAATCAAAATACAAGTTTTACAATTAAAGGATATTACAATGTTAGAGTGTAACGTGCACACAGGCAGTCGGATAGTGGTTACCAGTTCTGATAGGTTATGTCCAGGTTAGGCGTATAATAATTATTATGTAAATCAAAGGTTCTTGTAGTGTTTGAAAAGGTGTTAATCTCAAATCGTGTTATTAGTGAGTGTTCTTAGTGTTGGTGTAATATGGTGTCTGAAGTTTAGTTGATTAGTACTTAAAAATCGTGTATACAAATGTGGGTGTTGATGCACAATATAATAAGATGTTAAAATCACCAAATCCTCTTCTTGGTATGATTCCTGGTTGAAGATAGGGCCCAGGTCCGCTTCAATTATTCTCCCTGGTTCTTGGGTCTTCTATTTCATATAATGGTTGTTCTTCTCTTGGTGTAAAAAGTTCGTGTTATGTACCTACAACTGTATTAATATGTTTGTATCGTTTTTTCACAGTTTATTTTATATTATGTAGGACGTTTTACAAACGCGTCTATCCGCTAAGATCGTTGTCAAAGAAGTCTCATTTTATTTATCCGAAATTTCTGGTTGCTAAGGGTAAACTTGGAATCTGGTTGGTTAATTCGGATATACATTGTCATATACTTTCATTATTTCAAAATCTAAATTTGTTCAAAACCTTTAAATTAATATTCCTTTTCTGTACTGATTGGGAATTTAAAACCATTATCAGCATTATTTTGATCTTTACATTTGTTACATTTAGACACTAAACATGCTTACTTTTACTTAAGAACTACAGATGTTACAATTTTGTTATTTGAAATTTTCTTAAATAACTTGAGATGTATTATTTTGTTTCTATATTCGTTGTGTACACTATTACCTATAAATATATTTATCCTTTCACATTTGTTTTACAAAATCTCTAACATTATTACCTGAAATTTACAAAAGTTGATTTTACCTGGCCTATGTACTGGTGTTATTTTCATCACCATGTTTAAAACCTTTAACAGTTAAATTATCTTTTAACAATCATAAAAACTGTTTAACACATAACATTATTTTAATAAAACAAAAGATATACTATTCTATTAGTTTAAATTCATGCCCACATGGCTATGATTTTACTGAACCTTTGCACAAATAAACTGTTTTTTTACTCAAACTGTACAATTGTTTGACACTTAGCAATAACATCTTTTTATAGTCTATTTTGCTTTGCCAATCAATTTATCACTGTTTAACACCAGTTCTATGGTTATATTTGTTAACATAAAAAAAAATGAAATTAATATCATTTAATTGATATTCTTTTAACACAACTGTTTCACCTGCTACATACAAAAAACAACACAAATACCATGATAATAAAACAATGTGCTAAAACATAATAACATGCACATTTTTGTAAAATAAATTCTGCACTAATTAATTAGTCTTTTGTCAGTTAATTCATTAATTACTCTGACACTGTCTATGTTATGCTTCACATTACTTGTCACTATGTTTGTCGTTTACCCTATTCACTCAACACTTAATAGGTTGTATTTATAAACATACTTATTGGGTTTTATAGGGTTTTACATTTTATTGTCATTAAAATAACTTTACTCTTGTTATAAAAATGTTATTGTGAACAAGTTATTATTTGTTGTTTTCTGGACAATCTTATGAACAGTATTTGTTACAGTTAGTTGGATGGTTCATGTATCTATAATAAGGTTTGTTTATATTTTCATTACATCAATTAACTTAATTATTTACTAATATCTCTTTTACATAATATTACATGTTTGGGCCTATTATCCCTCAATTTGTATTTTGATTATCTTGATATTATGATACTTTGAATGAAACCATTTGTTTCTTTATAGTACTGGTTCATAAGCCGTCTGTCTTTATAATTCTTTATTTGGTCATTATTGAAAGTTCATATCATAATTGGGGTTGTAATGTATTTTGCATCACTTAGCCTAAATCATTAATTTGGGTACGGTCAGTTGTCTTACTAGTCAGTCTAAAATGGTTAGTCGTTCCTCTTCACTATCATCTTGGAAGATATTGTTCTTCTTGTTAGCTTCTTAACCAAAGTCTTCATTAAATCAGGTACGATATTAAGTTGTTCCAAATGTAATGTTACAATATATATATATATATATATATATATATATATATATATATATATTACAACACTTTTAACGATTTAATGTGCGACAAACCTTTACAACATTAAATTCGCGTGCGTGTGTGTGTGTGTGTGTGTGTGTGTGTGTGTGTGTGTGTGTGTGTGTGTGTGTGTGTGTGTGTGTGTGTATGATGATAGGTGTAATCGTAATAATAATAACACTATGTAATTTGGTTTAAAATCATTTAAATGTTTATTAAATATAAATTCTTATTTTTGTTGCGAATTAAAATCATTATTATTTGCATGTGTGTGTAGTCTCAACACACATCTAATTATTACATATAATAATTGATACTCTCATATTACACATAGACATATTATACAACATTATATTCTAATACATCTTTATAATTATCTAATATTGCTCTCAGCTTACTCATTAGTATGATACTGATTAGATTATCTAATTTTTCTAATGATCTAATCTATTTTGAATTTACTGCATATGCATTGCTTTCTAATAAAAATTCACTAATTACTTTATCAATTTAAATATCAAAAATTATAGATTTCAAATTATAGCTTCTAAATTACTGATCAAAATTATCGTTAACGATTGTTACATTCCTAAACATTACATTAATTATTTATTATACAAAGAATTTTTACATTTGTAAAAATTATTAATTCATATTTGAATTGAATTGTCTCTCATTTACTTCGTTAATTATTGCCATTGAGTGAGTCTCGGTTTACAAGTACATGGTTGTTTGTCAACTTATTGTTGTGGTAAATCGGCAGCGTGCCCTCTTCGGTCCTAGGTCCTTGATACTGGATGCTCCTTTGTCGTCCTGGAGTCCTGGTTCTTCGTCCGTCGGATTCTCGTACGCTGGACTACTGCATGTACTTGGTTGCTCCCTCGTCTCCCGTCATGGCCTCAGATTGCAAGTGCTCACACGAACTGATGAGTAGTCGTGAAGTCCCTGACTGCTGCTGTGGTTGAGATATAAACGTTGTTGTCTCTAAGCAGAGTCTCTGGCTGCCACAGTAGTCGATCAAGAAAAAAATTGTAGTTGCCGAGCAGAGCCTCCGGCTCCGACTATGGTTGATCGAGAAAGAGTTGTATTCGTGAAGCAGAGCCTAACTGCGACTATGGTTGATCGAGAAAGAGTTGTAGTTGTTGGGTAGAGCCTCCGGCTGCCAAGATGATTGAACGAGAAAGAGAATGATGTTAGCGCGTCTCCTGTATTTATACCCAGGGCGCTAAAATCATGTTTCGACAATATTCTGCATGTCAGAGACTGTCGTGGCGTCACTTCTCACACACGATTCTTGTCACACTTAATTCCCCTCTCTTCGCGATTTGCGAAGTCTTGTGACATTACCACATTATCACATTGTGACAGATATTCATTCTGTCGGTAATTTTTATGTGTTCACCATGTACAAACCGTTTTTCTTTATCTTAATTAACATAAGTTCTATTTTAGTACGTAGGCTTTCACGGCCGGTGTCATTATGATTATCTTATAAAACTTCCGGGCTGAAAGGCCGTGGTCGATTGCTTAAAATACTGCTATACTGCTAGCAGTATTTTAAGCAATCGACCACGGCCTTTCAGCCCGGAAGTTTTAGAAGATAATCATAAGTTCTATTTATTTTCTTTTCCTGTAATAACACTTTTTACCCTTTTTACACTATTTTTTATACACATATGCGTCTTATTTTTATACACATTTTGGTGTATTTGGTTTTGTGTTATTATGCACACAATCTTTACATATTAAATCAATTCCAAAAATTGATAGCGTTCCTTAAGGGTTGACGCTTTTCAGGAATGGACAGGTCTCACGCACACATCTAACATACGTGTGTACACACAGACAGAGCAGCTGGGGTGATCCACCTGTTCCAACCTGAAAGTTTGGTCGTTCATATTGCAAGCTGAATTATTATTATTAACAATATGAATTATTTATTTATTTTAATTAATTATTTTAATTACTTTGTGCAATGCACAGTACCCTATACATTTGTACTGTTGCAATATATTACAACGTATTTATGTGTACACTTTTGTTAAATTTAATTTCAAATACAAATACCCTCCTATTTGTGTTTGCGGAGCCCCACGATCTTGCAGCGCTATTATATACAACGTATTTATGTGTGTACAAATTTATATGTAATTTAATTTGTATAGCCCCACGTTCTTTGGGAGCCAAATATATAACGATACATATTGTAACGGTACATAACCCGGTCCCAATAAAGTAACTAATGAGAATAAAAGTCAGAAATGGGTAGAACTAAAGCTCGCTCAAAATTTAATTATATCACTCCACATAATAAACAATTCGAGTGGTATATAGTGCGAAGTGAGTGATAGTGTACCCACTGAGGTGAAAAACCAAAGTGAAACTAATGTATTACTAAACTGTGCTGTATGTTTTGGATAGGATAAAACTATGGAAGTAGTATGTAATAATACTAATCGATTTTTGTGATTTTATTTATTTATTGTAATTTATATTGTATGAACCACAATTTGTTATACCCCAGTTAATATTATATTGTTTCAAATAATTATGTTAGATTGTAAGAAAACCCAGGGTTTAATTTTAAAGGACATACAAATTTTAACTACCAAAGATAATATAAAATTAAAATAATCCTATGAAGGAAGTGACAACAGGAAGTAGTACCGGGTATGAACACTATTCGAGATTAAATAAATAATATATAAATTTATTTAATGATAATAAAATGATAAAATATTTATATACAAGGTCATAAAAAAATTAACCAAAACATATTATGTGAATTAAATTAGTAAATAAACCGGAATGGAAGGGAATTATTTTTCCATAAATAAAAATATAAATTTATAATAATCACAAACTGCCTACATAATAAAAATACCATGTGTTACTAAGAGTGATGGAAAATAACAAGTATTCTTAATAAGAATAAAATTTTGAACTGAACGAGAGTTGTTGAAGAACCGATGCGACAAAAATTATAAAAAAATAACCTTTTTTGGATGTTGGAGGAGGCGAAATTCACGCAAGAGTAATAAGCAAAGTGAATACTAACTAATTATACCTAATTAAATGGTGATATACCTTAAAAACCAGTGGATGAAAACATTCTGAGGATCCAATATAGTTCGGCCTACTTCTAGTAGACCATCAGAAAATACTCGAAATGTAAAGGAAATAATAACGCAAGACGTACCTCATCACAGAATAAAACTTCAACCCAGTAAGGACAACACGGAGCGAGGTAATATAAACATTTTTCGTAATAAATCCAGAAGAAAACTCGGTTTTTAATAGTGAAATAGAACAAAAAAAAAAAAAAATATTAATTGTATCATATGTTTATTTCAAAAGTAAACAAATACAGGCTGCTCTCTTACGGCAGTTCCGGAAACTACGTAATATCTGAAAATTAAACCAAATTATTTATTAATTTCTTATATTTGTAAAGCGTAGCATTTAGCCATTTCTGACAATCTCATAACACAAAGAATTCACCCTGAACCCTGGGGAATTAATAAGAATTATGTAATAACTGATGTATTTTATTATAGCGTAATATTGGTTAAATAACAACATATATGTTTTGTACTTTAGACAGATCTATGTTTACTCGGTAAAGGCGAGAGGATGTTTTCTTTTTAAAAAGATTAATTGTGATACCTATACTTTGGTGGCTGGAGACAAAAGTCAATAATCAATAAAGCAATATTATTGAAAATTAATATTGAATTATAACGTGTTATAATTTATTGTAGTGGGTAGTTAATGAAAATTTCAGCACAACATACAGAAAAAATCGTCACAACAGAGGGGCAAATTTGATACTTACTCTCTCTTCTGCATAAGGCTGAACAAATTACCTCCTTGACCCCAAATCACACACTCTCGATTTCTTTTAGATTGAGTAAAACAAGATAAACGAAATCCTTTATTTATACCGTTTAAAACGTCAGTTAGTATAATTCAAAAGTGACGCATACTGCGTGAGGCATATAATAACACTTCCATAACACATCACATCAAAAAGCGGTACATTACAGATTTGGCGTACAACTGTGGGGCAGAATTAACGAAGCTGGTAATTGCAATACACTCGTAAGTGGTGAACGCCTCGTGATTAAGCGGTACGTTACAGATTGGCGAACCCAACATTTGGGGCTTGACTAAAGGTGTACGTTTCGCTAAAACGCCTCACATTAAGCGGTACGTTACAAGATTGGCGCTCAACGTAAAAGGGCGGTAATTAGAAAAGAATTTTGATATTTAATAAAAAATATATATAAAAAAATCTAATTATCGTTGGCAGTTATGAGAAAACAAGAAATGGGATAAAGAGCTATGATACCACAGGAAACGAAAATGTCCGAAAAAAAGAGACGATTGAGTTACGCGGAATGGATGACGATGCTATTTAAGAAATTCAGCAAAGAGATGGGATACATAGAAAAGAATACCAATGACCACGAAAGAGCGCAAATGAGTCGCGCGAATGCGTTGGGAACACCAGACGACAAAATGACATTGAGAGAGATTTATGATGAATTGTGGGAGTTAGATGCCAGGTGTAATAAAGAAAAGACTATTGGGACGACTAACGGAAAAGATGATAACAAGGTGGAAAGGATGACTGAAGAAGATTGGGAAAGATGGGACGATAATGAAGAACAAATGAAAACCGAAAGAATAGGAGTATACGCCCAGGTGACAGAACAATATACTCAGGAAGATTATGAACAATGGAAACGAGAAATAAGACCACCTGAAAACCCAATACAAACAGAAAACACAGAATTAAGGGAATGGATCAGGGTGATGTTTGAACTATCCCGAGAAGATATGTGTCACTGGAGGAAGAAACATAATCAAATATGGGGATTTAGAGAGATGCCAAATAATAAAAAGATAGAACAACCCAATGTACAAAAAGAAGTAAAAATAGTCGAAGTGAAGCAACAGAAGAAAACGCCAGAACAACCAAAGAAAGTGACCTGTCAGGATGTCATGGATTTTATGGCCGAACAAGTTAGGAAACACAATGAAAGATTAAATAAAATAAATGAAAACTTTAGGAAACAGGAGGAAACCTCAAAGAAACAAAATGAAACTTTGAAGGAACAAAACAAGCAAACCAATGAGAAAAGAGACAGTATTCAGGAAAGTTTAGTCAAACAACTAAACGAAAAATTTGAGACCATTAGTGGAAATATCAGACAAACCATGAATGAACAACACCAGAAATTGAAAGAAATTATTAATGGACAAAGGGAAGAGATGAATGCAAAATTTGAAGAGAATAATAGGAATTTAAAACAATTTGAGTGTAAAATGGAGAATGTCAATAAGGAGATATGGAAAACTTTCGGAGAGAAGTTTGAAAATGTTAATGCACTTAGCCAAAAAGCAGATACATACAAGGAGGAGACAAATAAACAAATGGACCATAGTGTCACAAATTTGGATGAAACATTGGACAGCACTTTAGAAGGTATTAAAGTAAGTCCGAATACAGAAGAGAGTAGGAAGGAAATAGAAATTACAGAATACCAAGGTGTAATGCCATCTGAAAATAAAAATAGCCACAACAAAAAGGATATTCAAACCGTGGAAAAGAAGATCAAGGAAATAATAAAAACAAGTAGAAAGAAAATAATAAATGCCAAGGAAGAATGGGAGATGATTACAGGTGGATTAATTAATGTACTCGACCTTCCAGTTAACGAACAGAGGGAGTTAATTAAGTTTACATCCCAGTTAAATGTGTCGATGATTGAAGTGCATCAGAAGATATTAGTCAGATTATCAAGATGGAAGACAACATGCAAATATTGGGCAAATAATTCAGAGGTAAAAGGGAATGAAATGAGATTAAAAATGAGCAACTATGTTATGTTAGAGGAGGTACAATACTGGTTAGTCAAAAAGGAACGAATTATGACGGAAGACTGGTACTTAAGTGAAAGTTTCATAGCAGCAAAGTGGGAGAGCCGGATGGTAAGAAGATTATCAAGGAGAGAATTAATTACGAACACCCCAGCAATCCGAGAACATGGAGTACCTGAAATAATGGACCACGGTTAAACAGACTCCAAACAAACCAGAAAAAAGGGACGGATTTTATGGATACAGGACCAAGCAACCCATTGTAAATAAAAAACCCCAAAATTCTAAAAGACGTAAGGACAACTTACTCAACTTATTTCGAACAACATAATTTAAAGTGAAGAGAATAAAAACCCCAAAATTCAAAAAGCACGTAAGGACAACTTACTCAACTTATTTCGAACAACACAATTTAAAGTGAAGAGAATAAAAACCCCAAAATTCTAAAAGTATGTAAGTACAACTTACTTAAGATATTTTGCAACCATTAGAATTAATAAAAAGTGTGTAAGTACAACTTACTCAAGTTATTTCGAACAATATAATTTAAAATAAAAAGACAAAACACCAAGAAAATGTAAGAGCAGATTATATAATTTAGTTATGAAGAATTGATTTAAACTGAAATAATAGGGAAAAGTAATATTTTTAAATGGTAACAAACAGAAGGAAAATTAAATGAAACAAAAACCATTAATGGTAATGTGCTCAGATAAGAAGAATAACGAATAATTTAATGACTCCAATGAAACTGAAGGAGGATGATAATTAATACAACAAAAATTAGAATTTCTCGGAATTGAAGATTTTATAAGAAGAAATGATACGGAGAAATATGTCACAAGAAGTAAAGTCAGAAGAGTTTTAACATAAAGCCTATCAATGATGTTATATGCTATTAATTAATGATAAAAAAGAAGGAATCAAGGAGAAGAAGAAATATATAAATAAATACAAACAGCTACAGTATGAAGAATCCCAAAAGTGTTTGGTACTAGTCGCTAATTGACTACTACTTATAATTTTTTTATTTTTATGTATTGACCGTAGAAATGTTCCGGCAATAATTTTTATGAGCAGGGATGATGTTCCCCTGGTCTCAGAAGGTGTAAGGATGGACAGCGGTGTATGGGGACCCAGAGTGGCCACCCGACTGAAACCACCGCACAAGATAGGGAAAAATGTTAGGGAAATTGAATATTTAAGGGATAATAATTATAAGATAGCTGAAAAGAGTGATATTAGATTCCAGATGTCTAAATGAAGAAAATAGAAGGAAGATAGCAGACAGAAGCTTAATTGATAAAGCGAGTATATAAAAGTAAATAGAAATGAGTGTTGAAACAATTTTAATATGATTAGTGTGACCAGTCCTTATCAAATAAAATGTGGAAGTACCACTAACCCCGAGAAATAATTGATGAATTTGCCTCCAAGAGAGAGAGAGTAAAGTAAGAAAACGACCATTACCACAAGTCTGAATTACCAGAGTTTATAATCAGTCAGCAATGAAACATTATTATGAAAACAAAGTCAAGACCATTAGGAGACTTGAACCAATTAACAATTTATTTCTATCAACGAGTTGAACTAAAATAAATTTGTTCTAGTGGGGGGGCTTTATGTAACGGTACATAACCCGGTCCCAATAAAGTAACCAATGAGAATAAAAGTCAGAAATGGGTAGAACTAAAGCTCGCTCAAAATTTAATTATATCACTCCACATAATAAACAATTCGAGTGGTATATAGTGCGAAGTGAGTGATAGTGTACCCATTGAGGTGAAAAACCAAAGTGAAACTAATGTATTACTAAACTGTGCTGTATGTTTTGGATAGGATAAAACTATGGAAGTAGTATGTAATAATACTAATCGATTTTTGTGATTTTATTTATTTATTGTAATTTATATTGTATGAACCACAATTTGTTATACCCCAGTTAATATTATATTGTTTCAAATAATTATGTTAGATTGTAAGAAAACCCAGGGTTTAATTTTAAAGGACATACAAATTTTAACTACCAAAGATAATATAAAATTAAAATAATCCTATGAAGGAAGTGACAACAGGAAGTAGTACCGGGTATGAACACTATTCGAGATTAAATAAATAATATATAAATTTATTTAATGATAATAAAATGATAAAATATTTATATACAAGGTCATAAAAAAATTAACCAAAACATATTATGTGAATTAAATTAGTAAATAAACCGGAATGGAAGGGAATTATTTTTCCATAAATAAAAATATAAATTTATAATAATCACAAACTGCCTACATAATAAAAATACCATGTGTTACTAAGAGTGATGGAAAATAACAAGTATTGTTAATAAGAATAAAATTTTGAACTGAACGAGAGTTGTTGAAGAACCGATGCGACAAAAATTATAAAAAAATAACCTTTTTTGGACGTTGGAGGAGGCGAAATTCACGCAAGAGTAATAAGCAAAGTGAATACTAACTAATTATACCTAATTAAATGGTGATATACCTTAAAAACCAGTGGATGAAAACATTCTGAGGATCCAATATAGTTCGGCCTACTTCTAGTAGACCATCAGAAAATACTCGAAATGTAAAGGAAATAATAACGCAAGACGTACCTCATCACAGAATAAAACTTCAACCCAGTAAGGACAACACGGAGCGAGGTAATATAAACATTTTTCGTAATAAATCCAGAAGAAAACTCGGTTTTTAATAGTGAAATAGAACAAAAAAAAAAAAAAAATATTAATTGTATCATATGTTTATTTCAAAAGTAAACAAATACAGGCTGCTCTCTTACGGCAGTTCCGGAAACTACGTAATATCTGAAAATTAAACCAAATTATTTATTAATTTCTTATATTTGTAAAGCGTAGCATTTAGCCATTTCTGACAATCTCATAACACAAAGAATTCACCCTGAACCCTGGGGAATTAATAAGAATTATGTAATAACTGATGTAATTTATTATAGCGTAATATTGGTTAAATAACAACATATATGTTTTGTACTTTAGACAGATCTATGTTTACTCGGTAAAGGCGAGAGGATGTTTTCTTTTTAAAAAGATTAATTGTGATACCTATACTTTGGTGGCTGGAGACAAAAGTCAATAATCAATAAAGCAATATTATTGAAAATTAATATTGAATTATAACGTGTTATAATTTATTGTAGTGGGTAGTTAATGAAAATTTCAGCACAACATACAGAAAAAATCGTCACAACAGAGGGGCAAATTTGATACTTACTCTCTCTTCTGCATAAGGCTGAACAAATTACCTCCTTGACCCCAAATCACACACTCTCGATTTCTTTTAGATTGAGTAAAACAAGATAAACGAAATCCTTTATTTATACCGTTTAAAACGTCAGTTAGTATAATTCAAAAGTGACGCATACTGCGTGAGGCATATAATAACACTTCCATAACACATCACATCAAAAAGCGGTACATTACAGATTTGGCGTACAACTGTGGGGCAGAATTAACGAAGCTGGTAATTGCAATACACTCGTAAGTGGTGAACGCCTCGTGATTAAGCGGTACGTTACAGATTGGCGAACCCAACATTTGGGGCTTGACTAAAGGTGTACGTTTCGCTAAAACGCCTCACATTAAGCGGTACGTTACAATATACATAAATTTGGCGTGACCGGTCTCACGTTCAAGATTGACAAATTATATAACAATATAGCATTTAAATTGGGTTTCAGGTGTATCTGCAATAAGAACTCTATGTAACTTGTAACGGTATTTCAAATTTATTTGATATTATTAAGATTTGTGCACATGGCACTGACTTCGATTTAAAACATTCGTTATTATTTGTTATTATGCCGTAAGGCTTATGCTATATACATCCTTACTGACTAAATATTCTATTCTACTAATTATTGTATTAAAGAAAAATCTCATTTCCAGACTACTCAGTCAATTAATGTGTTTCAAAATATCAATATTTAAATATCTTTTTATATATTGTAATGTACTCAAAATTAATAGTTATTGAATTTATCTTTTGTTTCTCAGTACTGATTTATCTCAAATACTAATTGTTTTCATTTAAATGCTTTGTATTCATTTTATTTCATATTAACTTGAGCTCTTGTTACGTTAATCGTATTTCTAAAACATCTATGATTTTAATTCTACTTTACAATAAACATTTGCTCTTACTTTTAAATAGAATAGAAATGTCTTTAATTGTCTTTGAGTTCATTGTACGATTAAGAGATAAATAAGTTGTTTATCACCTTATTGTCGTCAATCATACTCGATCATTTTGATCCATCTGTAGTCGTCCTCGTCTCGCATTCCAGCGTCCTCTTGTCCAGCGTCGAATCACTCCTCTTGTCCAGCGTCGAGTCACTCCTCTTGTCCGGCGTCGAATCGCCTCTTGTCCAGCGTCGACTCGCTCTTCTTGTCCAGCGTCGAATCACTCTTCTTGTCCAGCGTCGAATCGCTCTCTGGAACTTCTTGTCGTGCTGTTTCTGACGTCAATGGATCTTCTTATGTGGATCTTCTTATGAAATTTTATTATTATTTTGTTATTATTTAAAAGTGATTGTATTTACAACTTAGTTACATAGTTGTATGTAACTGGAAAATTTAAACTATGTACAAAAAATAAATAAATACGCCGTGCGGACGGGCAGTGAAGCTCCCGCTGCACCGTGGATGATTTACGAAAGAGAACCACTGTAGCTTGTGAGTCCTATTTATACCCATGTCTTGGTTAACACCTGCAGTGGTACGAAATCGGGAAACTGTCTCTGGATTCAGTTCCCCCACTCTTTGTCAATTTCGCTATTTCTTATATTTCTGCGAATTGCAGAGTCCTGTAAGTATACTCTTATACTTATCTTATAACTATTTTTACAACACATGTTCACTGTAATTTTGGACTTTGCAACTTAACCCTTTCGATTTGTACACAGTTATTTCACTATTACACTCATACGGTGTGTCACTTTCGCGTAGTTTTCGTACACAGTATTTAGTAAATTTTATTACATTTTATTGTGTTTTTGGATTTTACTTCTTAATTATAGTTTATGAATAATTACGGAAAAACAGTAATTGTGCAATTATTCATCTTGGGGTGGTAAACTCGCCTGCATAGACCTGTGTTCACACACACTAGCAAAATACTGGTGTACACACTTTCAGTTACATTTGTGTGTGTGTGCACGTCGATTCAGGTCGAAACACCTGTTCATATTTTTGTCTGAGCCAAGCTTGCAATCTCTGACATGCTTATTTCTAATACATTATTAATTATTTACAGTTAATTAGGTAATTTAAAATTTTTATATTCAATGCTCAGTACATCACTTATTTGTACTGTCGCAATATATATTCAAACACTTTTTGCTACAGTCTGTTTATATATATTGCAATCAGTACACAGGATGTACGTTCATATAAGTGGAATACTAAGGCTATAACACATTTTCTGACTGCCATAGACATGCTTTAAATTGATTTTTTTCTTTTCTTTGTAATGTAGTCATACGTTTTGAACCAAGATATGTTTAAAAAAGCATGTATGTCAAAATGTTCATAATTTTGTACTCTTTTATGTCATGTGAAATATTTTTGTGTAGGCCTTAGTGCGCAGGTGCGCGTGTGATTTACATTTTATTTAATAACTTCGTTGAAAATTAACATTTCGTTCTGAACTTTGACAGGGTATTCTCACGGTTATAAGCTACATTTTCCATATACTCAGTTCTCCACAACTATACTTTTTATATGTTTACTTATTGAAATCGGTCTTCTTTTATTTTCGTTATCTCCAAGAAAGTAATAAAATTTGTAGATTATGTCTAGACAGGCCTTTGCAGAATCGGACAGAGTGTACACGTGATTTTAGTCTATCTGTGTTCTCATCTATGACGTTGCTAGATTTCCAACCAATCAAAAGGCCTAAAAATTATTTGAGTAGATGCTCTATCGAGTGCACATCGCGCAGTTTCTTCTAAAGCCTTGTCATAGAACGACGTACTCACTGTCACGAGATTTTCGTGACAAGACGATTAGAGTCGATTTCGTTAAGACTTAGGAGTTGGTTCACGGTTCGAGTTCTTCGTAACCATTACCACTTATAGAACGCAGATATTTTTCAATAAATCATTCTCTAGTGCTTTTTCGCATAAAGTGGAAGATTTTCCGGGTTAGGGCCAAAATACCTAACGTGGTGTTTTGAGTTAACGCGAGAACACTTCAAGAGGCCGGAATTTGTATAAACATAATACACGATCTATTTTACCCAGTTTTAATCCCTGAGATTAAGAATATTCAAGATATAAACAATAACAGTTCCATATCGCAGTGTGCGTGTGTGCAAAGACGTGAATTGTCAGCGTAGTGGTCATCGAGCAGCGGTGCAGACGAGCAGCGTGGGGAGCGCCTGGAGTATACGCAAACAGTGGAATTCAACTTACAAGTAACGTATATGTAAAACAAGCCAAAAGACCCATTTATTTAAAGACATTTATTAATAAACAATTTTATATTATAAAGTAATAAGACAATAGTAAATATTAATGTGTTAATGAATACATTTTCCTACCTCCAGCTATAGACAGTGTTGTAATAATTTCAATATAACCTATCTATGCAGTTATAATTTGTAACGTTGGAATATATACAATGTGATATTGTTCAATATGACTTTTTAAACGCAATACTCTGCTTGCAGAAGTCATATTGAACAGTATCACATTATATCTATTCCAATAGGTGGAATTTGCATATAAAGTAGTAATTTAACTTTTTGCGTATGATGGCATGTTGCAATGAAAATTTGTCTAAGTAAAGATTGCAAGTCCAAACATTGTAGAGTAGACAATAAGATACATGTAAAATTTGTTTGGTTAAGTTAATTGTTGACTGTAATAAATAGGGTTGAGACGCAGTGTGAAAATATGCGTAAGCATATGGCGAGTGCGCGTGTGTGTGTATGCAACGTATGTAACTATGTTACGAAATAATAATAAAAAACAGAAAAGTATATATATATATATATTGTGAAAATAAAAATTCTGACATGGAACTTACACCAGGATACGCATAAATAAAAGACCTACGTAGTGGTAATATTTGTTTATAAATTAAAGAACTAAATATATGAGTTTTTTATAAATAAAGTTTTATAACTCTAAAGAAAATTAATA
The DNA here is from genome assembly GCA_034769895.1 of Magicicada septendecula. Lineage (NCBI taxonomy): Eukaryota > Metazoa > Arthropoda > Insecta > Hemiptera > Cicadidae > Magicicada > Magicicada septendecula. The sequence goes on along the minus strand of CM068374.1, from coordinate 169,775,195 downwards.
AAATTAGACAAGTTTTACTTGCAACCTTGATTTTGGCCGTTTGTGCATAGACAACCTTTTGCAGGAAGAACGTTATCTTTAATAAAGATGTAGAGAAAAGGAATTTGTCAGCCAATGTACGCTTGAGATCTGGATAAAATCTCATTTGATTTTATTCTTCGAAGGTTGTAATGCAGTCTCGCTCTGAACTCAATAACGCGTGGTCGTTGCCGCCCGTCTAGACGATTGGTCTACAAATAGCGCACGAGGACAAGTCAGAAAGTTCGCGAGTAGATTAAATGTCGAGTGCTAATACAAGATTGTCCTCATAGGCATTTATAAGAACACTTCAAGTTTGCTGGAGTATTGTGTAGTTTTATAGAGAGAATAAATCGCTGTTAAAAATTAATTCACTTCAATTGTGGAAGTACCCAACTCGAAAACGACTCTGAACGCCGGAAAAAAGGAGAAGACCGGAGCGACATCCTAAACGTCTATCCAGCAGGAAAATGTAAATATTTCTGAATATATGTATATATATATATATATATATATATATATATATATATATTATAACGACTTCTCGAGTCGTACTCTATTAATTCAACTCCGCCTGCGTTATTTTCTAAAGTCCAAAATTTCGTATATTTTCCCGCTAACCTTCGCTCTCGTGAACTAAGTACCAGTACCCGCCTCAACACCGTCTTCTTCTTCTTACCTGATATAAATTAAGCTTTGTTTTCCCGATTTAGGCGCCAAATTGTTTATACTAAAAACAATTAAAAGTTTCTCTTCACAATTTCTTTCTTCTTTAAGGAAACAGTATAACTTACCGCGATGTCTTAGTTGAATTCGAAATTCGCTCTTGAGCGGCAGTGTTACCAACCTTTATTTTTGGTAAAAATTTCCACCTGTGCTATATTAAAGAGATCACTACATCAATATTATCAAATGAAACAATAAACAGGTATTAATTCTCATTACTGGTTTATTGGATAGCGGTTCTGCCTTTTTATCTTTTAATACAAGAAATTATTATAAAATATAAATTTGTGCTCCAGCTATGATTGATTTCTAACTCAGCGGTTGGCTATGTTGGGTCGGCTGACAAAAACAACATTCATCGTTTGTCGAAATTAATTTTACAATGGTTATTTAGTCAAAGTTCTTTGGATTACAGAAAAAGTTAACAAAATGATTCGAGAAAGTACAAACTTTCACATAAAACTCAATTAAATGTTAGATATTTTCTTTATAAATATACTCTTCGTATCTAAGGTAAGTGTTAGTTCAACTCGTGAATAGAGGTTATTAAGTTTTTATCTTACGAAATAATGTTTTCTATTTCCAAATAGTGTTATTATCCTAATTGAACAGTTTAAAAAACATATAAATTAATTATTAAATGTTATTCAGTGGATAAGTGTCTGAACCAAGTTTAATATTTAGTGCAACAGCGTCACAGTGTAGTGAAATAAGTTTTTTCGATATTTTGTTAATTAACTCAGTTTATACTTTACGTTTTCCAGTTCATCTGATATTTTATTTTCATGTCGGGTTTATGGTTGTGGCTTCCTTCTTTTCTTTCTTTTTTCTTTGATTTATTAGATTATTTTTTTTTCTTCTGTATTTCATAAATTTTGCTTAATTTGAACTGGTTAATATGTTCGGCCAATCTTGGTGTTCATTTTAATCCTTTATAATGTTGTTAGTCCATTTAAGTTATACTTTTATTGCATTAATTGGAGTTGCAATTATTTTTCATCTGCTCTCTTCTGAAGCTAATGATGAACTGTTAAAATATTTGTAACGGTTTTTTGGTTCTAGGCTTCAAGCCTACCCTTCCCATTGGTTGAGAAATTTTGTGCCCATTGTTAGACATAGCTTATAATTTTTACACAAAATGATCAAATGTTTTCTAATTCAGATAATTTGCTTATAGTACTATTATTACTCATGTTATTAGCACTATTGAACAGCATTTCTGTTATAGATTATTTTGAAATCAAACATGACTAGGTTCTATTCAGTATTTGCTGATTTAGTATTTTGACAATTTTGTTTTTTTTTATACTTATTTAGTTTACAATTGTGTTTTTGAACGTTCTTTGTATTTTTAAAGTTCCCTATTTAAATATATTATGTTTGCCTAACCTTTCCCCTCACTTAATGTTGTTATTTTATTACAATTTACAATTATTTCATATTTTTTCTAGGCCTACACTGGCCTACATTGGTTGACAGCTATTATAATTTAGTTTTGTCCTTTTTCCTATGTTCTTATTGAATTTGTTTAGTTTATACACAATTAGAATGAATTTGTGCATATTGTTTTATGACTAGTGGTCCTTTTCAAACAGATTATTACCTTTTAAACCTAGGTCTGATAAATTAACATTCAACATTTTAGGATTTTACCATCCTTCCAATACATATTACTATTGCCTTGAGTATTATTTTTATAAGTCAACATAACATACATATCTTATAGCTAAAATTCTTGTAAAACATATAACGTTTTCAGTGTTTTATGACACTCCTACTACATTCTACTATTCTTTTATAACATAACTTTAATAACTTAGTATACATCTTTTGATGTCTAATATTCTTTTAGAACATGTAACTGTTTAGATTTTGATTATACCTTTAATCCTATCCGTTATCCTTTCAGGACTACAACTTGTATAACTTAACATCTCATAACTAACATTTCTTTTTAACATATAATTATTATTTTATATTTAAACATGACATCTTACTCTATACTACTTTATTGTGTTTTGTCTCTTTCAAAACTTATTACTATTACTGTATACACACCTATGGTATTTTAACATACTGTTTTTCATAATCATATGTCTTTTACACATTTCACTATTATTGTAGTTACCTCAGGTAACTGACATTTTTTCAGTTAACAATATAGATTTTTCTATACACTTTCTTACACTTGCATTTGAGCTGCTTTCCTTATATAGTGTTCATTACCTTATTGTTTTTCTCAGTGTACACTGTTATTTGGTTCAGCAAGATGCATTAATTATTATTCACTATATTGGTTACTATGACCATTTAATGTTGCTCACTTATTGTTTTTCACTCACTCCCTACCTACTTCATGCACTCTTGGTTCTGTTTTGTCTTATGTTGTGATTATTATACTATCACTATCACTGTTTACTCTTTATACACTTGTGTATTAATGTTTGTGTTTACTGTTCATTTTATTCAAAATATGACTCACTAATATTCACTCTACCTTTACATCTTACTTATTCTTACATTAAATTACATCATATCTTACTTGTGGTTTTGTACCTTCAAGTTTAATCATTTATTTCTTAGTTACTATTAATTGTATGACATGTTTATCATAACGTTATCTATATTTATTTGGTCACTTGGGTGGGGTCATTGTCATCGTCTTGTCTAAGTTAATGGTCATTACAGTGCTATATACTAAAAATTGTCATTATGATCATTTTATCCCTTCTTAGCTGTATTCGTCTATTTGTTTAATGAGGTACTCACTTCTTTTTAATGGGGCTGCTTTTTGTAATGTAATAATATATGTATATATATTTATATATATTCATATATGCTAACATTTTTCTTGTTATTTAATAATAATATATAATATAATATAATAATAATATATAATAATATAATATATATTATATATAATATAATAATAATATTTAATAATTTAAATTATTAATAATAAAAATTTGTTTACAAGAATATATTTTTTATTTTATAAACTACAGATGTTTCGATAGTAATCCAACTATCATCATCAGATATAAATTAATAAATTCAAAATTTTTAAATCAATTGTTCAAAACAGTTATTTTATATGTAGACTAAATTTAATGTTTTTATATGTGCATATATAAAATGTGTTATATAATTAATTGTAAAGTATAATATAAATATTTACTATTTTATTAAGTAAGTAATTTTGAAAATATTATCATTTATTTCTAGTAGTCGGAATTTGTTCTGGTTTAATTTATTACTTGTTTTATGTTTAAATATTAACAATTTTTGATTGCCGTTATTCATTATAAATAGTGTTTCCAAGTGACACTTCTTGGAGCTAATGGGGTTTAAGGTGTCGTTTAGAATTCTACTTCTTTTGCTTTAACTATCGCCTTTTAATGCCAATTAATTATGTACGTTAAACGATTTGAAACTTGTTCCGTGCTTTATGTTAAATTGACTTAATGAAGCAAAAACTATTGTTACATTGTTGTAACGTACAGATGCGAGCGTCTGAACTGATACGTATGAGTTGATTCACAACTAATTGTAGTGGCAAAGTCAGTGAAGCGCAATGTAATCACGTTATGCAGCTGTTTTACTTTGCATTGCATCAATTGCAACGGAGCTGTTTGTTGTTTGTGTAAAGCAAATGGAACGGAGTTGGTTTGCTTTTGTAAGTGGCGCGAAATGGAACTAATGAAGTACTGTTTAAAGTCGTCGCTTCTAAATGTGTTTCAGTTAACTTAAGTTAGATTTGAACATGTCAGAATCAGAGACTGTATTTTGAATGAATTCGGTAACACCGGTGATTTCCAAAATGTTATGAGGAAACTAAACGGAGGTGGTTTGTATATATATCCTAATGTGATGAAATTCTTCGTCATGTTCAGGTAGTCATAATGTAGTCAGATCCCGTAACAGCAAAGAGATTTGCTCATCTATTTTGCTCGGTATCTCCCTTTGATACGCTTATTAAACTTACGGCCTTAACCGGATAGAAAAACCTTTTATTAAAAATGCACACAAATAAAAGACGTTTCGTCGCGGATTCGGAATTTAAATTTTCGAATTTCGTAGGCATTAGACAAAATCGTACAAATCGTATTTATTCATTGCCAATTATATACACGCCATATATTCTTGCTATTTTTTTCAAAAAGTTATATATTTTTTCAAGATACGCTTATGTCTTGGGACCACTATTTTTGGGTCCTCACTTGCAAATTTTGCAATCCTAATTTCAGATCCTTACTCTCCAACGATAAAATCTTCCTGTCCTAATTTATTAAAGAAGGTTTTGCAAACATTGTATTGGCTAACATTTAAGTCTAAATTAAGTTTTGAGATTTTTGTACGCATTAAAAACATAATAAAATGTTTCCGAGGTCAAAAACAAAAACTTGTTTGAAGACAGTTTTTGTAAATTTATTTGTGAATATTTCAAAAAAAAAAAGTTCCGTCACGAATTGAGTCCATTATGGAATTTTGAAAACAATGTTTTCCTGGACCGGTTTGCTATTGCGAATGCCTGAAATTTAGTACACTATGTTTTACTAATTATATTGCCTACTATGTACACACTATCTCGTAGTACGCAGTGATGTCTTCCATAACAAATAACTATCGTTGTCGCCTTCTGAGCAGTGTCCACTAAGCCTCATAACAGCATGTTATACCAGAGAGGATTAGAGTGACAGATAGGGATTAATCAGAAGATTGCCCTCCCATCGGGCTTAAAACAGTCACCTGACATAACTGAATGTCCCGTTGAGTTTATTTTTTTTTATGAGTTTGTATTTTTTCCAGTTGTGTTTTGCTTTGAATCCATGAAGTGACCAAGATTCCAGTAGCGTCTGGCGAAGAGTAACTGATGCTTGCACATTCCAGGGAGGTCCCGATTAACGTAGTAACATCTGGAAGTTTCTAGACAATAGTAAACTTAGTCGGGCTATATAAACACAACGCGGCTGTAGTTCAGAAACAAATTCCGCGAACTGCCAAAACAGATACATTCCATTACATTCCGTCACTAAAGTGCTGTTATAGAGTGCGAACTAATTAATTTATTTAAATTGGTTACATTAAATTGGCGTATAGGCAGGGGCGTATTTACGGCGGGGGTGAATGGGACTGATACCTCCCAGAGGGTCGAAAAGGTGACGAATTTTGTTAATCCCTACATTTTCGTCATCCCTACTGTGTGTTGACGAGTAGCACTGTTGAAAAAGAAAGACGTGAATACACTTCACAAAATACTGTTTACTAACTAAATCTCAGATTCAATGATGTCTAACTTTCTGACCTCACACACACAATAAACATAACAATTACTATGTTGGAACTTTTATCAAGCTTTCACTACAACGTTAATTGTCAATGAGCATTCCAAATCAATAAAAACCAAAAACCAGCAACTAAAGTCCAGACTACTATTGCAACGTGAGCCTTTGTCTCAGCCATGAAATAACACTTGATAACAACAGCACTATACATACGGTACGTATAATTTTGGGTAATAAAGGAATTGCCCTCTTATGAGTCTTATAAGAGCTGAATTTTTACCACATTAAATGACCTCCAAGACATTTAATTTTGTAAAGTGTAAACAGGAGCTTGTTGTTTGGTAAACAGCAAGGTACAAGAGTTGAAAATAAGGTCCATATTAATATATAAGTTCCATGGACCGGTAGCTGACAGAAATAATTTCCCATACAGTCACTCTGCTTAAGACAGTAACAGAAGAAATATTATTCCAGATACAGAAATGTAATTGATTTCTTTTTAAACTTTACATAGATTTTTGACATGATAATGTCTTTTAGCTGGACATCGTTTGAAACTTTCTGTAACATTTTATTTACCGTCACGCTGTATGATTATTTACCGTCATCATTGCGTGACGTCATTGTGATTGTTGTAAATAAAGGTTTGTTTTGACACGTCGCAATAAATATATATATATATATATTATATATTGTGTTATATTATATATATATATATATATATATATATATATAATGTGTTAAAAATAATATCACTGCAAACAATTAAACCAGATTTATAAGGCGTCCTGAAAGTTTAATATCAAGTGTTAGCACAATTTACCAGCCGGGAATCGTTAACTAAAACCGCGACCGCTAACATGCTAACGTCGTCGCAGATTAAAGACCTAACAAGCAAACAACACTGCATAGCTGTAGACAGGTTATTGTCTCTAGTTAATGGTTGTCTTCGTATGTGATTCAGCTAACGATCCTGCATCTATTCATTAAAATATTTGTCTGTACTGCACCGTAAATGCAAATCTACTTCCTCTTTACATTTAATTACTCACCGCAGAAATGTGAAGATATAACACAGATACATAATGTCATTGGGATTGTTGTAAATAAAGGTTTGTTTTGTGTTGTGGTGAAATACACTGCTGCTGGTATATAGTAACCATAACGTGGCGACTGACTAAAACAGCGTTCGACAATGGATAGCAGCGACGAGAAGGCTCAGATCAAGAAACGACAAAATGCCGAGCGAGCAAGAAAGTATCGGGAACGAAAGAAGCTCGAGAAGGAACAGCAACGAGCGGCTGCTGTCGGCGAAGCTTGGGTACCAGCGGCCCCATCGCAACAAAAACGATAGCAAGATGACTTCATGCGCGAAGAATTGAACGAGTACTTAATAAATACACCGTTCGCGTCGACGATGACTGAGCAGGAGAAAATCGATGCATTCTACAACATGACACTGGCAGAGAAGCGAAGGAAAACCAACGAACGAATAAAACGTTGTAGATTGAATGAGAAAATTGAGATGGCAACTAAACGAGCGAACGAAGCAGCTGAATTCGAACAGGCAATCGCTGCGGTATCGCCAAACCGCTTGAAAACTTAAGAGATAGCAGCAGATGCGGAATTCACGAAACGATTCGACGACAACGAGTTCGGTTACGCCTGCTCCGTCTGCGATCGCTTATGGTTCGAGAGATTTGCGACCACCGCCACAAAAGAGTCAACACATACTGGCTGCTGAGTTCCCCGACGACGATGTAGCTAGCTTCAAAGTATGCGAAACGTGTTACAGGTCCCTAGCACTCGAGAATATACCCAACTTGTCAAGATCCAATGGCTTCGTGTACCCCGAGTATCCCGATCATTTGCCACAGCTTGATTGTATAACTGAACGTCTGGTCTCACCGCGTCTACCGTTCATGCAGATACGACGCCTGCGGTTCGTATTATGGTTACTGACTGACTGATTGTTTCTTTTGCGCAAATGTTGCGTTTAGCTGGCGGCTGAAAGACATTATCATGCTCTTAAGCTTTTACCATTTGGTAAACGGTACTGTATCTTTTTTTGTTAGAAGAAGACAAAAATATTAAATAATTAATTAAAATTTCATACTTCTAACGACTATTAAAATAGTTCATATTTTCTCAAATCCTTTTTTTTAATTTCTAATGTCTATCACTACACACTAACACACGCGCGCGCGCACACACACTGACGTTGACTTTCTACGAGTTTGGTAGAAAGCAAAATTAAGATTTAAATAGTTTACGTTGAAAAAGTAAACATGCCTGCACTGGTAACGATTGAATGATTTCGTCGTCTTCATGTTGTTGCAGATTTTCTTCGGATTTTCTCGTGAACCATCGTTAGTCATGAACCTCAATTTCAGATTTGAGAAATTTCAGATTTGTTGTCTACGTAAACAAGGACAATAATATTTTTGAATACAATATTTTCAAAATATTTTATTAGGTTACTGTTATGTGGATAAAGCTGGGAAAACCATGTACTCTATGAACTTTCCACAAGTAAACTGTCTGCAAAATGTTATTAAATTTTAATAATATATTATTTCATATTTTATTGCCGTTATCAGCAGAATATTGCTATGCTAAGGAAATAAATAGTACCGCATCGTTGGCTGGCTACGTGACCTTGGCATGCCGTGGCGCGGAAGGTTGTTCCAGTCGTTTGTAGATCATTCTGCACGATAGAACTGCATAACGTTCTGGATTGTTAGAGATGGTCCATGCCCCTTCCAGACATTATTCGACTACTCTACCAGCATTCAGGCCCGCTATCTTACAACACATAGCGGGCGGATGCGTAAATATTGGATTTCTAAACGTCCCAGTTCAGTTCAGACCTAGCGATATTAGGGTGTGTTCGGAGTTATTGCTGCGGAAAGTGATTATTGTGTTAGTCAGTGCAAAACTGTAAAAAAGTGCCATTTATTATTATGTGTTGTACAAATTAAATTTGATTTAATGTACAATAATTCTAACTGTTGTGTCTAATTAAAGTATATGTAATTAGTAACTTCAATAGTGTTTCCACTGTAGAGCACAACGATATGTGTAACCATCTGAGTATATTTCTTAACATTTAGAGGAACTCTTACTATAATTTCGAACATTTTTCTAATCTTTGAGGGTTTTTGTTTCTAAATAAAACAGCTCCACTCGAGAGCAAAACGTGCCTATGTTTGGCGAGTCCACACAAAAGCGATAAATCTTTATTCCTGGTCTCCTCAGTTTAAACGCTGTCAGCAGCCAGCTTAGCCTCTTATTCGTTGTTACCACTACTCATCCTTTCTCTACTCTTTGTTCACTTTCTACTTTTTTTCTGTCGACCTTGTACCCTTTGTGATTTATATAAGGTTCTAAAACTAACAAACAAAAAATCTAACGTTTTGCAGTTAGTGCCACCAATTTTATTTAAACAAATAAATAAAAATATACTAGAATACTATACTTTTTCATATATATTATGTAACGTGATGTTTCCCTCTACATAAAGAATATACTCTAATCTAAATAAGTATCTTACCACAGTAATGAAGAACAAAAATTAATTAAGTAAGGGAGGAATTATATTAACTAAGTCTATCAACCAGGAATAGATAAAGAAATAATCGTTAAAGAATTATAACCAGAATGAAAACATAAAATAAACTTGAAAGCCAATGTATTATATAACTTGACAAACAGACATCTAAAAGACTAGACCAGATTATATAATTTTGACATTAAAAGTTACCCAATAGATTAGTAGAATGAGAGAATAAACCATACTACAATATAGAAACCATAAATGATTAACATATAAACCAAGTTATATTTGAGAATAAGAGAAATCAGTTATGTAACAAGAATAACCATTAAACTAGAATTCAGATCTAAGACTGAGTTTGTACACTATCATAAGAATAGAATTGTAATAAAAAAACTAGAGATTTAGGAGCATAATCACATGTCTTGAAAAGAAAAATTGATAGACAATGATAATTAAAATATGAAATAACACAGCATTATTATTAACAATGTATAACTAGTAACTGGTAACATAACCTTGAAAGAAATGTAGGACAAGGGACTATAATCCTTGATTAAATATAAAATATACTGAATGTGTAGATAATATAATATCTGTGAGTAAATAATATACCATTTGAGAAATAAAGTGGAGAACTTTATGTTGTAAGAAGGTTGTAAAAGTGTTAATTTAGTGTAATAATGTAGTAGAGTATGAGGTGAATGAAGCCTAATTTTGTATATTGAAGAATAATAGGAGTATAAGAGAGAATGTAAAATAACTCAATTTATAGTATAAAGTATGGCAATTGACCTAGCTCCTGGCCAATGATGTTAAATCAACCAATATTATTGTTTTGAATAAAGAATAACATGATTAGGAAGAAATCAATGTCAAACAACAACATGCTTCTACTTAATAGTAGGACAAAGACCATATCAGAATCACAAATTTCAGAAACGACACATGTGACATTTTCATTGTTGTGAGAAAAACAAAAAAAACTTTTTTGTCGAAATTGTTTGGAATAAAATTTTGGAAAAATTACCTTGTATTTAATTAACTATCTGACACCCTGCAAACTAAATTTAATGTCAATCTGTCATTATACAAGCCTATACGTTATGTTTGAAAATTTTGCACATGTGTCGTTAATGCACTCTACAAATTTTCCGAATGTCTTTGAATGGTTTTAAATAAAGAAAAACGTGATAAATGAATATTACAATATTTATTTACAAATTACAAGGTATTATTGATATAATACAAACTACATAGAAGTGAAAAGTATTTACAGAGTCTCAGGTTTTGTGAATCATCAAGCTTGTGATAAAGTAAGACCGACCAGTTAGTCGTCGTGGGCTGTGCCATCGTCATCACTGCAATCAACTGCTTTTGTTGAGGGCCAATTCAAAATTTCATCATAAAAATCTTCATAGCCAATAATGTAATTTTTCAGCTTTCCTATACCAGCAATTTTTTTGGCATTGATTGGAATTTTGCCCATTGGATAAGCTTTTAACGACGGAAGAATAGGTGCAGCTTCAGTTTTGGCAAGGGAAAATGTGTTAGATGTCAGACCACCTATGAACTCCTTAGCTGTAACTGTTCCTTTGTTTTCATTCTTATAGATAAATTGTCTATAAGTTGAAACCTTGAAAGTTACTTTGGCCATTTTTGGAATTCCACGACCTGCTCTTTCTTCTGAGCAAACTGTCTTTTTGTAGAATCTAGGCCACCATGTATGGAAGTTTATTATTGTCTCTGTTTCAACATAATGTAATTTGAATCTACCTTCCTTACCTGAACGTAAGAACAGTTCACCATATTGTTCTACCAAGTAGATTCTGTCTGTTTTATTTAAAAAACGTTTTAGAGAACCGAAATCACGGTCACAAGGCATGAACGAGTGTCCTCGAACCAGGAAAAAATGAATGATGCAGTCAAATCTTCCTGTGTCACATAGGCTCAGAAGAAACCGCACCACCGTGTGGTTTTTGTTCTGTCCACCTGTGCAATCACTGAAAAGGTGGAATTTTTTCACCGAACTTGGTAAAGTTTGAATACATTGACACAAAAAAGTACATGCTTCGTTTGGTGACTTACTTGCTTGTCCCTCATGATATAGATACAAGTCAGCTATGTCCATTTTTAAGTTATGAATACAAAAAATATTTACAGACAGTTGCCTCAAGTAGTAAACCTCTTGTACTGGAATGCGAGGCAGGGGTTGTGTTGCCATAAAGTCAAAGGCAAGTGCAACAGTATCGTCATCCTCGTTTTCCGATGCAACTTGTAGAGCGTTATAAAACTTTTTCGCACGGCTTTTATGTAACATTTGTTCAGCTGCTACATTCCGTTTAGCATTGTCACTCAAGTTTCTATCTTTCATTTTCATAGAGAAACCTTCACAGGTACTACAAACGTCTATCTGTGGTCTTCCAAAACTGTAATTAAAATTTTCGTTGAAAAACTCCCTAAAAAAATCATACTTCACTTTGTTTTTACATTCTGGATTGGCTTACAAAAACATGTTGTGCATAACCTTAATGCTTAATCTAGCGTCCAATTACTTATTTTGCCTTCCGCCATAGTGAGTTTCTTTTACCTCGTATTTCGCTATGTGGTTATAGATCAATTGGCAAATTTCGCCGTTAATAGCGTTTCCGCTTCTCCATTTGCCCATAAGATCACGTGGACTTTTTCCAGCAATCAAAAGATTACATAAACGACGAACACGACTTACTGTAATCCCCTACTTATAGTTTCATAAAGGTATTTTTACATACCTCTTGGATATGACCATCAATTTTCACATGATAAGTAAAAAAGTTATGTTTTTCTTTAGACTGTCTCTTATCCTTATTCCTACTTTCCTCTTGCTCCATGTCTTCCTCAACGTTTTCGTCAACTTCCGGGTTTTCAGTACCACTAGGCCTACGTCTTCTCTTTGGTTCTCTTCTTTCAACTATACTTTGGAGGAAAGTATCTTGTTCATTCTTGCTGCATAGGGAGTAAAAATATTCCCACAAATCGCTTTTACTTTCCTCTGATACATTAGCGTAGCATCTTTCAGCACACTTACAATTAAACGTATCCTGAATTTTAGCAGGAACATTTTTACCTTTATAAGACGTGTAGGATTCACCTTTTACTCTGCCTTTTTTGATTACGTTCCTTTTGTAAGTTTCTTCGTTAGTCACTCCTTTCATTTTTTTAGGCTTATCACTAATTTCACCACAATCACTTTCACTCGACATTGTAACAAGATGTTTGATGTTTGGAAAGGTAAACAAACACTAACCTCAATGACTTTTCGCTCCAATAAACAACTGTGCAATAATGCGTATAAATCACAGCTGTTGCTATCAAAACAGGTTAGGAAGCAGGCGTACCAATGAAATCTAGGATCAAAGAAAAAATTCGTCCAGTGCAGAAAGAACACATGTGATTTCACTTGTGTTGTTTCTGCATTGGACGAATTTTTCGAAGTAGATTTTAATGCCTTAAAAGTACAGCACATGTGTCATTTCTGCACTAAACGATGCCCCCAGAAATACTGAATAAAATTCCATTCTTAACTCAATACCGCCAAAAATGTCACATGTGTCGTTTCTGCAATTTGTGAATTTCAGGCCTAAAACTTATAATAGCTTATGTACAATATGTCACGAAAAGAATTATGTAATTATATTAAGCCATGATTAATCTACAGGTGCTTGTAAATTAATCATGAGAAGATAATTCACCAGATAGGTACTTGGACATGGTGACCCTACCTAGACTGAGTATGACAAATAAAAGAGATTGTAAGATATATAACAGGTTTTAAATAACCAAATGTATTTCAAAAGATTATAAAGTATATTAGAATTAAGTATCAGTTGTTACAGTGTATAATAGTTATGCCATTTAATGTAAGATGTAAAAATAGTCATAGTGACCCAACTCAATGTTAGGCCTATTAGAGAATTTAAGACTTTTATAGCAAGTTAAGATTTATTATCATGTTTAATACTATTAAAAACATTTAATAACAACATAAAAACATATTTACAAGAAAGGAGACAAAAATTGTAACAAAAAACATCAATTTTAAACTAATCTATTAGTATAGGCGAGTCATTAAAAATTGTTTATTTTCTTATTAATGTATAGAAATATATCATGTGTAATTCCAAATATTAAGCAAGCAATGCAATACTAATAAAATTTTAATAATTGTAATTATCATCAGAAACCAATGTTAGTTTTAAGAATTTTGTGAAATTAGGATATGGAAGCTGAATACTAACAACAAAGAAAAGGACGCTAAGTTCAACTGTCTAAATAAAATGACGTAATGATCATTGACCATGATGTAATTATTAACCAATTACAATTTTATGTTTAGAGAGGGTGAACCCCACACCCAGAAGTGTCGATATCAAAACGAGACGCGAACCATCGACTATAAATAAAAAATCTCAGCGCATCGAGATCAATTCGTGTATCATCATCCAAAGGAGTAACTACGGTTCTTCGCGTCAAAATTAACCTAAATTAATAGTTCGAATCAGCTTAAACGAGGTTAGGTGTTCCAGGTCAACAAGAACATAACCCCGAAAAAGTATAAAGTGTTGTGAGTGAGTGGTGAAATAAAATGGGCAATCAAGTGAATTAATAAGTGAATTGTGAATAATAAACAGTGAATAACAAAAGGGAAGTATAGTGTAAAATACTTGGAAAATATTTTAACCAAACTATAAATCATAATATTGAAATAACTTCACTACTGTATTTACACACGATATTTCACTACACCATAACAATAACACACTAGTAAATTTTTAATTCCTTAATTATTATTCAATGAGTTTCATGTTGGAAACTATTTAATACTTTCACAGGAGGATAACCTCAACTTAGCCACTGTTCGGCCTATGTGAACATTTTATCATTGTTAGACATAAGATATTATTGGTGTCCACCATAATTAAGTAATTATTGTAAAGTTTAATAACTAGTGGCAGTTAATTTCGTTAGTATTGTTGTAGATCAAAAGAATTCATGCCTGAGAATATTATCAAACAATTTATATTAAACTTTAATTAAAGTAGTGTTGCCAACATACTGAGCTAGAATTATCATAAGCCAGGTCAATTTATTGTCGAATCAGATGTCATTTAAATGAAATTAGAAACAATCAAACATAATTGAAGGAAAATAATAAATGAATTGTTAATCAAATTAATTTCATACGACTCGTTATTTTCATAATTGATATTTTTATTTAGGAAAGTTGGAATTTTCAAGCAACCTTAACGATTACGTTGGCAGTGCCGAATCTGGAGGCGCTACGTATTATTTAAATTCTCCAACCAAAACAAAAGAATTAACATCAAAGTGAACAAGAATAATTATATTATATTAATGATTTCAAAACACCAAATAAATTATTGATTTCTTTTATAACTATAAATTTATGGAATGCTAATCTAAGGTTCCATATGGCGCCCAATTTAATTTAAATCCACTCGTAAATAAATTTCGATAGGGGTGATTCATATCAAATACAATTTAATTTATTAACTGAATAAACTTTACAAGATTTGACAATACAAAGACGTAACGACTGAGTAAGTATATTATAAGTAAGTATACAAATATGTATAGGAACCAAACATTAGAGCAGAACGAGTCATTTTGAACGTTACATAATATATTGCAACAGTACAAATGTATAGGTTATTGTGGATTGCACGAAGTAATTAAAATAATTAATTAGAATAAATAAATAATGCATTTTGTTAATAATAATCGTTCAGCTTCCAATGTGAACGATCAAACTTTCATGTTGGAACAGGTGAATCACGCCAGCTGCTCTGGCTCTATGTACACGCGTATGTTACGTCTGTGTGTGTGTGTGTGTGTGTGTGTGTGCGTGCGCGCGCGCGCGACCTGTCCATTCCTGAAAAGCGCCACCCTTCACGAACGCTATAAATTTTTTGCATTTATTTTATTTGTAATACTTGTGTGTACAATAGCACAAAACCAAATACACCAAAATGTGTATAAAAATTAGACAAATGTGTGTATAAAAAATAGTGAAGAACGGATAAAAAGTGTAATTATAGGAGATTAAAAATAAATAGTACTTATGTTAATTAAGATAAAGAAAAACGGTTTGTGCATGATGAACACATAAATTACCGACAGAATGAATATCGGGTAATGTGCAAAAGACTTCGCAATTCGCGAAGACGAGCAAATTAAGTGTGACGAGAATCGTGGCTTAGAAGTGACGCTCTCGACAATCTCAAACATGCAGAATATTGTCGAGACACGATTTTGGCGCCCTGGGTATAAATATAGGGGACGCGCTAACATCATTCTCTTTCTCGTTCAATCATCTTGGCAGCCGGAGGCTCTGCCGGACGATAGCTCTTCCTTGTTCGACCACTGATGCGGCCGGAGGAACGAATAGAACTCTTCCTCAATCAACCATTGTAGCGCCCGGAGGCTCTGCTTCAAGAGTACAACTCTTTCCTGATCGACTACTGTCGCAGCCAGAGACTTAGAAACAACAACACTTATATCTCAACAGCAGCAGTCAGGGACTTCACGACTACTCAACATTTCGTGTGAGCACTTGCAACCTGAGCCCATGACGGAAGACGAGGGAGCAGCCAAGTACATGCAGTAATCCAGAGTACGAAAATCCGATGGACTAAGGACCAGGACTCCAAGACTCCAGGACGACAAAGGAGCATCCAGTATCCAGGACCGAAGAGGACACGCTGCGATGTACCACAACAATTAAGGTGACAAATAACCACGCACTTGAAAACCGAGACTTAATCAAAAGACAATAAGTAACAAAGAAAAAAAGAGACAATTCAATTCAAATATGAATCAATAAATTGTTATAACTGTAAATATTTGTGTATAATAATTAACGTAATCTTTAAGAATGTTAAACGATAATCAGTAACGGATAAGCTATAATTTGAAATCTATAATAGATAAAGTCATTAGAAAATTCTATTAAAAGTCAATGCATATGCAATAAATTAAAAAGAGATTAGGTGATTAGAAAATTAGATAATCTAATCACCATAATACAAATGAGCTAGCTGAGAGCAATATAAAAATTATAACGATGTATTAGAATATAAGGTGTATAATATGTCTATGTGTAGTATAAGAGTATTACTTATGTGTAATAATTAGACGTGCAAATAATAATGATTTTGATTCATAACACAAATAAGAAATTTATTAATAAATATTGAAATGATTTTTAACCAGATTATATAGCGTTATTATTATTACGATTACACCCATCTTCATCAACCACTCGAATTTAATGTGTTGTAGTGTTATATAAAGATTTGTCGCACAGTAAAATCGTTTGTAAGGTTGTAAATGGCTTCCAAAAACAGGGGGTTAACACATTAAAACCGTGTAGTGTTGTAATATATATATATATATATATACATACACACACCAGTTCTGAAGTTATAGAATAATTTCTGTGAAACGTGCGTCAGGGTGAAAACAAACCTACTTCCAGTTGTATTTATTTGAAGATATTATATATATATATATATATATATATATATATTATAACGTCTCTTTGTCTTTGTGATAAATATATTTGGTTTGGGTGGCCTCTTAGTTGCGGCGACAAATATATCTAACGCTACCTTTTTTATCTAACACACTTAAACAATATTTTAATGACAGATAAAACGTTACTCACCCGTGACTTGTACTTTACCTGGGCGCCAGAACAAATCCCAGATACAGATGACACGGATACAGCTTAGCTCAGAGCATAGAGACACACAATCTCAGGATTCGTTCAGTGAATGTGGATTCAAGGGGAATCGTTACAAATAACACTTAAGATTTTGTTGAAGGTTATTTAATCAACGTTTAATTATTTTGTTAATTATTTAAAATTGCCAAGTTTAGGACTTATTTCTACCCTAACTCTTATAGTTAATGAGTGTGCGTGAAAAGTGAAGATTAAAACGTCCAAACGACCTATTGTTCTTATCTGGTTTGTTGGAGAAAATTTATATCTCCCAAACCAGTGCTAAAGAACAGGTCTGCAATAATTTGCACGTCCAATACTACACTCCACTTTCCATTCAACACTCCTATACTAACTTGGAACTACTCTTACTAATTAATTACAAAGTGTAAATGTACTTAGTGTCTTTAAAATTGTTTATTGCTTTTATTATTTATTGATTATTTATTTCATTGATCAATGAATCGATTTCTTACTGTTTGATGCGTTGACCGAAGATCGGAATTCGTTGAGGTCCTCCTTTGGATGGTACTGCACAGTAGAAATGATGTTGACCAATCTTGTAGAAAGATGATCTGGCAATTACAGATGCTGTAGCTCTCTGTTGCACAGGTCACTTCACAAGCGGTTATTAATTAATTAATTAATTAATATTTTAATTAATTAATATGGTGTTACACAGCGAGAGTTATTGTAGAACTGTACTCGTTCCTCTTCAACTGCGGACTACTTCTCGAACTGCTTAAATAAAACTTTGCGATGTTGTGAAATTATGCATGTAATTTACACACGTCTAACGCATTGAAGCCCCGAACGAAGAGTAACGCTTTTAACGGTTTTGGGTGAGCGTCAGTTCAGAATACAGCCTTGTGATTGGCTGTTCCAATATTCTCACCCAGTTGGGTACACTCTTCCCTAGTACTCTGGATTTCTTCTTTATTTAGAAGTGTTTGTGTTTTTAATTCATCAGTTACCTCGCTGAATTGTTGGTTAATAAGGGTTACCTTTTGTTCTAACCTTTCATGAAATTCATTTCTAAATTTATTAAGTTTTTCGTCTTGACGCCGAAAATTAGTGTTTACTTGTTTTCTAAATTCCTCTAACGTAGTTTTAACCTCTTCGGTATGTTTATCAAACTTAATATTACTTTCTTCTATTTTACTATTAGTACTTTCAATTTTACTAGCTAAATTACTAGCTAAATTTGCGATTTCTTCATTTTTCTTTGATAATTCACTATTTGGGTTGTGTGAAAACACCTAATCTGTACGTAGCCTAATTCTCTCGTTATTCCTTTTGGCGTTCGTCTTCCGTGTATCTTCTGTAATTGTTAATTATATTAATTGAGATTTTGGCTACTTATTCACTATTTGTGTTGTGTGAAAACACCTAATCTGTACGTAGCCTAATTCTCTCGTTATTCCTTTTGGCGTTCGTCTTCCGTGTATCTTCTGTAATTGTTAATTATATTAATTGAGATTTTGGCTACTTATAGAGCTTTAATTACTGAACACAATGCAGTTTTCAGAATTGCTGTATATTTATTGGTTTTGAAGGTATCGCAGGTTGAACTCCAAAAATGAATTGTGTAAAATTTATGTCCGAACCGGCCGCGTGCGTCACTGTGACGAGGCTAGAGTGAGATAGCTGCTTATTATACGCTCTCTGTCTTGCTTACGGCGCACAGTCTGACCCTTTCATATAACGCTCAGATAGGACGACATATGAATCGTTATAATATATAGCGATGTGTAAGGTCGCATAGAATAAATAAGTCGATATCTAGATATGGAAATGTTTGGCTTTAATTAAAAATTTTCTTAAATTTAGACTGCACAAAATTTACTACAGTTTATATTAGCACAACAAAATTAATAGACAGTTTTTAATACAAATAAAATAAAGTAATCTTTCAGTTTAAATAAATAAATTACTACTTCTTTTATAAATAAAAATTAATAAACAGTTTCTGTGGACCTTCAAGTTTTTACTAAAAATAATTCCTACACTCTAATAACATATATCTTAATTTCTATAAGTTTCTCTGTCTTTTTAGTTTATACTTGTTTTATTTAGTTTTAATATAAATGGGTTCACTTTCCAGAATAAGACGAATGATGCAGTGTTTCTCCTCGTTTCCTGATGAATGTCTACAGATGCTCCTTCCAGGTAGTCGTCAGGATACCGCCGCTCCTCCTGTGGTTCTTCTTCAGGATCTCCTCCTGTGATTCAGCTCTCAGGGTCGTTGTACGGGTTGGGTACTTCTATGACAATGTTCAATTATTAATTATTAGTTAATCATATAGCTCCGGCAGCTTGATATGTTCAAAACCCTAATCGGACAATCTTGCAACTGTTACCGAATTAGCACTCGATTATTCAGTCACGCACTTTACTATTAGTGTTCGTAACTCCTGACAGACCTATCGTACTGAATCAGAGTTAACGATTACACATTATAGAGTAGCGAGACTGCTTCTTTTGAGTTCTACGGTAGACTGATTTGCATCTCGCCACGGATTAAATCAACTGATATATTAGCCAATCTCATTGGTCAAAACCGCTCCCTCACCCTTACCCTACAGTTCAGATAACATTCTACTTGTAAGAAATTGCATATTGGGAATGTAAAACGTGCAAATAATACCGGTGTAATTTTATTGCTTTTCTTGTGGGTGATAAAACCTTTTTTATAAAAAAACTCATATATTTTGTTCTTTATATTATTAACAAACATTACTACCAGATTGGTCTTATTTTTATCCACAATCTGGGATGTCTTATGTCAGACATTTGATTAACATAAAAGTTATTTAATTTAATTCGTTTTGTTTTATTTTAATTCGTAACACAGCTATTCATACGCGCACTCGCCATATGCCTATGCATACGTTCGCACTATTTCATAACACTCATATTTTTTTATACTGTCAAAAATCAACTAAATCTAACAATTATGACATGATTCTTATTGTCTATAATACAATGTTCGAACACGCAACTCTTACTTTGACCAATTCTCATTGAAACATGCTATCATATGTTAAGAGTGAAATTATTATTTTATATGCAAATCTCACCCATTGCAATATATATTGCGATGTACAGGTGTCGCATAAGTAGTCGGTTATATCGTATATTGGAATATTTCGGATTTATTAATGATTTTTTTTTTCAAATTGCATTAATAATTTAATACTGTTTCTGATAACAAAATAAAACTAATGAAAATTTCACTGTTGACCTTTTTTTAAAATTTTAAATAATTTTCTCTTATACCCTTATAATACTTAAATTTTCTCTTATAATACATAAATATTGAGTTCTTTTGTCTTTAAGTTTGTGAGTGTTTTTTAATAAAATTTATAACAAATAATTTCACTTCCCTTTACGATGGATGATGAGATGTCGATGATCCCTTGAAACAAACTCAACTAAGATTTTAACCAATTTCATTGGCTGAAATATTCCTTCACCCTTGCGGCTTAAATTCAAATAACGTTTTTCCTGTAAAACACTGTCTACGGAAAAAGTTAAGCTGACAAATAAAACCAGCCTAATTTTGTTACTTTTCTTTAGGGTCATTAAAACTTTCTTTATAAAAAAATTCATATATTTAGTTCTTTAATTTGTAAACAAATATTACCACTCGATAGGTCTTTTATTTATGCGTATTCTGGTGTAAGTCTCATGTCAGAATTTTCATTTGCACGAAAGTTATTTAGTTTAATATGTTTTTTATTATTATCATCCACACACGCGCTCTCACCATATGCCTACGCATATTTTCGCACCACTTCACAACACTACTTGTTTTCTGTACTGTCAAAAATTAATTTAAACTAACACATTTAACATGTATTTTATTGTCTATTACACAATGTCGGAACCTGCGGTCTTAGACAAATTGTCATTGAAACATGCTATCATACGCTTAGACTTAAATGTGTGTGTGTGTGTGTGTGTGTGTGTGTGTGTGTGTGTGTGTGTGTGTGTGTGTGTGTGTGTGTGTGTGTGTGTGTGTGTGTGTGTGTGTGTGTGTGTGTGTGTGTGTGTGTGTGTGTGTGTGTGTGTGTGTGTGTGTGTGTGTGTGTGTGTGTGTGTGTGTGTTGCACCGAAACATTGCAGAACGCTGTGTAAGAAAAGTTATAAAATTCCTCTCTCATGAGTACATGCAGGTATACAAAATAAGTTTATACAGTTTTTGTTTTTGTTAATTAAGAATAAGTATTTTATTAGATTTAGGACTGTAAAATGAGACACCTTAAGTTGTTCATAATTTGTCCCTTTATGTATATATGTGCATCCCCAGTCCGTGAGTACGCGCGTGCGGGAATCAATTAAAAAATAACTTGAACGAAATGAAACTTGATCAGAGTATAAATCATATTTAAAAGCTACAGTTTTATAATGTCATATGACCGATTCAACATATGTAATTATGTTTTTTATGCAGTCTTACGTGTTGAATATTTGAATGTAGTCATAAACTTTGTAGATGACATTCGGACATGAATCTGCTACATTCTGCAAAGCCTGCCCAGAGCTTGGAGTTATCATGTTTTTATCGATGACGTGGAAAGAAGTTTCAACTAATCGGCACCCTCGATATGTCAGACAGATCTTGAATTTGTACGGTTTCGTCGGGAGTTCTTAGAAAATGCTGACCAAAGCGGAAGTTCTCCTCTTGCGAGATCTTCGTGAGAGGTGTCAGCAGGAACTCAGATCATTATTATAATTTCAATTACCAATCTGAATTATCAGGCAAATTTAAAATATATTGCTGGAATAAAATTAATAATGTAAGTACTAGTGCGGGTCTGTATTATATAGTACTGTCTGCTGTGCGTGTGAGTGGAAGATGTCCACTTCAAGACTGCGGTAAGCGGAACTTCAGCGCACTTGTGTCATTGAATGACTAAACTCGTACAAACAAACCCTGAGATAATAATAATTAACTAAATAAATTTCGGATCTTACGGATAGACGTACGAAGTTAAGCGAACCTACACCGGATTGAAGAAACAGCGGATTCCATAGAAACTCCGCAAACAGTATCAACGTATTCAAGCAGAACGAGCTAAGAGAAGAATTCGTCAGTAAGAAACACCCTACAGATTCAGACATTTACAAAAGAGTCATACAGACTTCAATTATAACTTTGTATGTGCCAAAGGCAATAATTTTTTCTGATTTATTTAGAATTGTTACAGACAATATATAAATATTTACTTTTGATAATTTAAGTGAATATCAACCACCATAATAACAGACTTCTTTATCATTTAACTATCCAACCAAAATGTATCATAGCATAGGTTGCATTTGATTAAATGTCACGTTACAGTATATATAGTCTATAAACAAACATACATTATGTGTGTGTGTTTATTTTGTTCAATAATAAAGTCAGGCAAGGATATTAGACTTAATATTTACAGTAAAAATACAGTAAACTCGCGATTATCCGCGAGCGGTTTATCCACTTTGTGACTTATCCGTGGCAAACCCATGGATATTTTTTATAGGCAGAAATAAGTTGTTTGCTTAATAATAATGCTTCTGTTCCACTAATACTAATATACTATTTTATTAACTATCGTATATAATATTGTTTTAAAATTATGTAAGTTATGTAAAGGTCAGAGGGATGGAACGTGTCACTGCTCACCGACAGGTACAGTATTGTTTGTCGCTCGGCAGCTGGCTACCATGAGTCAGCTTTTAGTCTAGTACTTCACTGCGACTGCGGGAACATTTAATGTTCTCAGTATTTTTGTTTCTATGTTTACGCGGCATAAAAGAAAACCGATGTACTCTACCACCTTAGTTAACGGATGTGAAAAATTATATTATTAACGTTGAACACCACCTGTGATGTTTACCGACAGGTCATCAGTTACTTCACTGACATGTATGTTTTTGACATTTTCAATTCATTAGTTTTCGGTAATTCATTCGTGAAGCTAGTCCCTGTTGCGTATGAAAACGTGGCAGACGTTCACTTAGATTCTGTGTAGGCTTATTAACTTTTGTTCGTATCCATGTAGTAGCTTCTGAAATACCCAATGTAGATGATACACCGATGATGCACATAAACCAATTTATCAGTACAACTTATTCTGACGAAATGTCAGTTTGTGTGAATTAATACTTAAACTGCATAGAAAATGTGATTATTAGTTGCACCGTTTCAGTAAACTGCTGTTGCTACTTGGTAACATCCCGCTTAATAGGCGGTTTTCACAAGATGAGGCTCTTAATGAGTCTTGATGAGCGTCTTAACGCGGTGGTACTGTATTGCTTTGCTTTAAATAAACAGCTAATGTTAATAAAGAATTTTCGTTCTTTCTGCCCTTTTTTGTACATGTTGCGGATTATCCGCGGCGATAGCTCCATCCAATTCCGAGGACAGTCGGGAGTTTACTGCTTATTGATTTTATAGATTTGATACAAAGTTTAATCTGTAACTAAACACGTATTGATTTTTATTATTAAATCATAAAGTTTGCCACGTAAAATAACTTCAAAATAAATATAATTTGAAACTCCCCCACAAATTTTGTATAATTTTTTTTTTTTTTTTTTTTTGAGGGGGGTACTTAAAATTTAATAACTAGCCACTAGGACTAGACGGAAGGATACAACGGCTGGACCCATCTCGACAGGACTTGCAAATAAAACAATCAGTTAACAACCCTTCTTTTTATTGGTGCTCGCTCATCTTTATACAGTCAATATAATCAATAAGCAAAATTTTCATGGTACCGGCAATAATTAATTATTCAGTGTTCAATACAGTGTTTGACAATTGACTTCTGTGTATCTCAGATCCGTTCTTAATTTTCATTTTACGAACAAAGATGTAGACTTATATACATTTAGTACATATCAATAATAATCGCCAATGCTGATAACAATAAAATAATTCAAGCATAACAGGTGGATCCTTATAGCACCATTAAAAAAATAAGTATATCACCAACGTATATCCACCTGTCTAGTTCTAACAAAATCTTAATCTTTCTGAACATGAAAATACTGTTTATGTCTTGGCCTTTATACCAATCATTATATGTATGTATACTATCTGTCTCAATGAGAATTGCCAATAGCAGTAACAACCAAAATTATCAAGTAGTATACAAAGTGGATACGTTTTGACACAGTTAAGACTATAAATTTTGACATGTAGTTGTAACAAAATTTCGATCAGTATAACAAAGAAAAAATACGGTTTATGTGTAAGTCTTTACATCCATAACACATACTATATATATCCCATTTCTGTTAATGCATTGACAATACTAATAACAATAGTAATTAATTGAGCAATATAGAAGGTAGGTCCTTTAACACAGTCAATAATAATGACAAATATATATATATATATATATCCACAGGACGTGTTCTAATTTTGATTCATCAGAATATACAAATACTGTTCAGGTGTATACTTTATTTGTGAAATGAAAACCGGTGTGGTGTTGCGGACGAGATTTTATAAACGGAATCGGCCCACCTGCACATTTGTAGACTTGGCAATACCCGTTAGATCCTGTGAAGAAAGGTGGGTGAGGTTGATGGTTAGTTCATCATTCCGGCTCGTTTCCTTCTATCCAGCAGTCTTTTGATGTTGAGGAGCATCTCTAAGCCTGACGGCAATGGGGGAGTGTTCTAGTGTCCAGCTCTGACGATGTGACGGTTGTAGTTGTCATCATCAGGTCATTCACCGCTCTCTTGGCCTGTGCGAGAACCCAAGAACAAATTTCACTTGTAGAATGCCGTCGGGAAATATAACCACCCACAAGCTCACTCGCTCCAGTACAAAGAAAGCCACACACACACACTGTGGGAATTTTTTATCCACACTACCACTCTGTTGTTAGCTATATTGCTCAGTGTAATCACGAAGTCTGAATTCACATTTACGTTCAAATTAACATTTCCACCATTCAAGGCCCTTACATTTATTTTGATTTTTTACCTTTTAGCTTACTTCTTTTACCTTTAATCATTCAAACAGTTAAGTATAATTACCATGTGCTCGCCCATCTACCGGAAGTAAAATATGAGTCACACACATACAGAATTGCCATACATTCTCCCCTTAATTAAACAGAATTAAATACGTAACCCCTTATGCATACATAACAGTGAATAAAGAATTTTCCTCACCTAAGACACTCTATAAATTACTACTCCATATTAGTAGAAGAAACCCTTGCTTGCCACGCCGCCAGACCTCGAAGTGCTCCGTGGAATGATCGAGACGAAAATGAGAGAAAGACACGGTTTCTTTAAAACACGTGGCAACGGAAAACTAGCCTGTAGCAATCGGTCAATCAGCTGATTAACCGCCCACTCTATAACATCGCCGCGAGACAGTAGCGGCGCCCTGAATTTCGTTACCGTTCGCCAGCGCGGCATTTTACATAGATAATTACGACTTTGGCTGTCTTCTGCTACGACGTCACGGCGCGATAATATAAACTCGCCGGGGCAATACCTTTGCAACGGCACAAATTTACCGCTTATTTGTTTAACCTTTAAACAATTTTTTACTTACTTAGTTTTGCAGGGTTCCCTCACACCCCTACACCCTACTGATCCACCCACTGGGACAGAAAGACACCCAGTAGAGAAACAAAGGATAAGTATGATAGAACGGGTCATGAGGAAATTGGTATACTAGTACATTTGAAAAAGAAATAAACATGAGGGATTCAGTGTTGACAAGTAAGAAGACGACTGTGACAAGAAAGAATAGAAGACAGAAAAGTACAACGCCTATAATAAATCACGCCACAAAATTAATGTAGCAGATCAAACAAGTGCAATCAGAAAATTCCATCCTTCACTCCCCTCCGAAACTTCGTTTTGTCACTAAAGAGACTGAGGACGTCAACAAAGATGTCGGCAACTTCAATGTACCTCACATGTGACTACATGATCCTGCATGTCAACCAATAAACTTCGATCTTACACGAAGTGTGTAGATAGGGACCGTCAAGCCAGTGGTCATGTGCAATCCAGTGGTAGTGTTTAGTATCTAATTCAGTAGTTGTTTGTTTTTGTTGTGAAACTGTTAGCAGTCATGGGTGCAAAGTATCTTACTTCCCCCATATCCGAAAAATAGACCGTCCGCGACACCGACACTTGAGTCATGAATACGAGATGTCAGTGTGTTGTCTGCGTGCGTGTTGACATAATGACACGATATGATTTACTCAATCCTGTGTGTTCTTCGCAAACTGTTTGTTGTTACGAATTTTCAAAATGTGTATGGATATACCGGTATTCGTGTATTTATGTTCTAGTGTTAGTGTGTTAATGTGTGTTTTGTGTTATTTCTGTCTGACGCTAATAGTCGTAATATTATAATATAAACTTACCCATGTAAAAAAGGCGATCGTTTTTCTATTAGATAATCAAAACATTTTTTAAACATTTTAATGAAATAACCATGAGTGACGGGAGGAAGACCCTTAGTGGCGCTGCTTATACAAAAGCAGCATTAGCAAAAAATAACATTATATAAAAAGAACAGGAAGAGTAAAGAAGACTAGAAAAAGTTTCAACTTTTTTCGGAAACCCAACACTGGGCATGAATCTTCTGATAGCGAAAACAACGTGGAAATCCAAAAATCTGATGAAACAAAAGACTTTCCTCCAATCGAATTAGACTCAACTATAACATATCCTAATGCAGATGATATTGTAAATAGCAATGAAATTGAAACGCCAATCAAACAACAACAGGAAGATGATTTCAATAATTCCTATACTGAGTGTAGGCCTAACATTGCTGAACTGGTCAATAATGAAGACTTTTCTAATCCAATTCCTCAGACGAGCACAACTACCACGGAACAATCTGAAATATATGACGATAAAGATTCTAAGCATAGTAGCAACACTATGGTTTATGACCCTGCGTTATGGCCTACCAATGACAACACTCGAGAACATGTCCTAAAAAATGGAATAATTCAAGACATTTCCAAAGTAGATTTTAGCCGTTCCAAAAGATTCATGGGGGGGACAACATCGCTGTCTAACTCAAACCCTGTTTAAAACTACCTTAATCAATGGACAGGAAGTAAAACGATCTTACATAATGTACTCAGAAATTTCTGGAAAACTTTTTTGTATGCCGTGCCAACGTGTTGGAGGAATTTCAAAATTAGCAAAAGGAGGCTTTGATGATTGGAAGCATGGCAACGAGTATTTAAAAAGTCATGAGAATTCATCAGACCATAAGTCATGCGTCTTAGTAATGAAGAAAAGAATGACCATACCAGAAAGATTTGATTCTCAGCTTTTGATCCAGGCTCAGGATGAAGAAAAATGTTAGCGAAATGTGTTGAAACGAATAGTTGCTGTTGTTAGGTGCCTAGCTGCTGCTGGTCTACCTCTAAAAGAGCACTTCGAGAGATTTGGGTCATTTCACAATTGTGGAAATTTTATTATGTGTATAGATTTAATATCAGAGTTTGATCCCTTCTTAGCAAACCACATTGCCAAGTACGGCAATCCAGGTCAAGGCCATACTTCATACTTGTCATGTTCTACGTACGAGGAATTCCTCAAATTAATGAGCCATAAAGTCACAGAAGAAATTTTAACAGAAATAAAAGCTGCAAAGTAATTTTCTCTGGTAGTCGACTCAACGTCAGACATTCCCCATGTTGATCAACTGGGCGTAATAATAAGATATGTTACCGAAAAGGGAATTCCCGTAGAAAGATTCCTTTGCTTTCTACCGAATGTAGGCCACAAAGCAGAAGGTTTGTTGAACGCTGTTACAGTTGTCCTCAATAAATACGGCATTGACATAAAAAACTGCAGAGAGCAGTCATACGATAATGCCTCCAACATGTCTGGGGAGTAGACTTGACTACAAGCCAGAATACGAGAAATAACACCCTACGGCAATGTACTCCCCTTGCAGTGCTCATTCACTGAATTTCGTCTGTGAGCATTCAACTAGCAGTTGCAAGGAAAGTCGTGATTTTTTCATGCTTCTTAATAATCTTTATAACTTTTTCTCATCGTCTACCAAAAGATGGGAAGTACTCACGGAGTGACTAAGTAAAAAGATAACCTAACCTTAAAAGAGTTGTCCAAAACACGTTGGTCTGCACGGGATGATGCTTGTAGGGCATTAAAAGCAGATTTAGATGAAGTAATAGGAGCACTTACAATTATTTCGAATGACGAAAGAGAAAAGGCAACTACAAAAAGAGAAGCATACAGCTTCCTCCGTCAACTTTGTGGTTGGAAGCGGGTTGGGGGGGGGGGCGACAAGTTGCCGGTAGCCCCTAGGCGGCAAAAGTATAAATCCGCCTCTGCCCCTATCAGACGTCTTATGCTGTCTATGAGCATTCCTCTCCTTTTTAAAAGGAATCCCAGTTTGTCAGAGAATCGCTTTGTGAACTTCGATGGTCTGTCCCTTCTCACTGGGATGTTGTTTCTCATAGGTTCAACAACTGTAGCGTTAAAATATTCGGCCGCAGAATTATTGTCGCTGGTTCGCAGAGTACGGAACCAATTTAATTGCTTCAGCTATACATAAAGCCTTTGATAGTTTCCAGCAGGATAAACATAGTAAGTGCTGTTGTACTTCCTTCTTATCTAATACGGGCTGTTAATTTTATTTTCTGAGGATGTACATATTATTTAAAGTGAACATATTTTTACGATTTAAAATTATTTGCACGAAAACGGTTATCGGTTTCCAGTGCAGCCAAAATGTTGCTTTTAGTATAAAATTAAATCAGTGGTCTCCAGTGTCCGATTAATAAAAGTTTATTTTAACTACAATGTAAAAATACGGATGTCAATAAATTTATATATATGTATAATTTGGGATACATAAATAAATATCAACATTTGGACACTTTCCATTTGATGATGTCTCTGTAGTGCAAATTTATGCTGATCCTTCTTGATGTTCCTCTCTTCCGTAATGTCCAGCGACTTCTTCAGCCTTACTGTTCACAACTCATCGTTTTATCCATACTCTTCCTGCGTTCTCCTCTCCTCTGTCAGTCTGCAGAGTCGACTCCTTCAGTTGTGTGCTTCTTGTTTTCCCGCTAAGTTCTCCCCCACAGATATCTCTGGTTATTGACATCTTCAACTTGTGATTATTATTTCTACATAGGTGTTGCCATTCCTTTTATAGCTTAGTATATTTCTGTAGTCTCTTCTACTGCGATTCAGTCGTAGGTTTAAGAAACAAAATCAAGTAAAACAAGATACTTATAACAGGCCTGTTCGTATTACCACTGTGTCCACCGTGCTTAACGATTTGTCAGGCAAATCGTGTAACGTGTAATCGTGTTAACGATCAGTAGATTTCAATCTTTTTAACTGCTTAACTTGCATAGTTTTACTCAAAGCCAAAAACTGCATATAAATAATTTTGTAAAATTTATTTTTATGAGCATCAAAACTAATTCTGTTACAATAAAAGTTTTACAGCTATTATTTATATTATTATTATAATTATTAATAGAAAAATTTTAACAAGAATACATTTTTTTATTTTGTAAATTACAAATGTTTCGATAGTCCGTTATTTCAACTATCATAATCAGATATATATCAAATATCTAATGATGATAGTTGGATTACTATCGAAACATTTGTAATTTACAAAATGAAAAATATATTCTTGTTAAAAGTTTTTTTTTATTTTTAATAATAATAAAAAATAACAAGAAAAATTTGAGCATACATGAATATAAGCTATTATATAGCACGTTACAAACGTAAGTTATTGTATTTTTACATAACTTTTCAATAGATATTGTGTTTAAAAGGTTTTGTACACTTGAGTTGCTGTATTACTGTTAAAGACGGTTAACATTGTAAGCTGCTCTGGTTGACAACGTGGTGACATCGCTACACGGTAAACATGAATCAACGGTTTAGTTTGAATTGCATTCATCGTTAGAAGTTCAGCGTGTAATACAGAACAGTTGAACAGAGTAATAATCTAAACGTGAAAGTAGCTGTGTTCACGTTCATTGGGCATGCACAACGTGGTAATACAACAGACACTGCATTATACGTAGACAATTTAAGTTTTGCAATCTAACTTCTCTGTGCCAGGGGACGGCAAACGTTATTGAGAGGTAGATTAGGCCTGCCACAAGAGCTATGAATAGAAAACGTGTTTGGTCAAGCGTGTTTAATACAGCTATGGTTCTAAATACGCCATCCCATGCCTCGCCTACTGTTTTCCACGTTTAGGCAATCGCATTACGTCACTACACTAAAAAATGTACGAGTAGTAAATTTCCGGATACGTTGAAATTTATTTACTTATATTTTCAGATTATCGTAAAAAAACAAAAAACAATTCCATCAAAACCACAATATTTTTTTCTTCTTCTTCTCTTCAAGGATTAGGTTATACAAACCTGTTCCGGAACCCACCTCGTCCTCGGACGACCCACGTCTCTTCTACCAATGGCTTTATAGTTCAGTGCCGCTTTCGGCAATCAATCCTCTGTCATCCTTTGCAGATGATCCCACCATTGTCTTCTGTAAGCTGAAATAATTTAATTTATGTCCTTTACTTCGAGTTCTCCTCTGATATCTTCATTCCTTATTCTATTTTGCAATGTATAATTTAAAATATTTCTAAGAAACTGCATTTCAGCACTCTGAATCTTGCCACTTTCCTTTTTTGTCACGACACACGCCTCACTCGCATAAATCAATGTGGGTATTGCAATTCTCTTATAAAATTTAATCCTTGTGCTGTTTCTTGTTTTATTTCAAGAGATTTCTATGCATCTTAACAGAAATATTCCTAAATTTAGCCTATTTATCTATTACTACTGCTGCTAACAATAATAATATAATAATAAAAAAAAATATTAACATAAATATTAAAATCAAAAAATATCAAAGTAATGATAAAATGTAAAGAACACAAACAATAATTAACAAAAATGACTTATCTATATAAATTAAAAGGATGTGAAATGTCGTAACAGCGAACCCAATCGTAATTTCTATCACAGCATAACGGAATTGACTGACACATTCAAACTCAAACAACGTATTTAGAAATTACAGAGATCGGTCACCTGGAAACCTATCACGTAATTGTCAAAATATTACGAAAGGAGCTCTGGTAAACTTGGTTTCCCAATAACCGTTGAGGAAAATTAACTTACAGTTATGAAAAATTTTAGTAATAAGAGAGTTCTTAGTTTTAAGTCAACCTTTTGGCATTTGTATCTTTCCCACCTATCTGTCTTGTCTATCTGTTTGGGGTATATGGATACGATCACTTTGAAACGGATCGACCGACCTTTGGCTTCCATGTCTGTACTTTTACCCCTCAGATCGCTATTGCTTTTTAGTAATAATGGTGTTTAATGGTAGTAATATTGACGAAACCACTGATGCCGCTGTGATGTATGTAACGTGGAATTTACTGGACGCCGAGTTATTTTATCGATTGAAGTTGACTTTGAAATTGGTCAGCGCAATAAGACTATCTTTCCTGAGCAGAGCTTCTGGAGATTGTGGTGGTGAAGGCGGTAGGAATGGGACATAAGACAATAGTGTATATATAGTCATTACTTATATATGTATATATATATATATAAGTACAGCATATACTTAGATACAGTATACTTATATACTTACTTGCAACCTATGTATAATACTAATTTCATTTAAAATAATCTAAAACACGCAGACTTTACATGTTGCCTTTAGTTGTTACCTCTAACCCCTTGGACAGTTTGCAAACTTATTAATTTCGTATACGTACATGACATTAGACCTATGTGCCATTAGTATTAATGCTGCCTTAAAGATAATAACATAATTATAACTCAGATGCATTAATTCAATTTCGTTGGCACGTGTGAACACTTCCTTTTGTGTGTGTGTGTGTGTGTGTGTGTGTGTGTGTGTGTGTGTGTGTGTGTCTCTGTGTGTGTGTGTGTGTGTGTGTGTGTGTGTGTGTGTGTGTGTGTGTGTGTGTGTGTGTGTGTGTGTGTGTGTGTGTGTGTGTGTGTGTGTGTGTGTGTGTGTGTGTGTGTGTGTGTGTGTGTGTGTGTGTGTGTGTGTGTGTGTGTGTGTGTGTGTGTGTGTGTGTGTGTGACCTTTTGGCTTTATGTTGTACTACTCTCATTGTTATAGGATGCCAATAAATTCACACAAATGAAGGAGTGCTATATTGGGGAGAATCACATCAAATAACTTTTTAAAATTCCAGATGGGATTACAATTAAAGAACATGAATTCATAAAACCAGAGTGTGACATGAAAGGAAAATGTGATGGTCTTGATCAGCAACATCATGAAGGTTTAAGAGGTACTGTATATGAACTGTAAATATCATAGTGGTCAAATACTACATGTTATCAATAAATTAAGTCATGATTGCAATGATGATTCTTATGGACATGTGAATGAATTTTTGTCCACAAAAGAGAGTATTTTTGGTATGACTACGGTACTTGTCATCTGGGGCCATAGGCGAACATCACCTGGCGGAACTGAAGGGCAATGGTACGGCAGGTGAATTGCGAGGGTGAACAGGACTCTACAGCCGAGGTGAAGGCAACCTGTCTAGGTGAAGAACACCCCCAAATCAAAATACTTGGTCCTAAAGGTTGGGGGTTGGGCGTGAGGCTGACGACCTCACCCTGTGAAAAAGCTATTGTTGTGAATGCTCAAGAGAAAAAATTCGGACAGAACTATAGGCAACGACCTGGCAAGAAAAAGGCAAATTATTTTGGTTTCTACACATGGAATGTGAGATCCCTTTATAGACCTGGTGGACTACAAATCCTTGTTAATATATTAGAGGAGTATAATGTATACATAATGACGCTGCAAGAAATAAGATGGACTGGTAAAAGAATATGGGAAAAGCAAAAATATAGAATATACAGTAGCTGTAATACAAATGAGCACGTATTTGAAACAGGATTTATAGTAGGTGATAGAATAAAAAGATTAATAATGGATTTCAAAGCAGTAAATGATAGATATGTAAGATAAGGATGAAAGGAAATTTTTAACATTGAAAATGTTTATAAGGACGTGTCGCACATTTGAAAACGACCGCTGGTGCGTGATCGAAAATGGGAACCGGTGAGTTTCCATAGAAACTACTTCTTTGTTGTCAATAACGTAGTACACATATAAAACTTCGCTTATGAATGCGACTACATTTAACTTATAATCTGTACACTGGTAAATGAAGAATGAATTCATTGATTGGTGAATGAACATAAATATATATATATATATATATATATATATATATATATATATATATATATATTGTAACGCAACAGAAATGCTAGCATTCATGTTACATAAAAGAAGATTCACAGAATAATAAACAAATTGATATTTAACCCCATAATAGAACAGAGATCCAATAATTACAATTATAATCATAGACAAAATTAAATAAGGATGCAAGGTAGTGTTGACTAAAATAAACGAACCTGTAAGGTAAATAATAGCTGATGATATATGTTTAATGAAAAGCAAACCAAAAAATGAAACAATGATTTAATTTATGGTAATAACAAATAAGAATTTTGAGTTAAGAAGTATTATTTTATGACAAAAATTGTTATGATAAAGTTTATGTTATGTTATATCAAATATGTGTTGAGTTAATGAAAGATAATGAAACAAGTTGTATTATTCAATGACTGTTGTAGAATGAAGTGTGAAGCAGTTAATCAATGTTCATAAATTCGAATTTTATTGTATGTGATCAAGAGATCAAGATAAAATTGTTGTTAGATATAGAAAAATAATTGTTTATATAAGTGCTAATAATTAAGATTTGATTGTATGTATGAATTTATATAAAAGGGACTATAGATGGCTAACAGACATAAACACGGGTAGATCAGTTTACAATAAAAGGCCTAACAGGCAAAACTACTATATAAACACTCATAACATAAAGATTAGGTGCATCAATTAATAAATACGACATGAAGAGCTAGAAAAAAAAACATTAAATTAATAATAATATATAATAAAATTTATACAAATTATAATAATACCATAATGCCATAATATCGATTGGTAAAATATAATATCGAAAGTGGATTAAATATAATAAAAAAAGAAAAAAAAACGACTTATATTAAAAAACCAGTAGAATATGGGTATAAAATAATAAACCAACTATCGGTAAAGTTACATTCCGATAGGACAGCAAATTGGTAAAGAATAGACAAAAAATATATGAAAGAAACACTATATATTCAAAACATGTGGAAGGAAGAAATTATTATATGTTGCTAGGGACGACAAAAAGGAGAAGAAGTTGTTGATTTTGACAAGACAGAATTGCTCTGAATGAACTGAAAGTGAAGAGATTAAAAAACCCAAGAATAATCTATTTAATCATAATATTATAACTATCAGATACGATTATAAAGTACAAGATTCTCATGACAATAGTTACGTCTAACACCAATACAGATTAACCAAATAACACTACAATCTGAAATAATAATAAAGAGTAAATAACTGAAGTCTACAAGAAAGAACTTGGACTGTCCCATATCCGAAGGGAATTGATGAGATATTAAGCAAATAGAAAGAATTAACAATAACACAATTAATAATATTCACTACATCAGAAATTATAACCTTTCAAATACACGGAACAACACTAATTGCTTCAACCGAAAGAAGAAATTATTTGGATCCTGGCGGTGCAGAAGAAACATCAATCGGGCTGTAAAACAATCCAGCAACTGTATTCCGAAGTGGACAAGACAATAATTACTTTTATTAAACCGAAGAAAGAAAACCGTACTGCATAATCATCCAAAACAGTAAATTTAGCGATCAAACGCCTACACGATTTGCTTCGTTCGAGTCTGGTAAATTATATTATAATAATCATACTAATTATACAACACTTTAAATTTGTAAATCTTGCATTCTTATCTATGTATTTTTAATCTTCCCCACAGTTACAAGAACCTTCACACCCTGAAATAAATTAAATACAAATCAAAACATAATATATAACTAAATATAAATAAAGGATTGAAATAATCAACAATCGATACATGAAGTCTATAGTCCAAACATATGTTAATTAGAACATATCTTATTTAATGTGAATTAAGTAAACAAATAAAGAACCTGTATATATTTGTCAAATCTTGTTATTTGGAGTATGGTTTAATGAGCTGGGAACAAAAAAGTAACTGAATAAGTATAGAATAAATGGTTAATATAAACATCGAAATAACCTATAAGTTTCGTTGAGCCGATACTACAGCGCTTATAGCGGAATTATCTGACACCAAAGAGGGAGCGTAAAATTACAAAATTAGACAGAACTCTCTTCAAGGTATAATAGGGTTGGATGAAATTGTAGAACAACGCTTAAGTTGTTTATGTTTTAGGCACACTAACACTGATAATTATTAAAGAGTTAAGTTAATATTAACTAATTGCATCCATATATTCCACAACTCCAAATATCTCTGAGATTTATATAATTAAAGTAATACAAAACAAATTGACAAATCCAACAGTGGGAATTTAAACCGTACGTACTCGATAGATTACAAATTGGCTTCCATCGCGGGGCTTGAACAGTAGCAGGCACACCACGGATAGATTACAAATTGGCGCATAACAACGTGGAGCTTGATTGAACCCGTGTACACACACTCGCATACTTAAGGGATTAAGTACAATATATATATATATAATATAAAATGATCTGTGATGACTGTGATATGTTTTATATCGGCCAGATGGGCAGGGCCTTCAAAGAGAGATTTAAAGAACATCTGCCAAAAAGTAATCTAAACACAGTTAGGTCTAACTATGCTAAGCATTTAATGGCATTTAATCACAATTACACCGATTTTGATAACAACTTCATACCATTATATGTATGCAGTAAAGGACGTTACGTGAACGCGGCGGAAGAGTTTCAAATATATAAGGCTTTCAAAACCAACCAAAATATTGTATTGAACGACCAACTGGATTTCAAATCGCATGATTTGTATGATAGATTTGTGGGCGCAGTGAATATAAGTAAGGCAACGTCGCAGGTAGATAAGACGACATGACAACAGAACTATCAGTGCGCACTTCACGCGAGCGATCGTGGAGTGCGCACTCTAAGACTCGCGTGTGCGGTTAAAATTTCGTTTTTATGAGTGTGTTTGTGCAATTTTATTTTTATGTTTAATGACTAACGACGTCTTTTAGACTGATTAATTTTACACTCTGGTGATGGAATCGTAGGTTCCGAAACGCGTTAGTGGTAAGAAGATTATCAGGCAGCCACAAGACGGAGGTAAATTACATTAATTTATTATGTTATATAGTGGCTTGAATACCGTGAAGATGGTAAAAAAAAAAAAAAAGATGGTGAAAAAGAAGCATTCTATGGAAAACTTGAATGCTGTATACAAGAAGGTCCCAAAAATGATATTAAAATCGTTATAGGAGACCTACATGCCAAAGTTGTAAAAGAAGAGGAATATATGCCAACTATAGGTAAACATAATCTATAGAGATTCTAATGATAATGGAACTCGGGTATAATGGAACCTAGCAGCTGCACTCAACGTGGTGGTAGCTAGCACACACTTTGACCATAAAAATGTACATAAAGGAACATGCATATCTCTAGACAGAAAGACAATTAATCAAATTGACCATGTACTTATCGACGCACGTCATTTTAGCGATGAACTAGATGTAAGGAATCGGAGAGGTGCAAACATGGACTTTGATGATTTTATGATCCGATTAAAAATAAGATCAAGAATTTCTTATACAAAAAGAAGAAGGGGGAGAAAGAGGAAAAATTTAAAGTAGAGTTGTTGAGGGATTGTAATATAGCACGGAAATACAAAGACATACTAGAAACTACACTGCAGGCTAAAGTGAGAATATAAATGAGTAGTGGGAAACATGTAAAAAAATTATACAAGATGCAGCTGAAGAAACAATAGGAAAAGAAAGTAATGCACAGAGAAAGGCAGAGTAGTTTGATGAGGAATTTGCTGAAGCTACTAAACGAAAAAATGCAGCCTATATGAGATTACTAAACAGAAGAACCAGACAAGTTGAAGAAGAATAGAAACAATTAAGAAGGGAGGAGAAAAAGATACATTAAAAAAAATATATGCATGTGGAACTGCAAGAATTGGAAGAGCTAAATATGCAAAAGAAGGCCAGACAATTTTTTAAGAAACTTAATAAGAGTAGAAAAGATTTTAAGCAAAGAATTAATTAGTGTAGAAATAGAGATGGTGAGATACTTGGTGAGGAACAGCAAATACTGGAGAGAAGGACAGAACATTTTGAAGAGCATTTGAATATAAGGGAGGAAACAGAGACTACCGAGAGAAAGATATATTGCCAACGATAGAGGAAGTACAAGATGCAGTCAAAAAACTAAAAAGTAATAAAGCACCTGGTACTGACGCGATACCAGCAGAACTGCTAAAAAATGGCCTAGATGTATTATAGAAGAGCATAGAACCACTATCTGTCAACTAGTGAGACCAATATGGAAACAAGTGAAACTCCCGGAAGACTGGTATATAGGTATAATAGTACCTATCCACAAGAAAGGAAACCAACTCACTTGTGACAACTATCGAGGAATCACGCTCCTAAATATGGCCTATAAAGTTTTGGCGTATATAATATATGATAGCCTGCAACCGTACACAGAACAGGTTATTGGAAAATACCAATGTGGTTTCCGACCAGGGAAATCTACGGTCGATCGAATCTTCATGGTTAGACAGGTCCTGGAAAAACACGAGAATTTGGTATAGAAAACACCACTTATTCATTGATTTTAACCTCCTCGGACCCCAGGCCCAATATACTGGACCTGTAGTCTCTGATTAATAAAATGTTTTGTGATGGCTCTATTGGAGTTGTTATTACTTATTCCTTTCACAGTAGGTTGCAGTACTGTCCAGTAAAATCCACTGAGCTCTAGTGGCAACAGCTAATTTTACTGGAATTTCACACAATTTTGTCAAATGCTAATGATCATGGCTTAAATATTCGAGGAAAAGTTGTCCTTCGTCTAATTCAAACCTTGAATGAGGGCACTCATGTATTCATGGAAAGGTATTTTACAAGCATGAAGCTCTTGGAAGTACTCAAAGAAAAAGGTTTTTATATAACTGGAACACGTGCTAAAAAAAAAATTCATAAAAATGCAGCTTTTGTTCTAGATGCTGAGTTGAGACGAGCTGGAAGAGGATCAACTGATTTGCTAGTCAGGCAGGACAGTAAAATAGCCCTGTTAAAATGGTTTGATAACAAACCAGTAGTTGCAGCTTCAACTACATTTGGTATCCATCCAACTGATTTATGTCAGCGTTGGAGCAAACCCCAAAAACGGTATATTGAGTAAACAGGCCCTATCTGTTACACGAATACAATGACAACATGGGTGGTATTGATCTTCTAGATAGGATTATCAGCTATTACAGAATTGCGGCGAAAACAAGAAAGTGGACATGTGACGATTTTAAAAACATCGAAAATCGCACAAATAAAAATTTGTTTAATTTTTAATAAGTAAGAGTATTATCCACCCTTACCTATACCCAGATTCCTGAATCAACTTGAAATTGTCCAGTACCAACACGCCAAGAAAGGTATTAAGTAAAGAATAATAAT
Source organism: Magicicada septendecula (assembly GCA_034769895.1). Classification (NCBI taxonomy): domain Eukaryota; kingdom Metazoa; phylum Arthropoda; class Insecta; order Hemiptera; family Cicadidae; genus Magicicada; species Magicicada septendecula. The sequence goes on along the minus strand of CM068374.1, from coordinate 169,736,119 downwards.
AATAATTACTTTAATTATTAAAAATGCGACTATATAAATAAAGAAATCTCTAAGTCGTAATAAAGTTAACATAAAGTATTTACATTCTAATTAGTGAATAATTAATAATATATAAAGTACGAACTATTTTCTTAGTGCGTAAATACGCACCAGCTTACAGAACCCTCGCCCCTAAACTATACGCGCAGTCGCCAGTAGAACTTCGACATGAAAAGATGTGAGTTTTGTGTTGTCTACATACACGTAAGTGTATGCCGTTAAACGAATATCCAGTGTGAGATGATTTTATTTTGAAAAATGTAGTGTGTGTAGAGTTAGGAAGAATATACAGAAAGGAAAAATTAGCCAACACATCTCTTTTAAAAATATAAAACTGTAAGTTGTAAGATATGTAACTACCAGACTCTAGTACTGCAAAGTAAGAACTATAATTAAGGTGTAAAATGTGAACTACAAAATCCGGACGAAGAAAACTCCAACTACAACAGTATGAACTTCAAGTAAAAAAACCAATCGTCGAGAGCAGATATAATCAACCCGATGTAGCTTCAAGAGGAACCACGTACTCCACCCTAGAAGACGACAGGAGATGACACCCAAGGACCCAACAACAACCTCATATTAAATTCTGGTGATATCCAAACACAACATTTGTAAATTTTCGTTTCAATAAGAGAAGTAACAAAAGAATACTAAAGAACTTTAATAATGTAAAGAAGAAATTATCAGACTTGTAATTTTTGTAATGTAGTAGTAGTAACAGCAATATATAGATAAATGTAAGATAATAATGTAGATTACCACCAATATTATTCTTCCAATAATTTGGTTGAAGTTTGTGATAAAGTAATTATTTTGAGAAAGTTCAGACCCGGATCCGAGGTATTTAAAACTAACATCTAGATGAGTAAAATTTTTGAGATAAAAGGAATAATAAACTTAATATCTTTAAAGCAGTAAAAGCAGAATTTACTAAAGTAAATTTTCTTTAAAAAGAAACAAAGTCAAACATAATATTTGAATAGTAATAAAGAGATGTTTTCGCTAACACCAAGTGAGTGAATAAATTTGTGCAAACCTTGTCAATTTCCTATGTCATAATTGTGTTGTAATTTGTTGGTAAGGATGTTTTACTAACAACGGCAGCTAGTTTAATTAACTGGTAAAGAATTGAACTAGTTCCCGACTTTTGTGTTGTCTTAACAAGGGAGACGTCACAAAATTGCGCCACTCTGCTTTCGTGAAAAAAGAAATAATTATGTTGCTGTTATTGTGTAATTTTATAATTCGTTAACAATAACTTGGACAAACATAAATTTATTCACTCAGAAATAAACAAAAAATAAATGAGTAAAATTTTAATTATGTTATAATAATATTAGTATCGCGACTTTGCCGTATTAAACAAGTCATCGCTGGTAAGTATTCCATTCCAAACCTGTCGATAGAAGCCAGTCTGTTCATGTTAAATACGTGTTGAGGAACTCTCCCCTTTGTATGCACTCATCTCATTCATAACCTCCCCTCGCTAAACCAAACAAACCACCTTAGACACGCTCTTTCCTGTTTTGAATTGTAGTAAATTACTACCCTAGACGACTCCCCAAAACAGCTGACCCTTTGTGCCATTGTTAAAGCAATGGACATTTCATATATGAAATTTCTCTCCTCTATACGATGGTATTAGTTTTTGTTTTGATTAATTATATATGTCAGTACAGAGAATTGAATTGTTGTGAGATAAGTTATGTTGATTAATTAATATAAGATTTCAAATGCAATAAGATATATATATATATGTGTTTAAATGAATTCACGTTAACTATTTTAAACATTGATAAAACGAATTAAAGGAAGTGACATAAGATTTGTCGTTCGTAATACGTCGTGTATTTAAAGTTGTTATTATCAAAAATGGCTCAATTTAACCCCGACTTGTTGTTGAAAGACGAATTAAGCTATGAAGCATTATTGCGTGGTCTTCCCTACTCTAACGTAACTGTCGCGGAACTTCGCAAGACGTTACGTGAAAATAAACCCGACAAACCCTCATTATTAAATCGTTTGAGAGTTTTAGATTTTGAAAGCGAAAAAGAAACATGTTATCATAAGTATACGGAACTAACTTCGATCGCACAAACCCTGCGTGATGAAAAATCCCCCGCAGTAATTTTACGCACCACCCAAAGAATCGAACATCTGACCCGCCGTATCACCAATTTGTTGAACTGGCCAGGTGATAAAGATACCCCTCATGATGTACAAAAATTCGCCGAGGAAGCATTACAACAATTACCCGAGATAATGCGCGAATTACGTCGACGATCCGAATCGTTTAGATTAGACGAAATTGAAGAAGCAATGACGAAATTAAATATTTCACCTACCCAATCCCCGACTCAAGAACAGCCAAACGGTACTGCAAAACTTCAGATTCTGCAGGAATCAAATATAAATCCATTCAAGGAAGGGTTAACTGATAGTCAAGTAAATATCCAACCAGTAAACGTTACGTTCCTCCATAGTGAACAAGAAAATATGACCCGTACCTACGATTTACCTTCTCACTTGCGGACTAATCAATCTGCGGAAAAACCTAGAATGATGAGTCAAATAAATCTAACTACCGAGCTCTATGGAAAGATAACCCACCCTGTAGAAAGTATTTTGTCTGACATACCAATCACTGATGGGCTGAATATTACAAAGCTCCTTGATTTTATCAAGCAAATTTTACAATTAAAGGACCTGCAACAACTAAGAGATAACCAGATTTTGCAAGTAATTTTACCTAAGTGTAGACCTCCATTAAAAGATAGAGTGTTAGAATCCCTAAGGTATAATCACCCGGTAGAAGAACTTCATACCACACTAATAAGACATTTCATTCCCACCGGTATCTACGAAGAATTGAAGCGAAACTTAGAACTTCGTGTACAAGGCACATACGAGAGATTAGCTCATTATATATCTGAGGTAAGAGAATCTGCTTTATTGCTACAAGTTAAATGGAGTGAACAACAGTTAGTAGACACTATCTTAGTAGGACTATCCCCCGAGGAGCGATCTCGCCTAGCACTCATGAAGCGACCTACCACTTTCACCGAACTAGAACTATGTTGTATACATTCATCCAACGTCTGGTATTCTGACCAGAATAGACGCGTTTCTATGTCCCAGAGTCAACACAGAGATTCATTCCAAACTCGACCAATTGGAAATGATACCCGAAACTACCGCGATAAGCGATTCGTAAGTACATATAAAACCCAAAGCTATCCCCATGTTTCATACTCTAAACCAAAACCCCGACAACCTACGAGCGAAGTAAATGAGGAAAGAAGATGTTATAACTGTGGAAAGGCCGGACATATTAGCAAGTTATGTAAACAAAAGCGCTATCAACAGAAAACCGACCAATCAAAAAACATGTGAAGCTGGAAGAACGAAAATCCTACGTCTTCCGAAGCACCAGAAGGAAAGGTAACAACAATAATAAGCATCAAATAAAGATAAATAAAAATAAACGCATAGACCCTTACTTAACAAGATTTATCGAGAAGTGCAACTCTATTGGTGCATGTAAAATAAGTATATGCCAACTACCCTATGTACAGATAGACCTTGGAGCAACGAATACCCTTGGTTTAATTGATTCCGGATCTACCCGTAGTATAATTAGTAAACAGTTAGCCACCTTATTAGCTAATCATAATCTGATTAAACGTAGCCAAATGGTGAACACAAAGTGTACCACCGCAAATAAACAAAACCTAAAGATATCGCACAGTATTACGGTGAAATTAAAAATAAAGAATTTTACTTGGTATATTCCCCTACTAGTAGCTGAAGAGTTAGGACAAAACTTAATATTAGGCGCGGATTTTATAAGAAAAACTGCCTTAATCCTTGATATATATGCAAAACAATATTTCTTCAGATTTGATCGTACTCGAAAATATCAGTTCGACTCCGAATTAAGTAACGACGCTATTTGTGAAACCGCAACTATTAATTCAGAGCATCATGAATCGAGTCTGAGTCATTTAAAAGGAAATGAGAGACTAAGAATCCAAAAGTTAATAAAAGAATTTTCTACTGTACTCACTCCCAAGTTAGGATTAACCCATTTAATCGAATATAAAATAAATCTTAGTGACAACAAGGTAATACGACTCCACCCATACAAATTATCTCCGCCCAAGATGGAAATAATGAGAAACCACATTAACAAACTCCTTGATCAGCACGTCATTGAACCGTCAACGTCTCCGTACTCATCACCTGCATTCCTAGTACCAAAAGGAACTGACAAACATAGACTAGTCGTGGATTATAGACAACTAAATAAGAGTATAGAATTTGAATCGATACCACTGCCCGACATTCACAGTGCGTTTCACTATTTTACAAGAGCGAAAATCTTCACCATAATGGATCTCAACCAAGCATTCCATCAAATCCCACTAGCTGAGAAATCCAAACATTTAACTGCTTTTGCTGTCCCATTTAATCTATATCAATTTACGAGAGTACCATTCGGTATATCACAAGGAAGTTCAGTATGCAGCCGACTGTTAGAAAAAATTTTCCATGACGTTAAATTTAAATTTGTATATCATTATCTTGACGATATAGTAGTATATAGTGAGTCAATGGATCAACATATTGATCACTTGCGTGAAGTATTATCCAGGTTAAAGAAAGCCGGACTGACCGTAAACCCGAGTAAAGTTAATTTCGCAGTAAAACAATTCTCCTTCTTAGGTCACATAGTATCAGCCGAAGGTAAGGTTAGCATCGATCCCGAACGTACACGCGCAATCGGAGAATTCTTACCTCCGAGAGACGTCAAAGGTATAGCTCGATTTTTAGGTATGATTAATTATTTTCATAAGTACATACCCCACTTAGCGGATATAGCAGCCCCATTGAATGCCTTAAGAAAGAAAGGAACGAAATTCGAGTGGACTACTCAACATCAAGAAGCGTTTGAAACACTTAAAGAAAGCAGTATATCCCCACCTGTATTGCAGTTAGCGGATTTCAGTAAACCATTTATCGTACAGACCGATAGTTCAAGTGTAGCATTAGGAGCCGTAATATACCAGGAAATAAATAATACTAGACTCCCGATCAGCTATGCATCCCGTACATTGACCGAGCAAGAAAGGAAGTTCTCAGCCTACGAACTTGAATGTTTAGCCGTAGTATTCGCCTTTGATAAATTCAAACCATTTTTGGAACACAAAGAATTTCTACTATAAACCGATAATCAAGCTTTATCATGGTTATTGAATCACCCAAAACAGTTAGGTCGTATCGGAAGATGGGTGTTAAGATTAAATTGCTACAAGTTCAAAGTGCAACATATTCGTGGTACTCAAAATGTAGTAGCCGATACTCTATCCCGCATGTTCCAACTACCCAATACAAGATCTGGAGAAGACAATATTGAAACCACTACCGTTAATACACTAATTACTAACTTTCCCCTTGCATTTAAGGATATAGCATATCACCAACAACAAGATCCGAAATTGTACAAAATAATAGAACAAATAGAAAAAGGAAATAATTCTGACAAATATACCTTGAGTAAAAGAGTACTTTGTTTTAAAAAGGCAAACGGAAAATTACTGAGAATAATCGCCCCGGAAATAATCAAACCCATGTTAATGGACTACTACCATTCATCAACAATTGGAGCTCATATGGGAATTAGGAAAACTATACATCGTATTCGCAAGGAATACCACTGGGAAAACATCAATAGTGAAATAAAAAGTTAGTGAAAGAATGCGAAATTTGTGCCCTGAGCAAACCAGCAAGAACCAGTCAAGTCGGAAAATTAATCTCCGAAATACCTACCACTCCCTTCTCGAAAATATACATAGACTATTCTGGACTTTATCCCCGCTCTAAATCCGGAAATACTATGCTGTTAATTTGTGTAGACTCCTTCACTAAATTCGTGTGGATGTATCCTATGCGTCGTGCATTAGCATCTACGACAATTAAAATTCTACAAGAAAGACTTTTTAAAGATTATGGTACACCTTTAAACCTAATATCTGACAATGGACCCCAGTTTAAGTCGAAAGAATTTAACGACATGTGTTTTAAATTAGGTATAAATCATATTACCGTGACCGAGTACAGACCGCAAGGAAACCTAGCAGAAAGATACTTGCGTAACTTAAAATCAGCATTAATATCTTATCATGCTAAAGACCAGACAACCTGGGATCAAAATATTTCGTGGATACAATTTGCATTCAATTCAGCGTATGATGAAGGTCATAAATCAACAACATTTGATTTACTGTACAAGTACAAACCCAACCATCCTTTAACCACAAAGTGGAAAATCAATGAGTTATTACCCCGCGACGTAAATGGGAATAACATACGAAAAATATGGAACGAAGCTCGTGGAAATTTGAGAGCGAATTTACAAAAATCAAGGAAGTATCATGAGCATAATAATAGGCAAATAAAGTATAAAATAGGTGATTTAGTAATGTATAAAACTCATCCTATGAGTAAAGCAGTTGATAGGACCACTTCGGAACTATCATATCGATGGTGTGGCCCCTACCAAATTCATAAGTTCATCACCCCCGTTACTGTAGCTCTGTATGAACCCAATACAGAAAATTACGTTCGCAGAAGCCACCTGTCTCAAATAAAAAAAAAGTTTTTCGTGTCAAAATACAGAAGAAAGACTACGAGAAAGATAGAAAACCTAGAATACTATCCAAGTATTAAGAATAAAATATGTTGTATATACTTATACCGAAATAGGATAAGATTGTGCAACATCCTATACCATAAGTGAGTATAAACTCAAAACCCCTCGTACGAATACTAGCGAGGCCTGATCAACCTTAGCTAATGTCCTGCGAGAATGATATAATACATGAGAAATCTGATAATGAAGATGAAGAGAGAGAAAGTAGAGAAAGAAAAATAATCCCTAGCGCTGTAAACTAAAAGTAATTCGATTGTTATTACAATACGTGATTATCATTAGTAACATACTCATGAGTATAACTCCGTAAAATGAGTGACCAATTCAAGAAAAAACCGGTAGTAGATGTAAGAATTAAAATAAGGTAGATTTACGTTTTGTGTATTTTATGTATAGTAGATGTAGTAGAATTTAGATGTTACGTAAGTGTAAGATAATCCATTGATGAATAGAAATAATCTGAGAAAGAGAAATTTCAGTATGGAATTCTGTGTCCAAATATAATTGTTCATTAGATTTTCTATTAATATTCCACCCCCCCCCGTTTTTCATAGTTAAGTGCAGGAGGATGCGACGATTTTAAAAACATCGAAAATCGCACAAATAAAAATTTTTTAATTTTTAATAAGTAAGAGTATTATCCACCCTTACCTATACCCAGATTCCTGAATCAACTTGAAATTGTCCAGTACCAACACGCCAAGAAAGGTATTAAGTAAAGAATAATAATAATAATTACTTTAATTATTAAAAATGCGACTATATAAATAAAGAAATCTCTAAGTCGTAATAAAGTTAACATAAAGTATTTACATTCTAATTAGTGAATAATTAATAATATATAAAGTACGAACTATTTTCTTAGTGCGTAAATACGCACCAGCTTACTGAACCCTCGCCCCTAAACTATACGCGCAGTCGCCAGTAGAACTTCGACATGAAAAGATGTGAGTTTTGTGTTGTCTACATACACGTAAGTGTATGCCGTTAAACGAATATCCAGTGTGAGATGATTTTATTTTGAAAAATGTAGTGTGTGTAGAGTTAGGAAGAATATACAGAAAGGAAAAATTAGCCAACACATCTCTTTTAAAAATATAAAACTGTAAGTTGTAAGATATGTAACTACCAGACTCTAGTACTGCAAAGTAAGAACTATAATTAAGGTGTAAAATGTGAACTACAAAATCCGGACGAAGAAAACTCCAACTACAACAGTATGAACTTCAAGTAAAAAAACCGATCGTCGAGAGCAGATATAATCAACCCGATGTAGCTTCAAGAGGAACCACGTACTCCACCCTAGAAGACGACAGGAGATGACACCCAAGGACCCAACAACAACCTCATATTAAATTCTTGTGATATCCAAACACAACATTTGTAAATTTTCGTTTCAATAAGAGAAGTAACAAAATAACACTAAAGAACTTTAATAATGTAAAGAAGAAATTATCAGAGTTGTAATTTTTGTAATGTAGTAGTAGTAACAGCAATATATAGATAAATGTAAGATAATAATGTAGATTACCACCAATATTATTCTTCCAATAATTTGGTTGAAGTTTGTGATAAAGTAATTATTTTGAGAAAGTTCAGACCCGGATCCGAGGTATTTAAAACTAACATCTAGATGAGTAAAATTTTTGAGATAAAAGGAATAATAAACTTAATATCTTTAAAGCAGTAAAAGCAGAATTTACTAAAGTAAATTTTCTTTAAAAAGAAACAAAGTCAAACATAATATTTGAATAGTAATAAAGAGATGTTTTCGCTAACACCAAGTGAGTGAATAAATTTGTGCAAACCTTGTCAATTTCCTATGTCATAATTGTGTTGTAATTTGTTGGTAAGGATGTTTTACTAACAACGGCAGCTAGTTTAATTAACTGGTAAAGAATTGAACTAGTTCCCGACTTTTGTGTTGTCTTAACAAGGGAGACGTCACAAAATTGCGCCACTCTGCTTTCGTGAAAAAAGAAATAATTATGTTGCTGTTATTGTGTAATTTTATAATTCGTTAACAATAACTTGGACAAACATAAATTTATTCACTCAGAAATAAACAAAAAATAAATGAGTAAAATTTTAATTATGTTATAATAATATTAGTATCGCGACTTTGCCGTATTAAACAAGTCATCGCTGGTAAGTATTCCATTCCAAACCTGTCGATAGAAGCCAGTCTGTTCATGTTAAATACGTGTTGAGGAACTCTCCCCTTTGTATGCACTCATCTCATTCATAACCTCCCCTCGCTAAACCAAACAAACCACCTTAGACACGCTCTTTCCTGTTTTGAATTGTAGTAAATTACTACCCTAGACGACTCCCCAAAACAGCTGACCCTTTGTGCCATTGTTAAAGCAATGGACATTTCATATATGAAATTTCTCTCCTCTATACGATGGTATTAGTTTTTGTTTTGATTAATTATATATGTCAGTACAGAGAATTGAATTGTTGTGAGATAAGTTATGTTGATTAATTAATATAAGATTTCAAATGCAATAAGATATATATATATATATGTGTTTAAATGAATTCACGTTAACTATTTTAAACATTGATAAAACGAATTAAAGGAAGTGACATAAGATTTGTCGTTCGTAATACGTCGTGTATTTAAAGTTGTTATTATCAAAAATGGCTCAATTTAACCCCGACTTGTTGTTGAAAGACGAATTAAGCTATGAAGCATTATTGCGTGGTCTTCCCTACTCTAACGTAACTGTCGCGGAACTTCGCAAGACGTTACGTGAAAATAAACCCGACAAACCCTCATTATTAAATCGTTTGAGAGTTTTAGATTTTGAAAGCGAAAAAGAAACATGTTATCATAAGTATACGGAACTAACTTCGATCGCACAAACCCTGCGTGATGAAAAATCCCCCGCAGTAATTTTACGCACCACCCAAAGAATCGAACATCTGACCCGCCGTATCACCAATTTGTTGAACTGGCCAGGTGATAAAGATACCCCTCATGATGTACAAAAATTCGCCGAGGAAGCATTACAACAATTACCCGAGATAATGCGCGAATTACGTCGACGATCCGAATCGTTTAGATTAGACGAAATTGAAGAAGCAATGACGAAATTAAATATTTCACCTACCCAATCCCCGACTCAAGAACAGCCAAACGGTACTGCAAAACTTCAGATTCTGCAGGAATCAAATATAAATCCATTCAAGGAAGGGTTAACTGATAGTCAAGTAAATATCCAACCAGTAAACGTTACGTTCCTCCATAGTGAACAAGAAAATATGACCCGTACCTACGATTTACCTTCTCACTTGCGGACTAATCAATCTGCGGAAAAACCTAGAATGATGAGTCAAATAAATCTAACTACCGAGCTCTATGGAAAGATAACCCACCCTGTAGAAAGTATTTTGTCTGACATACCAATCACTGATGGGCTGAATATTACAAAGCTCCTTGATTTTATCAAGCAAATTTTACAATTAAAGGACCTGCAACAACTAAGAGATAACCAGATTTTGCAAGTAATTTTACCTAAGTGTAGACCTCCATTAAAAGATAGAGTGTTAGAATCCCTAAGGTATAATCACCCGGTAGAAGAACTTCATACCACACTAATAAGACATTTCATTCCCACCGGTATCTACGAAGAATTGAAGCGAAACTTAGTACTTCGTGTACAAGGCACATACGAGAGATTAGCTCATTATATATCTGAGGTAAGAGAATCTGCTTTATTGCTACAAGTTAAATGGAGTGAACAACAGTTAGTAGACACTATCTTAGTAGGACTATCCCCCGAGGAGCGATCTCGCCTAGCACTCATGAAGCGACCTACCACTTTCACCGAACTAGAACTATGTTGTATACATTCATCCAACGTCTGGTATTCTGACCAGAATAGACGCGTTTCTATGTCCCAGAGTCAACACAGAGATTCATTCCAAACTCGACCAATTGGAAATGATACCCGAAACTACCGCGATAAGCGATTCGTAAGTACATATAAAACCCAAAGCTATCCCCATGTTTCATACTCTAAACCAAAACCCCGACAACCTACGAGCGAAGTAAATGAGGAAAGAAGATGTTATAACTGTGGAAAGGCCGGACATATTAGCAAGTTATGTAAACAAAAGCGCTATCAACAGAAAACCGACCAATCAAAAAACATGTGAAGCTGGAAGAACGAAAATCCTACGTCTTCCGAAGCACCAGAAGGAAAGGTAACAACAATAATAAGCATCAAATAAAGATAAATAAAAATAAACGCATAGACCCTTACTTAACAAGATTTATCGAGAAGTGCAACTCTATTGGTGCATGTAAAATAAGTATATGCCAACTACCCTATGTACAGATAGACCTTGGAGCAACGAATACCCTTGGTTTAATTGATTCCGGATCTACCCGTAGTATAATTAGTAAACAGTTAGCCACCTTATTAGCTAATCATAATCTGATTAAACGTAGCCAAATGGTGAACACAAAGTGTACCACCGCAAATAAACAAAACCTAAAGATATCGCACAGTATTACGGTGAAATTAAAAATAAAGAATTTTACTTGGTATATTCCCCTACTAGTAGCTGAAGAGTTAGGACAAAACTTAATATTAGGCGCGGATTTTATAAGAAAAACTGCCTTAATCCTTGATATATATGCAAAACAATATTTCTTCAGATTTGATCGTACTCGAAAATATCAGTTCGACTCCGAATTAAGTAACGACGCTATTTGTGAAACCGCAACTATTAATTCAGAGCATCATGAATCGAGTCTGAGTCATTTAAAAGGAAATGAGAGACTAAGAATCCAAAAGTTAATAAAAGAATTTTCTACTGTACTCACTCCCAAGTTAGGATTAACCCATTTAATCGAATATAAAATAAATCTTAGTGACAACAAGGTAATACGACTCCACCCATACAAATTATCTCCGCCCAAGATGGAAATAATGAGAAACCACATTAACAAACTCCTTGATCAGCACGTCATTGAACCGTCAACGTCTCCGTACTCATCACCTGCATTCCTAGTACCAAAAGGAACTGACAAACATAGACTAGTCGTGGATTATAGACAACTAAATAAGAGTATAGAATTTGAATCGATACCACTGCCCGACATTCACAGTGCGTTTCACTATTTTACAAGAGCGAAAATCTTCACCATAATGGATCTCAACCAAGCATTCCATCAAATCCCACTAGCTGAGAAATCCAAACATTTAACTGCTTTTGCTGTCCCATTTAATCTATATCAATTTACGAGAGTACCATTCGGTATATCACAAGGAAGTTCAGTATGCAGCCGACTGTTAGAAAAAATTTTCCATGACGTTAAATTTAAATTTGTATATCATTATCTTGACGATATAGTAGTATATAGTGAGTCAATGGATCAACATATTGATCACTTGCGTGAAGTATTATCCAGGTTAAAGAAAGCCGGACTGACCGTAAACCCGAGTAAAGTTAATTTCGCAGTAAAACAATTCTCCTTCTTAGGTCACATAGTATCAGCCGAAGGTAAGGTTAGCATCGATCCCGAACGTACACGCGCAATCGGAGAATTCTTACCTCCGAGAGACGTCAAAGGTATAGCTCGATTTTTAGGTATGATTAATTATTTTCATAAGTACATACCCCACTTAGCGGATATAGCAGCCCCATTGAATGCCTTAAGAAAGAAAGGAACGAAATTCGAGTGGACTACTCAACATCAAGAAGCGTTTGAAACACTTAAAGAAAGCATTATATCCCCACCTGTATTGCAGTTAGCGGATTTCAGTAAACCATTTATCGTACAGACCGATAGTTCAAGTGTAGCATTAGGAGCCGTAATATACCAGGAAATAAATAATACTAGACTCCCGATCAGCTATGCATCCCGTACATTGACCGAGCAAGAAAGGAAGTTCTCAGCCTACGAACTTGAATGTTTAGCCGTAGTATTCGCCTTTGATAAATTCAAACCATTTTTGGAACACAAAGAATTTCTACTATAAACCGATAATCAAGCTTTATCATGGTTATTGAATCACCCAAAACAGTTAGGTCGTATCGGAAGATGGGTGTTAAGATTAAATTGCTACAAGTTCAAAGTGCAACATATTCGTGGTACTCAAAATGTAGTAGCCGATACTCTATCCCGCATGTTCCAACTACCCAATACAAGATCTGGAGAAGACAATATTGAAACCACTACCGTTAATACACTAATTACTAACTTTCCCCTTGCATTTAAGGATATAGCATATCACCAACAACAAGATCCGAAATTGTGCAAAATAATAGAACAAATAGAAAAAGGAAATAATTCTGACAAATATAACTTGAGTAAAAGAGTACTTTGTTTTAAAAAGGCAAACGGAAAATTACTGAGAATAATCGCCCCGGAAATAATCAAACCCATGTTAATGGACTACTACCATTCATCAACAATTGGAGCTCATATGGGAATTAGGAAAACTATACATCGTATTCGCAAGGAATACCACTGGGAAAACATCAATAGTGAAATAAAAAAGTTAGTGAAAGAATGCGAAATTTGTGCCCTGAGCAAACCAGCAAGAACCAGTCAAGTCGGAAAATTAATCTCCGAAATACCTACCACTCCCTTCTCGAAAATATACATAGACTATTCTGGACTTTATCCCCGCTCTAAATCCGGAAATACTATGCTGTTAATTTGTGTAGACTCCTTCACTAAATTCGTGTGGATGTATCCTATGCGTCGTGCATTAGCATCTACGACAATTAAAATTCTACAAGAAAGACTTTTTAAAGATTATGGTACACCTTTAAACCTAATATCTGACAATGGACCCCAGTTTAAGTCGAAAGAATTTAACGACATGTGTTTTAAATTAGGTATAAATCATATTACCGTGACCGAGTACAGACCGCAAGGAAACCTAGCAGAAAGATACTTGCGTAACTTAAAATCAGCATTAATATCTTATCATGCTAAAGACCAGACAACCTGGGATCAAAATATTTCGTGGATACAATTTGCATTCAATTCAGCGTATGATGAAGGTCATAAATCAACAACATTTGATTTACTGTACAAGTACAAACCCAACCATCCTTTAACCACAAAGTGGAAAATCAATGAGTTATTACCCCGCGACGTAAATGGGAATAACATACGAAAAATATGGAACGAAGCTCGTGCAAATTTGAGAGCGAATTTACAAAAATCAAGGAAGTATCATGAGCATAATAATAGGCAAATAAAGTATAAAATAGGTGATTTAGTAATGTATAAAACTCATCCTATGAGTAAAGCAGTTGATAGGACCACTTCGGAACTATCATATCGATGGTGTGGCCCCTACCAAATTCATAAGTTCATCACCCCCGTTACTGTAGCTCTGTATGAACCCAATACAGAAAATTACGTTCGCAGAAGCCACCTGTCTCAAATAAAAAAAAAGTTTTTCGTGTCAAAATACAGAAGAAAGACTACGAGAAAGATAGAAAACCTAGAATACTATCCAAGTATTAAGAATAAAATATGTTGTATATACTTATACCGAAATAGGATAAGATTGTGCAACATCCTATACCATAAGTGAGTATAAACTCAAAACCCCTCGTACGAATACTAGCGAGGCCTGATCAACCTTAGCTAATGTCCTGCGAGAATGATATAATACATGAGAAATCTGATAATGAAGATGAAGAGAGAGAAAGTAGAGAAAGAAAAATAATCCCTAGCGCTGTAAACTAAAAGTAATTCGATTGTTATTACAATACGTGATTATCATTAGTAACATACTCATGAGTATAACTCCGTAAAATGAGTGACCAATTCAAGAAAAAACCGGTAGTAGATGTAAGAATTAAAATAAGGTAGATTTACGTTTTGTGTATTTTATGTATAGTAGATGTAGTAGAATTTAGATGTTACGTAAGTGTAAGATAATCCATTGATGAATAGAAATAATCTGAGAAAGAGAAATTTCAGTATGGAATTCTGTGTCCAAATATAATTGTTCATTAGATTTTCTATTAATATTCCACCCCCCCCGTTTTTCATAGTTAAGTGCAGGAGGATGCGACGATTTTAAAAACATCGAAAATCGCACAAATAAAAATTTTTTAATTTTTAATAAGTAAGAGTATTATCCACCCTTACCTATACCCAGATTCCTGAATCAACTTGAAATTGTCCAGTACCAACACGCCAAGAAAGGTATTAAGTAAAGAATAATAATAATAATTACTTTAATTATTAAAAATGCGACTATATAAATAAAGAAATCTCTAAGTCGTAATAAAGTTAACATAAAGTATTTACATTCTAATTAGTGAATAATTAATAATATATAAAGTACGAACTATTTTCTTAGTGCGTAAATACGCACCAGCTTACTGAACCCTCGCCCCTAAACTATACGCGCAGTCGCCAGTAGAACTTCGACATGAAAAGATGTGAGTTTTGTGTTGTCTACATACACGTAAGTGTATGCCGTTAAACGAATATCCAGTGTGAGATGATTTTATTTTGAAAAATGTAGTGTGTGTAGAGTTAGGAAGAATATACAGAAAGGAAAAATTAGCCAACACATCTCTTTTAAAAATATAAAACTGTAAGTTGTAAGATATGTAACTACCAGACTCTAGTACTGCAAAGTAAGAACTATAATTAAGGTGTAAAATGTGAACTACAAAATCCGGACGAAGAAAACTCCAACTACAACAGTATGAACTTCAAGTAAAAAAACCGATCGTCGAGAGCAGATATAATCAACCCGATGTAGCTTCAAGAGGAACCACGTACTCCACCCTAGAAGACGACAGGAGATGACACCCAAGGACCCAACAACAACCTCATATTAAATTCTTGTGATATCCAAACACAACATTTGTAAATTTTCGTTTCAATAAGAGAAGTAACAAAATAACACTAAAGAACTTTAATAATGTAAAGAAGAAATTATCAGAGTTGTAATTTTTGTAATGTAGTAGTAGTAACAGCAATATATAGATAAATGTAAGATAATAATGTAGATTACCACCAATATTATTCTTCCAATAATTTGGTTGAAGTTTGTGATAAAGTAATTATTTTGAGAAAGTTCAGACCCGGATCCGAGGTATTTAAAACTAACATCTAGATGAGTAAAATTTTTGAGATAAAAGGAATAATAAACTTAATATCTTTAAAGCAGTAAAAGCAGAATTTACTAAAGTAAATTTTCTTTAAAAAGAAACAAAGTCAAACATAATATTTGAATAGTAATAAAGAGATGTTTTCGCTAACACCAAGTGAGTGAATAAATTTGTGCAAACCTTGTCAATTCCCTATGTCATAATTGTGTTGTAATTTGTTGGTAAGGATGTTTTACTAACAACGGCAGCTAGTTTAATTAACTGGTAAAGAATTGAACTAGTTCCCGACTTTTGTGTTGTCTTAACAAGGGAGACGTCACAAAATTGCGCCACTCTGCTTTCGTGAAAAAAGAAATAATTATGTTGCTGTTATTGTGTAATTTTATAATTCGTTAACAATAACTTGGACAAACATAAATTTATTCACTCAGAAATAAACAAAAAATAAATGAGTAAAATTTTAATTATGTTATAATAATATTAGTATCGCGACTTTGCCGTATTAAACAAGTCATCGCTGGTAAGTATTCCATTCCAAACCTGTCGATAGAAGCCAGTCTGTTCATGTTAAATACGTGTTGAGGAACTCTCCCCTTTGTATGCACTCATCTCATTCATAACCTCCCCTCGCTAAACCAAACAAACCACCTTAGACACGCTCTTTCCTGTTTTGAATTGTAGTAAATTACTACCCTAGACGACTCCCCAAAACAGCTGACCCTTTGTGCCATTGTTAAAGCAATGGACATTTCATATATGAAATTTCTCTCCTCTATACGATGGTATTAGTTTTTGTTTTGATTAATTATATATGTCAGTACAGAGAATTGAATTGTTGTGAGATAAGTTATGTTGATTAATTAATATAAGATTTCAAATGCAATAAGATATATATATATATATATATATGTGTTTAAATGAATTCACGTTAACTATTTTAAACATTGATAAAACGAATTAAAGGAAGTGACATAAGATTTGTCGTTCGTAATACGTCGTGTATTTAAAGTTGTTATTATCAAAAATGGCTCAATTTAACCCCGACTTGTTGTTGAAAGACGAATTAAGCTATGAAGCATTATTGCGTGGTCTTCCCTACTCTAACGTAACTGTCGCGGAACTTCGCAAGACGTTACGTGAAAATAAACCCGACAAACCCTCATTATTAAATCGTTTGAGAGTTTTAGATTTTGAAAGCGAAAAAGAAACATGTTATCATAAGTATACGGAACTAACTTCGATCGCACAAACCCTGCGTGATGAAAAATCCCCCGCAGTAATTTTACGCACCACCCAAAGAATCGAACATCTGACCCGCCGTATCACCAATTTGTTGAACTGGCCAGGTGATAAAGATACCCCTCATGATGTACAAAAATTCGCCGAGGAAGCATTACAACAATTACCCGAGATAATGCGCGAATTACGTCGACGATCCGAATCGTTTAGATTAGACGAAATTGAAGAAGCAATGACGAAATTAAATATTTCACCTACCCAATCCCCGACTCAAGAACAGCCAAACGGTACTGCAAAACTTCAGATTCTGCAGGAATCAAATATAAATCCATTCAAGGAAGGGTTAACTGATAGTCAAGTAAATATCCAACCAGTAAACGTTACGTTCCTCCATAGTGAACAAGAAAATATGACCCGTACCTACGATTTACCTTCTCACTTGCGGACTAATCAATCTGCGGAAAAACCTAGAATGATGAGTCAAATAAATCTAACTACCGAGCTCTATGGAAAGATAACCCACCCTGTAGAAAGTATTTTGTCTGACATACCAATCACTGATGGGCTGAATATTACAAAGCTCCTTGATTTTATCAAGCAAATTTTACAATTAAAGGACCTGCAACAACTAAGAGATAACCAGATTTTGCAAGTAATTTTACCTAAGTGTAGACCTCCATTAAAAGATAGAGTGTTAGAATCCCTAAGGTATAATCACCCGGTAGAAGAACTTCATACCACACTAATAAGACATTTCATTCCCACCGGTATCTACGAAGAATTGAAGCGAAACTTAGTACTTCGTGTACAAGGCACATACGAGAGATTAGCTCATTATATATCTGAGGTAAGAGAATCTGCTTTATTGCTACAAGTTAAATGGAGTGAACAACAGTTAGTAGACACTATCTTAGTAGGACTATCCCCCGAGGAGCGATCTCGCCTAGCACTCATGAAGCGACCTACCACTTTCACCGAACTAGAACTATGTTGTATACATTCATCCAACGTCTGGTATTCTGACCAGAATAGACGCGTTTCTATGTCCCAGAGTCAACACAGAGATTCATTCCAAACTCGACCAATTGGAAATGATACCCGAAACTACCGCGATAAGCGATTCGTAAGTACATATAAAACCCAAAGCTATCCCCATGTTTCATACTCTAAACCAAAACCCCGACAACCTACGAGCGAAGTAAATGAGGAAAGAAGATGTTATAACTGTGGAAAGGCCGGACATATTAGCAAGTTATGTAAACAAAAGCGCTATCAACAGAAAACCGACCAATCAAAAAACATGTGAAGCTGGAAGAACGAAAATCCTACGTCTTCCGAAGCACCAGAAGGAAAGGTAACAACAATAATAAGCATCAAATAAAGATAAATAAAAATAAACGCATAGACCCTTACTTAACAAGATTTATCGAGAAGTGCAACTCTATTGGTGCATGTAAAATAAGTATATGCCAACTACCCTATGTACAGATAGACCTTGGAGCAACGAATACCCTTGGTTTAATTGATTCCGGATCTACCCGTAGTATAATTAGTAAACAGTTAGCCACCTTATTAGCTAATCATAATCTGATTAAACGTAGCCAAATGGTGAACACAAAGTGTACCACCGCAAATAAACAAAACCTAAAGATATCGCACAGTATTACGGTGAAATTAAAAATAAAGAATTTTACTTGGTATATTCCCCTACTAGTAGCTGAAGAGTTAGGACAAAACTTAATATTAGGCGCGGATTTTATAAGAAAAACTGCCTTAATCCTTGATATATATGCAAAACAATATTTCTTCAGATTTGATCGTACTCGAAAATATCAGTTCGACTCCGAATTAAGTAACGACGCTATTTGTGAAACCGCAACTATTAATTCAGAGCATCATGAATCGAGTCTGAGTCATTTAAAAGGAAATGAGAGACTAAGAATCCAAAAGTTAATAAAAGAATTTTCTACTGTACTCACTCCCAAGTTAGGATTAACCCATTTAATCGAATATAAAATAAATCTTAGTGACAACAAGGTAATACGACTCCACCCATACAAATTATCTCCGCCCAAGATGGAAATAATGAGAAACCACATTAACAAACTCCTTGATCAGCACGTCATTGAACCGTCAACGTCTCCGTACTCATCACCTGCATTCCTAGTACCAAAAGGAACTGACAAACATAGACTAGTCGTGGATTATAGACAACTAAATAAGAGTATAGAATTTGAATCGATACCACTGCCCGACATTCACAGTGCGTTTCACTATTTTACAAGAGCGAAAATCTTCACCATAATGGATCTCAACCAAGCATTCCATCAAATCCCACTAGCTGAGAAATCCAAACATTTAACTGCTTTTGCTGTCCCATTTAATCTATATCAATTTACGAGAGTACCATTCGGTATATCACAAGGAAGTTCAGTATGCAGCCGACTGTTAGAAAAAATTTTCCATGACGTTAAATTTAAATTTGTATCTCATTATCTTGACGATATAGTAGTATATAGTGAGTCAATGGATCAACATATTGATCACTTGCGTGAAGTATTATCCAGGTTAAAGAAAGCCGGACTGACCGTAAACCCGAGTAAAGTTAATTTCGCAGTAAAACAATTCTCCTTCTTAGGTCACATAGTATCAGCCGAAGGTAAGGTTAGCATCGATCCCGAACGTACACGCGCAATCGGAGAATTCTTACCTCCGAGAGACGTCAAAGGTATAGCTCGATTTTTAGGTATGATTAATTATTTTCATAAGTACATACCCCACTTAGCGGATATAGCAGCCCCATTGAATGCCTTAAGAAAGAAAGGAACGAAATTCGAGTGGACTACTCAACATCAAGAAGCGTTTGAAACACTTAAAGAAAGCATTATATCCCCACCTGTATTGCAGTTAGCGGATTTCAGTAAACCATTTATCGTACAGACCGATAGTTCAAGTGTAGCATTAGGAGCCGTAATATACCAGGAAATAAATAATACTAGACTCCCGATCAGCTATGCATCCCGTACATTGACCGAGCAAGAAAGGAAGTTCTCAGCCTACGAACTTGAATGTTTAGCCGTAGTATTCGCCTTTGATAAATTCAAACCATTTTTGGAACACAAAGAATTTCTACTATAAACCGATAATCAAGCTTTATCATGGTTATTGAATCACCCAAAACAGTTAGGTCGTATCGGAAGATGGGTGTTAAGATTAAATTGCTACAAGTTCAAAGTGCAACATATTCGTGGTACTCAAAATGTAGTAGCCGATACTCTATCCCGCATGTTCCAACTACCCAATACAAGATCTGGAGAAGACAATATTGAAACCACTACCGTTAATACACTAATTACTAACTTTCCCCTTGCATTTAAGGATATAGCATATCACCAACAACAAGATCCGAAATTGTGCAAAATAATAGAACAAATAGAAAAAGGAAATAATTCTGACAAATATACCTTGAGTAAAAGAGTACTTTGTTTTAAAAAGGCAAACGGAAAATTACTGAGAATAATCGCCCCGGAAATAATCAAACCCATGTTAATGGACTACTACCATTCATCGACAATTGGAGCTCATATGGGAATTAGGAAAACTATACATCGTATTCGCAAGGAATACCACTGGGAAAACATCAATAGTGAAATAAAAAAGTTAGTGAAAGAATGCGAAATTTGTGCCCTGAGCAAACCAGCAAGAACCAGTCAAGTCGGAAAATTAATCTCCGAAATACCTACCACTCCCTTCTCGAAAATATACATAGACTATTCTGGACCTTATCCCCGCTCTAAATCCGGAAATACTATGCTGTTAATTTGTGTAGACTCTTTCACTAAATTCGTGTGGATGTATCCTATGCGTCGTGCATTAGCATCTACGACATACGCAACATCCTATACCATAAGTGAGTATAAACTCAAAACCCCTCGTACGAATACTAGCGAGGCCTGATCAACCTTAGCTAATGTCCTGCGAGAATGATATAATACATGAGAAATCTGATAATGAAGATGAAGAGAGAGAAAGTAGAGAAAGAAAAATAATCCCTAGCGCTGTAAACTAAAAGTAATTCGATTGTTATTACAATACGTGATTATCATTAGTAACATACTCATGAGTATAACTCCGTAAAATGAGTGACCAATTCAAGAAAAAACCGGTAGTAGATGTAAGAATTAAAATAAGGTAGATTTACGTTTTGTGTATTTTATGTATAGTAGATGTAGTAGAATTTAGATGTTACGTAAGTGTAAGATAATCCATTGATGAATAGAAATAATCTGAGAGAGAGAAATTTCAGTATGGAATTCTGTGTCCAAATATAATTGTTTATTAGATTTTCTATTAATATTCCACCCCCCCCCCCCCCGTTTTTTCTAGTTAAGTGCAGGAGGATGCGACGATTTTAAAAACATCGAAAATCGCACAAATAAAAATTTTTTAATTTTTAATAAGTAAGAGTATTATCCACCCTTACCTATACCCAGATTCCTGAATCAACTTGAAATTGTCCAGTACCAACACGCCAAGAAAGGTATTAAGTAAAGAATAATAATAATAATTACTTTAATTATTAAAAATGCGACTATATAAATAAAGAAATCTCTAAGTCGTAATAAAGTTAACATAAAGTATTTACATTCTAATTAGTGAATAATTAATAATATATAAAGTACGAACTATTTTCTTAGTGCGTAAATACGCACCAGCTTACTGAACCCTCGCCCCTAAACTATACGCGCAGTCGCCAGTAGAACTTCGACATGAAAAGATGTGAGTTTTGTGTTGTCTACATACACGTAAGTGTATGCCGTTAAACGAATATCCAGTGTGAGATGATTTTATTTTGAAAAATGTAGTGTGTGTAGAGTTAGGAAGAATACACAGAAAGGAAAAATTAGCCAACACATCTCTTTTAAAAATATAAAACTGTAAGTTGTAAGATATGTAACTACCAGACTCTAGTACTGCAAAGTAAGAACTATAATTAAGGTGTAAAATGTGAACTACAAAATCCGGACGAAGAAAACTCCAACTACAACAGTATGAACTTCAAGTAAAAAAACCGATCGTCGAGAGCAGATATAATCAACCCGATGTAGCTTCAAGAGGAACCACGTACTCCACCCTAGAAGACGACAGGAGATGACACCCAAGGACCCAACAACAACCTCATATTAAATTCTTGTGATATCCAAACACAACATTTGTAAATTTTCGTTTCAATAAGAGAAGTAACAAAAGAACACTAAAGAACTTTAATAATGTAAAGAAGAAATTATCAGAGTTGTAATTTTTGTAATGTAGTAGTAGTAACAGCAATATATAGATAAATGTAAGATAATAATGTAGATTACCACCAATATTATTCTTCCAATAATTTGGTTGAAGTTTGTGATAAAGTAATTATTTTGAGAAAGTTCAGACCCGGATCCGAGGTATTTAAAACTAACATCTAGATGAGTAAAATTTTTGAGATAAAAGGAATAATAAACTTAATATCTTTAAAGCAGTAAAAGCAGAATTTACTAAAGTAAATTTTCTTTAAAAAGAAACAAAGTCAAACATAATATTTGAATAGTAATAAATAGATGTTTTCGCTAACACCAAGTGAGTGAATAAATTTGTGCAAACCTTGTCAATTTCCTATGTCATAATTGTGTTGTAATTTGTTGGTAAGGATGTTTTACTAACAACGGCAGCTAGTTTAATTAACTGGTAAAGAATTGAACTAGTTCCGGACTTTTGTGTTGTCTTAACAAGGGAGACGTCACAGACAGAAAAGTTATATTGCGTTTCATCGACTTTGCAATCTCAGCCAGCTGGAATGAATACCAAAGATTTCAAGCCTATCAACGAGACCCTGCAAAAGACCTACTATATTACCTGGATTTTCG
Organism: Magicicada septendecula; assembly: GCA_034769895.1. Taxonomy (NCBI): domain Eukaryota; kingdom Metazoa; phylum Arthropoda; class Insecta; order Hemiptera; family Cicadidae; genus Magicicada; species Magicicada septendecula. The sequence goes on along the minus strand of CM068374.1, from coordinate 169,713,109 downwards.
GGAGTACATTGGCTGGGGTTTGATGTACAAAAGAGATTTGTCCTCTATCAACAATTCATCTTCTGAGTCGAATGATGATGAAGAGTTACCTACCAAACGCAGACGTAGAATTCCTGTACCGCACCCACCAAAGGAACTAAGGCAAATGTCAGCTCTCCATCTCCCAGAAATACCACAGCAAGATAACTTCTCAAAATGTCGTATGCAGAACTGTAAGAAGAAAGCAAGGGTTCGCTGCACTGCTTGTAAATTATTCCTTTGTTTCAACAAGGACAGAAATTGTTTTATGAAATACCATTTTGAGTAGACTGTTTTGGTGTAAACAAAATAAGATTGTTATTTCTATATTGTCAATAAATAAAATAAATATTTTACATTTTATCAAGAAATAAAATTATTTTGTCACTTTGTAATTAATGGTATGTTATAGTAAATAAATATTGGTTAATTAAAAAAACTATTAATTTTTCTTAAAATTAATACTTATCCTATGTAAATTGGAGTATTGATTTGAATTTAAAAAAATAGTAAGTAAATTAATTAATAATAAATTATTTTTAAAAATCATTAGGAAATCATCAGCTGATGCTCAGCTTTGCTCAAATAAAAGTGGTGCGAAAAAAGGGGCTTGAGACCCCAAGTCAGTATAATGGACGTGACTTTAAGGTAAGTTAATGTAAATTTTTAAAAATATATTTTTACAGTTTTACATTCAGTAAGTCATAAGTATTAAGAATTTAAGTAAATTTTAAGATTTTCATCGTTGAACTAGTCGCGGGTCTGAGGAGGATACTAGCGCTTATGATAGTGTGGACGGAATGGCACTGTAAAAACTATTGAAGGAATTCAGGATACCACTTAATTAAATTAATCCAAGAATCTCTCTCGAAAGTAGAATGTAAAGTTAAAGTGCAGAAGACCGTGTCACGTTCATTAACAACTCGAACTGGACTCCGTCAAGAAGATGGTCTGTCATGCTTGTTATTCAATTAGCACTAGAAAAAGCAATAAGAGACTCCCAAATAAACACAAGAGGTACGATCCTAAACAAAAGTATACAGCTCATAGCATACGCAGACGATATTGATCTAATTGCCATGACAAAACGAGATCTCATTACTGCCTTTACAGCATTAGAGTAAGCCTCAAGTAAAACTGGACTGCAGATAAATATGGAGAAAACAAAATATATGTATGCTGCCAACAAACTACCATTAAACCCAACCCTTCTAAACCTTTAAATAGGCACAAAAAATATAGAGGCAGTAAAAGAGTCCATATATCTTGGCTCCCAGAAAAACAGCACTAACGACGTCAACAATGAAATAAGAAGAATATATCTCGCAAATAAAACATACTATGCATTAAAAAAGTACCTGACATCTAGCTTTATCTCAAGAAGCACGAAATGCAAAATCTACAAAACACTTATCAGGCCAGTCCTGACATATGCTTCAGAAACCTGGACGGTAACTAAAAATAGCTAGAGACTTCTAGTTTCCTGAGAAAGACGGATTCTAAGAACAATATTTAGAGGAGTACAAGAAAATAGAATGTGGCGCAGGCGCCATAATTATGAACTATACCATCATTACAAAGAGCCGGACATTGTCATGATAGTCAAAGTACACAGACTAAGGTGGGTTGAACACATACAGACAATGGACGAAGGATAGCCTACGAAACATACTTTCTTGCAGAAACCAAAGGGTAGTAGAAGAAGGGGGAGAACCCGAAGTAGATTCAAAGACCGGACCTCGGAAGCTGAAAATAAGAAACTCTGTAAAGCCAGGGCATGCAATAGGCAGGAATGGAATCGACTCTTGGAGCAGCCTAAGACCCACCAAGCGTTGTAGAGCTTGATTCATTCATTGATTGATTGAATGTCAACCGGGATGCAAAGAAAATGCAGCATTCTTGTAACTTACCATATATATACGAGGGTAAGTCAAAAATTAAAGGCAAATTTTTAAAAAGGAACTTTTTATTGAAGATGGATAAGTAACATCATTTCTCTACATAATCTCCCTCAACTTCTATGCACTTGGTCCGTCTCTTGACAAGCTTCGTAATTCCGTCCTGGAAGAAGATTTGTGGCATCGTGCACAGCCACTCGCGCACCGCCTCCACATCCGACGAAAACTTGGATTCACGCAGGTGCTCCTTCATCGGACCAAAAAGGTGAAAATCACTTGGAGCTAGGTCAGGACTGTACGGCGGATGCTCCAGCAGCTCAAAACCAAGATCTTGAATGCGCTGGGTCGTTTTCCCCGCAGTGTGAGGACGGGCATTGTCCTGAAGCAAAAGCACACCTTTTGAAAGTTTTCCTCGCCTCTTTGTTTTGATTTTGGGTTTCAGATCTCGCAGTAGCTCACAGTAGCTGTCACTATTCACTGTTCGACCTTTAGGAGTGTAATGAATTAGAAGTGGACCTTTCATATCCCAAAACACCTGTCATCATCAACTTTCCTGCAGAAACTTGTCTTTTGAACTTTTTTGCTGTAGGCGAGGATGGATGTTTCCACACCATACTCTGCCGCTTACTCTGTGGTTCGAAGTGATGGACCCACGTCTCATCAACGGTTACTATGCGACTGAGAAACTCTTCTCCTTCCTCTTCTAAACGCCTTAAATGTGATTTCGAAATTTCCAAACGTTTCTATTTGTGCTGGTCTGTCAGTCGATGTGGTACGCAACGAGCACACACTTTGCGATAATTTAGTGATTCGTGGATGATTGCAACTGCTGAACCGTGGCTAATGTTCAACGCATGCGCAATATCATCAATTTTGACACGACGATCATCATGAATCATTCGCTCAACTGTCTCGATGTTCTTGTCCGTCTTCGAAGTGGATGGCCTACCTGAACGCTCTTCATCGCAGATAGATACACGACCATTTTTAAAGCGATTTATCCACTCATAAATTTTGCGTTCACTAAGACAGCTCTCACCGTACTGCTGCTGCATTCTGCGAATAATCTCCGCAGGTTTAGTCCCTTCAGAGTGCAGAAAACGTACCACTCCCCTCATTTCTTCCTTGGTGCATACGGACAACGGGGAACTCATAATAAAATGACCTGAAATCACTACGAATGGAGCTGAGCACTGAAACAACACAGCTAAAGAACAAAAAAACTTTGAGGTTATGATATGTCATTGTTCAGTCAGTGCTGCCATCCATTGCAGCACGGAAAATAAAATTTGCCTTTACTTTTTGACTTACCCTGTATATTGCAACGGTTCAAATTTGATTATACTAATAAGGATATGGTGAGTGTGTGAAATTTACAAACACATCAATATGGAGGAGATGAAAAATTATTTATTATACACACAAATATAGTTTTTAAATATGTATATTGTATCATAAATTGTCATGTATTGTTAATAGAAATAATAGTTTGTATTGTTCGATAATATAAATCGATTTTACTTGGTTGCTGCAACGTTCTCCTCTCCTCTCGTCGCTCCTTCCTGGCGTCCTCTTCGTATCGTCGTCCTCTTCTACAGCGTCACTCCTTCCTGGCGTCCTCTTCGTATCGTCGTCCTCTTCTACAGCGTCACTCCTTCCTGGCGTCCTCTTCGTATCGTCGTCCTCTTCTACAGCGTCACTCCTTCCTGGCGCCCTCTTCGTCTTGTCTTCCTCTTCTACGGCAGGCGGCTCCAGTGGCGATATTTCAATGAGTCTCGTTGTTATTATGTTTGACTGCTAACATTAATTAGTTTCTTCATAAATTGTTCATTCACAATGATTATAAATTTCACTCGTATAGTTTATTATTAATTTATACTTTATATTTTCTTAATCTCAGGATTAATATGGGTATTAATTAATGCGGTGCATTTAATGAACACCTCCCACGATATCTTGAAGTGTCTTTAAATTCCCTAAGCGGATATCTTAACTCACACGAAACAGCACTATATTATATTATAATTATTATCTAAATATGTTACCCACTCGATTGTTAACGCAAAACGTCGTTAAGAATTACCAAGGTTTATTTTATATATGATATTTCTATGTTCGTAAGAGAACAACTCTCTTCACCGGACACAACTTCCCCTTGCAGACGCTAAAGCAGAACTGTGTCCATCCTAACTCTTCAACGAATGAATCTTACTGAATTTAGTGTATTCTGATTGGCTAAGCCCAAGTCACATGATTGATGGAACAAACAGATATACGAATTTCCTGAAAAACTTTGTATAATTTAGCAAAGGCCTGCATGGAAATTATCTACGAATTTTATTACCCTATCATTGATAAGACTTACAATGGAGTTTTTCTTCACTTAAAAACCCATATTTCTAAACTAGTTATGAACCTCAGGGCATACACGAATTGAAGCTATTTACCTAAATAATTCATTGTCAAAGTTTCACGTCAATCGGTTAACTACAGCTGAAGCTATAGCGATCACACATTATCACACCCGCACACGTGCACAAATTCACACAAAAAATACATGACAATATAGAACACCTTTTTATGAAGAGTTTGGTATACCCTACATGCTTATCCATTTCTAAATACAAATCTTACAGCTGAAAGACAAAATATTACACAAAACAAATTTAAACAAGAAAATGCTCGTCATCCGTGTGCTCTGATACAAACAACATAGCTTATCATCCTGTGTTCCGTTGCAGGATTAACCCCACCACGTGTAAAAAAAATTTTTTATATGGAATACAAAACTTTTTTTTCTTCCAAACCTAAATTGACATAACTTCCTCCCAATAATAATAATCGTCCAAATAATAACATAATAATGTCAAAAATCAAAATAAATAAATAGCTTCTATCAAACAACATTTCCCCAACTGTCACTTTGACACCACTAATGTACACAAACAAACGCACATGGCTAGCTATCACCAAAAATTCCTGAACACTGATAAGGATGTCCATGTCTGACGTCATTTTGTTATCTTATATTATATTCAGTTCACCCAAAGCAGTTTTTCCAACATTATCACAATTATTCTTACTCTACACATATTTTTATACAATTGCATAACATTCATACTCCTATATCCTGGCATATTAGATTCAATTATCCTTAACGTAATATTTTCTTAAGGATGATGCATGGAACTTCCCTATCACTCTGTTAGTATTCGGGTTTGTGACCATGTATGTATTTTTACCCAATTATTCCGATAAAATATATGGACCGTTGTATAATCTAAAGAATTTTGCTGCCGTATTATCTTCCCTGTGGCCAACATTTAAAGCACGCAAGAGTACCTTCTCGCCAGTTTTGAACGTTATCAGTTTGTGATCCGCATTAAATTTCTCCGTCCGTTCTTCGGCACACCTTTGGATGCGTCTCCTGGCCTCTATCTTTTTAACCAAATTTGGAATAAGCAAATTCTGCGTTGCAATCCTCCTGATGCACCCATCCAGACACGCTTTGGCATTTCCCCGGTTTGTAGTTCGTTAGGTGTAAATCCTGTCGTGCCATTGTAATTCCCGTTGATGGACGCCTCTAAAAACTCGAGATAATCCGGTCATCTACTCTGGTTGGTATTACAATAAGTGCGAAACAGACGCCCTAACTTCCTGTTGACCCTTTCGGCGAGGTTACCTTGCGGTCTCCGGATTGCTGTCAACACTGCCTGTATATTGTGCTTCTCTAATTCGGACTGCCACTTCTTGTTGGTGAATTGCTTACCCTAGTCAGATAGAATTTTCTTCACTGGACCATATTTCGGAATGTATTTACTTAATACAACATTTAATACTGCTATCGTGGTAGGTCGTCCAATTGCATATACACTTACATTCTTAGAAAATGCATCTGTGCAAACAACCAGGTTCTTCATACCCTTTGCAGCACGTGGTAGCGGACCTAAAAAATCGATACACAGTAGATCATTCTTATTCTTGGTAATGATGTTACCCATCTCCACATAGGTGTGTTGATTTGGGTATTTAGCTGTCTGGCATATGTGACATGTTCGCAAAATAGACTTAACTTTCCTTGCCATGTTCAACCATACGAAGTCTTCTCTCATCGCCAAATAACATTTATAAGCTCCAGCATGAGCAATACTTTCATGATAAGCCCACGTTAATCTTCTACGAGATCATCAGGAACCATAATCTTCCATTGTCCGTCGATTATTTTATACAGTACATCCCTGTCGATTCTGTATTTCAGGGTGTCTTGCCATTGTATTTCTTCACTAATTTTTCTTAATTTTGCGTCCTTCTGTTGTTCAAGATTTATCAATTTTAATCTATTTCTTACGTCATCTGGTAATGTATATTTGACTGCCAGAATTTTTAAAATCGATTTATGTTTACTTACATTATTATGTAATTGATTCTCTTGACCAGCTGTCTACTTATCGGCCGTGCACTGCCCGTGGCTCGTTATCTTATCCATGCGATAAACAGCTGGCTTTTGTATTTTAACTTTCCGCTCGCATTCATTCATATTATTCTGCTTATGCCCCAAACTAATATTATGTAGCTTATTTTGAATTATGCAGGTCAGTGTTTTGCTATTAAAATCAATTGTGGCGTGTATTTTTTTTTAACGTGTCAGTGCCCACTATAACGTCGTAAACTAGATTTTTGACTATGAAAACGGGTATTTCCATTTCCATCCCTTGTGAGTTTATTGTCATAAGAGCTTGCTTATTAATAGTTTGTGAATCACCTGTGGCTGTCGTGACATTTGCATCGTTGACAGGTAAGATCGGTGATTTTTTTTTAAATTGGTGTCTGCGTTTGTCGATAAACTCCTTCCTGATTAGAGAAATTTGAGCCCCAGTATCGAATAATATATTACCGACACATCCATTAATTTTCGCGCCCACAACCATATCATTATCACTCTTATTTCTAACATGTTCCACATCATCATTAAGATAATTACTATACTTCAATTCATCTTTAATATCTTCAGAATATAGGCCTGAAGCCATGTATACATTCTTACTACTAGTATTGTTCACATAATATTTTCGACACTGCTTTTCGTTATGGTATGTTTTATTTGCTTTTGTAATTGCCGATACATTACTTTGATTGAACTTTTGGAAGTTAGGTTTGTTTTTAGATTGTTGTGATTGTTTTTGTGGTTGTTGTGGCTGAAATTGTTTACGAGCCGGTTCACTATTATTATTACTATTATTTTGACTGTCAACATTAACCCATTTGGTTAACAATAGGAGTAGTTCCTCCAATGACTTAATGTCTTGTGTAATTACGGCGATTTGAATACCTCGTCCGAAATGATGAGCTAATTTATTTACCATCTCTGACTCTGACAATTCTGGTTCAAGATACTTCGCACGAGATATAAGTTGGATTAAATAATTTTCTTTAGACCCTTTTAAACTGGACTACCTACCAAACTCCAGCTGTACGCGTATTTTTCGCTGTATTTCGCTGTTCCAGTATCTCGCCCTAAAATGTTGTACCAGATCTTGATATGTAACTATTTTATCTTGTACTACCATGAACCACTCAGCTGCAGTACTGTTTAATCTCCTGACTACATAGTTTATTTTATCCATCTCACTCAGGGTGTCGCCTATTGCGTCCATGTCTCGCTAGCAGTTCTTCAGAAAGAGAAGCGGGTTTTCACTCTCTTTGCCGAAGAATTTCAACTGTGGATTGTTTTCTTCTACAGTTCTATAGATGAACGTGGTCTGGTTCGCTGTTGTCGAAGTATACTCTGGAGTCGGGTCAGCTGTTGTTTCAATTCTTGTATCTGCTGATCTTGTTCAGCTACGAGCTCACTCACCGTAGATGTGTGTTGAACTACTCTTTCCTCTATTCCAGTGATTTTAGCTTCACATTCACTGATGCGAGAATTGTTCGCTTCTAAAGCGGTCTCAACACTGCTGCCAATTATTTCTACCTTTTCTCCTATACGTTTTTCTGTGGACTCTAGTAATTGTTTATTTTGTTTTGCCTGGTCATGAACGGCTGTATAAATTTTTTATTCTCATCATGAAGTGATTGTAGCGACTTATTTTGCTTTAACGCTTCGTCTCTACCAACCTTATTTTCTTCTGAGAGCTTTTGCATGTTTGCTTTAATTTCTTCCTTATTTCCTCTATTCTCTTCCGAAATTTTCTACATATTAGCTAGGATTGCCGCTAATGTATTCTGTAATTCTTGTGATTCGGCCATATTGATTTATTTATTTTTAAATTTATAAAATTTTATATTTTTTTTTACTTATCGTAACGGCACTATTTTTAATACTTATTATTACTAATAACGTCCGTTTATATGTTATTTATTATTATCGTCCAGTATTTCAGTCAAATGTAAACAAGCTTAATCTAACACAGATACAAATAATAATTCAATCTCCATATAGATAATTACTACTATTGTTCAACTATCTGATAAGAGAGAGTATTCAAACTTTTATCTACACTCCCTGATAACATAGAACGGCACACACAAATAGTTCAATGAATTTAGTCTCTACACACTCAAATAAATATTTCTTTTTTCAAACGAATGCAAAAAATCGAGCCCAACGTTGGCCAGCGCCAAATATCCTTATGCAACAGATCATATTTTATTATACTAATAAGGATATGGTGAGTGTGTAAAAATCACAAACAAGTCTATTATGGAGATGAAAAATTATTTATTATACACACAAATATAGTTTTTAAAGATGTATATTGTATCATAAATTGTCATGTATTGATAATAGAAATAATAGTTTGTATTGTTCGATAATATAAATCGATTTTACTTGGTTGCTGCAACGTCCTCCTTTCCTCTCGTCGCTCCCGTCCTGGCGTCCTCTTCTTCAGCGTCACTCCTTCCTGGCGTCCTCTTCGTCCTGGAGTCCTGTTCTACAGCGTGACTCCTTCCTGGTGTCCTCTTCGTCCTGGCGTCCTCTTCGTCTTGTCGTCCTCTTCTACGGCAGGCGGCTCCAGCGGCGATATTTCAATGAGTCTCGTTGTTATTATGTTTGACTGCTAACGTTAATTAGTTTCTTCATAAATTGTTCACTCACAATGATTATAAATTTCACTCGTACAGTTTATTATTAATTTATACTTTATATTTTCTTAATCTCAGGATTAATATGGGTTTAATGCGGTGCATTTAATGTACACCTTCCACTATATCTTGAAGTGTCTTTAAATTCCCTAAGCGGATTGTAAAATTTGCAAATTTACAAACATAAAACACAAAACAAACTAATACCTGAACAAATACAAATCAATACAAAACACGACACAATTTTCAAAGCACTCAACATAGAAAATACACAAATACTAATACATACACCACAATCACACACAATAATACAAATTTAAAGCACCAGAGCCCAACAGTAAACCACAGCAACAGACAACCAATACACAAGTACCTCACAAAGTTCACAATCACGAAGGCTGAAGATGGGAACACGAGGCTTCCCGAAACATGTTCCAAATAAGGAGTAAACATCTTGAGGTAAAGTCTTTATGACTATTATATATATATATGTATATATATATATATATATATATATTGTACCTAAAAAGTAATACAAAACAAAAAGGGAAATATTATAATAAATAAATACTAGGGAAATAGGGAATGAAAATTTAGGAATTAAATAATTTAATTACAATTACAAGACGATAACAGCTGACGATGACCATTATACCCAGAAGAGAAGATCAACGAATAATAAAAATGTAAGTAGTTAATTAGTAAACCTAAGTATAGTGTATAAAGGTTAAACCTATTAAGTAAGTGAAAAGACATTGACTATAGCATTAGACTATTAAACTAGAGGGAGGTCTGCGAACCTCAAATAGTTTTTTTGTGTCAGAACTACAAAATATAAGTGACATCAAAAATTCTAAAAGAATAGTATTAAGCTATAATTATAAAAGTTAAGTGGTTTAATAATATAAAATAGTGAAAAGAACAGTGATAAACATTATAAAACAGTGTAGAATAAAAGTGAATAGGAAATGGACCTAGTTATAATATACACTGTGAATAAAATATATAAATTATATAAACCAACTACAGTTAATATAAAAAGGTGTATAATGATTAATAACAGTGAAATCTTACGTTACAAACTAATAATATACATTAGTGGCGAAGAAAAATAAGATTCAACTGAATCATGTGAATTATAAAATATGAAACCGAACCTGTGACCCATAAATAATCCATCCAAGAGCTGTGCAGAATGAATCGGTATTTTGTAAAAAGAAATTGGATTGTTGAAGAATTTTCGAAACGAAGCAGAACACATTAATTTAACGCTGGACATTTTTACAGAATAATTAATTATATAAAACAAAATGATGAAGAAAAATTGTAGAAATAACGAGGAGAATAATGTTTTAATGGAATACAATGAAACCTTGAAGGCCAGAAGATAAATATCAAGCATTAATTCGTAAATGAAACTACAAGATTGGTGAGATTGTTCCATAATGTTAAGACAAACACTTGAACAAACATTACTTCATTTAAAGAGCAAGTTACTGTGAAACACTATAACAAAAACAATATAAGCAGAATGATCACTGCTGCACACCACTATATAAAAATTATCCCGATTAGCGCTTTCAAGCTTCACAGCTCATCGTCAGATCGGAATTGAAACAAATAACCTGAAAACAAACCCTTCACCCCATCTCAGGTTTGTTTTCAGGTTATTTGTTTCAATTCCGATCTGACGATGACCTGTGAAGCTTGAAAGCGCTAATCGGGATAATTTTTATATAGTGGTGTGCAACAGTGATCATTCTGCTTGTGATTTCAACCACTAACACAACTTTCTTCAAAAAACTATATAAACATTATAATTATGAATTTTATTTGTTCACTATAATTACTGTTATTAATAGTTCCTATTTAAGTTGTTCTTTTGTATGATCCAAAGGACCCATGAATCAACACACATACACAACACCAAATTACTAAACCTTATTTATAAGTATTATGTTTTATTTTATATGTATGACTTGGACGGTACATAGAATTTAATTTTTATATTAACCCTGAGAAAAAGAGTTTTCATGTTATCAAACCAAAAGGAGCTACAACCTAAGAAAGGAACATTGAATGTTAATACAATTAAATATATGTCAAAGAGAAAGTATTAATAAATTTTATGGAATTTGAGACAAGAGCGAATAAGAGTTTGATTCTTTATTTTAACATAGCATTACATTGAAGAAGGGTAAGATTACGAAATAAGATTCACATAAGAGTAGAGTAATAAATTTGGCGCCTAACGTGGGGCTGGAAAAAGGAAATAAATAAAGATTGAACAGAATTATACTTGTCATTTCTAGCCGGCGATCATACAAAAGTAAACAAGATGGCCAAAAGAGGAACCTCATGTAGGAGAAACAAGACAGCTAATACTGATATGAATACGGAAGAGAAGGAGGCTCAACCTGCAATAGAAGTGGAGGTAGAAGCCAGCAATATGGAAGAAAATCAACCTGACAAACCAACATATACGGAGAACGTGAGCATACAGGACATGATAAGGCTCACGATGGAAGAATTAAAAAGTGATAATAAACAGTTGAAGGAAAAAATACAAGATAATAGTAAGAAAATGGAAGAATTAAAAAATGACAGTAAACAGAAAATGGAACAATTAAGACAGAAAATGGGAGATACCAATAAGAAAATGGAAGAGAATAGTAAGAAAATGGAAGAAAGTAATGAGTATTTGAAACGGCAGATCATAGGGGAAATGGTTAAGATTAAACAAAAAATGGAACAGTATAATGAAACAATCAAACAGCAATTTTCCGAAACCAATGACCAATAATACGGAGAAACTCGAAGAGATAAATCAACGAAAGCTAGTGAATATCCGGGAAGAATTGGAGATGATTAGGAACAGGCCATTTCATGTACCTAACTTCCAATTTACTGACAACAGAGAAATAATTAATTTCAAAAACTATAGAAGGAATCCTATGGAATTCTTAGAAAGGATTGAAGAATATATTATAAAAAATAGAGAAACCAGATGGACGGTAATAAGAAGCATATTAGACGAACACTTTAAAGACATGACAGATAACTGGTGGACAGCCACCCGACATGACATAAACGACTATCCAGAATTTAGGGCATTGTTTAAAGCCAAATATTGGTCCGAGTCCACTCAAAACATAGTGCGAGGTAATTTGTGTAATGGTAAATACGATCCACAGAGAGGCCAATCACCAACGGCATACTTCTTGGGAAAGGTGTGCCTAGCTAGGAATTTAGAACCCAAGATACCAGAGGAGTGCCTGGTAACGAAACTCTCGTACCACTATGAGGAAGGGATTGCCAGAGCAAGACTCTGCGGACAGATTAAAACCATACAGTCCATGGCAGCATTGTTAGAAAATTATGAGCACGAAAATTACTACCGCAGAAGTAGACAGAGAAATGACTACCAGCAGAGACACAGAAATAATACGGCCAATAATAATAATAATCAAAACAATAATGGCAACCGGGATAATCGATCACGAGTGAACTAAGTACAATCGAATAATCGAGAAGGTAACCGCGGTTATAGAAGACCAAATTAACAAGGACGCAGGAGCCTAGAACTCAACCACTCATATCCAAATGGTAATAGAGACAATGGCTATAACAACGATAATTACAACCGAAATTATTCAAGAATGAACCGAAGCAGTACAGATAACAGGAGAACAAATAATTATAATCCAATGGGGAACACCAGCGAGGAAAGACATAATATAACTAGCAATGATGTTCACCATAACAATGACGTTAGGGACAATGATAATGACCAGACTTTAAACGAGAGGCGGCAGTGAGAAATCTTAATGGCCCATCACTGATCCGATCTTTTCGGTACCAACATAGACAACAACACCACATACCTAACAAGACGATTACAGTAATTAACAATAACTATTTAAAAAACATACACGAGGACTTATTAACTGAAGAATCTGCCCATGGGGAAAGTAATAATAATAATAATAATAATAATAATAATGAAATCACATATATTAGAGCTGAGGTAAATGGGATACCAACCGAATTAATGATAGATACCGGGGCGAACGTCTCATTGATTGACAGCACGGAGTTAGATAGAATACAAAGAGAGTGCAAGAAGATTATACCAACATTACCCCTTAATAACATAACGCTAATCGGAGCTACTGGACGCCAAAACAAGTCTGTAAAGAAACAGGTATTACTAGAAGTGAAGAGTAATGGATCTACAATTCCCATGATATTTTTAGTAGCAAGGGACCTACCATTTAATCTGTTAGTCGGGTGCGATATGCTAAGGCAGTATTCGGCTATAATTGACCTGAGCAGAGAGAAGGTGTCTTTGATTAAGATGATTTAGTATGGACGGCTGAGTTAAATGGAAGCCTAAGTCCCCCTCAGAACCGTACCAGCTATTATGTTAGGGAGGATAAAATTGATGGGTTTAGATCATTACGAAATAACATAGATTATCAAGAAAATAATGAAGAAATGTGGCAGAATAAAATAAAAGAGATCCACAGATTCCAGAAAGAAAAAACGGGGTTAAATCTAAATGGAGAACAAACGAATAAACTAATACCAATCTATAACAAATATAAACACGTTTTCTCCGACATGCCCGGTAAAGTGAGAAACTATTAATGCAAATTAAAGTTCAAAGAACCAGTAGAATTCAAAAAGAAGTCCTATCCCATCGCTCATTCTTTGAAGGAAGCGGTCAGAAACGAAATAAATAAAATTATGGCCGATGATTTTATTGAATATAGTCACTATCCATACACAAACCCTATAGTTGCAATTACAAAGAAAAATGGAAAAAGTGGGCTTTGTCTTGACGCCCGAGAAATCAACAAGATGATTATAAACGATAGAACATCTCCGGGGGAAATAGAGGAAATATTAAAGAAATTTCATGGTACAAAATTCATCAGTACTTGGGACACGTTATGCGGGTACTGGCAAATAGAATTGCATCCAGAGAGTCGGAAGTACATGGCTTTCATATTCGATGGAAGAAATTACCAATTCAAGAGACTCCCATTTGGTCTCGGTCTCATTAACTCAGTGGCTATTTTCGTTAAATGTATGGATTAGATATTGGAACAGGAAGCACTACAGTTCACCACAGTATACGTAGACGATTTGTTAATTACTTCATCAGACTTGGACGAACACTGTGACAGAATAGAACATGTGTTAAGGAAATTGTCAGAAAATAATATTACCCTGAAACTCGACAAGTCAAGGCTTATTGCTGACGAAGTCCAATTTTTAGGTTTTGTTTTGTCCGAGACAGGCATCTCTCCGTCACCCGACAAAATAATTACTATCCAGAATTTTCCTACTCCAAATAACGTGAGACAATTGTAATCTTTCCTAGGATTATGCAATTATTACCGAAAATTCCAACAAAATTACTCCGAATTAACAGCAAAGTTTCAACAACAATTAACTTCCAAGGAAAAATGGAGATGAGGACCTGAACAAGCCTCGGTATTACAATTAATTAAGGACAAATTTGTAGAGACCGTTATATTACATCACCCTAATTTTAACAAACCCTTTTATTTAAACTGCAACGCAAGCAACATAAGTCTAGAAGCAGAACTGTACCAGGAAGATGTAGAAGGGAACCACTTGGTCGTTAGTTTTGCAAGTAGAGTGCTGAATAACTGTGAAAAGAATTATAATATTACGGAGAAGGAATTGCTTAGTGTGGTATTTGCCTGCAATAAGTTTCGAACCTATATCCTTGGATACCCGGTAACCGTTAGATCCGATCATAAGTCAATCTCATTTTTAAGGAGATGTAAATTAAGTCATGGTCGATTGACAAGATGGGTATTAGCACTACAAGAGTACTGTCTACGAGACATATGAATAGACCTGCAATCCTGTCCACTGTGTAAAGAATGTGAAGGTCACTGCTTGCAAAGTGAATAACAACGCTGTCTGCAATATATCAACCCGCAGCCCGCAGCACAGTTACTCATAGTTGTTTCTTTTATGCAGCACGTACGTGTTCCTGTAATGTGTATTGCCGTGAGTTGTAAATATTTTGTTATATATGTTTTAAATTGCTTCTTTTTTCGTACCGTGATCTTTTTTTTGTTAATCGTGTGCGTGTGTATAAATAGTCTATAGCAACAATTCCATTTTTTTTATCTTAGACTGATTTTATCATGATTGTTAGACTGATTTTATCACGTAAACGAGATGAAACAATTCGAAGCAAAGAAAGACAAGTGATTAGGAATGTTATAAAACAGTGTGACAGTGAGAAAGACGCAAAATCGTTAACAATCCCAATAAACGAAGCTACTAAAAGAGCTGCATTATACTGTAACGTGTCAGTTTGTACAATAAAAAATATAAGAAAAGAAGGAAAAGATCGTCCAAGTGAAACACTAGGAACACCTGGTAAGAAACGTTGTGCGGAGAAACGGACAGCTTCGGTCGATAACTTTGACCGTCGTGTCATTTTGAATATAATACACGACTTTTATGTAAATAAAAAAACCGTACCAACTTGTAAAAAATTGCTCCCGATCTTAAAAGAACGGATTAACTTTCAGTGGAGTGAATGGACTTTAAGAAAAATTACGAAAGAGATGGGGTTTGTGTGGAAGAGGTGCATGTCCAAGAGAAAAATTCTCATTGAGAGGCCTGACATTATCAATTGGCGATGTAATTACCTGCAAAAATTAAAGAAATACAGGGAACAAGGAAGATGTATATTTTATTTAGACGAAACGTGGGTTGATGCCAATTTAACGTTTCACAAGTGCTGGCAACGCCAAGAAGTTGACGGTACAATGACGACAATAAGTGCATCAAACCGTTTAATAGTAGCGCATTTAGGATCAGAAAACGGATTTTTAAATAATGCGGAATTAATTTTTAAGGCAGGTAATTCGACAGGTAACTATCATGGCCAAATGAATAGTACAAACTTTGAGAAGTGGGTCTGTGAAAAGGTCATTCCTAATCTCCCAGCGAATTCGGTTGTTATATTGGACAATGCACCGTATCATTGCCGGCAAGAAGATAAACCACCATCTCAGTACTCGTTGAAAAGTGACATGTTAACTTGGTTACGGAAGCAAGGCATTGAATGCGATGCATCTATGAGGAAATCTGATCTCCACGAAAAAATAGAAAAAGTGAGACCAAAAAATAAAATTTATGCGGTCGATACGTTACTTCAACTTAACGGCCATGAGGTGCTGAGAACTCCACCATACATGTGTGATCTGAGTGCTATAGAGCTGGCGTGGTCAAAACTTAAATATTTTATAAGGTCACATAATACAGCTGGGGACTTTTCTTTAACGAGACTACAACAAATACTTTCTGAAGGATTAGCTGCTATAACACCAGAAGACTGGTCTAGTTACAGTAGGCATGTAATTAACATAGAAAGTGAATATTGGCAAAAGGATGGAATACTGGAAGACGCGATTGATCGTATCATTGTAATTGTTGGGGGTTGTGATGAAGATGACACCGATCTGAGCAGTGATGGAAGTGACGAATCTGTCAGTGATAGTGATTTAGCGCGGCCACTGGAGTAAAATCGTGAGTTCTTTTAAAGACAATTGAGTGAAAGTGTTTTTTTCTTAAGCTCTAAGTAAAAACTATACAATTATTCCCTTACACCTAGGGCTACTGGAACTATTTTATTTCGTGTAATAACACGCATATTCTTTCTTTTTTAATGGCGTTTCTTCGTAACAGGTTAGTAGAAATTTCTGTTCGTATTGTTTTACTTTTTAAGGCAGTAACAAATTTTGAGCCGTATCATCAGTAAACGACTACATCGTTTACTGTTTCTTTTGTTAACATACACAATTCAATATAACCATTTCATTAATAGCTTATAATCTTTGTGGTACTTTATGTTATAAATTAAGAATATAATATAACCGTGACATAACCATTTCAATATAGTTATCTGGGCAAAGTACATAAGATACAAAGATAGTAAAAACTTAATGCAGACCACAGTCAAAAATTCTACAGCCAATATTCTCGGAACAGACAGTGCACATTACGTGTGATGACGTCACTCCCCTCTTTCACCCGCAAAAAGCGGGCTATTCTCATATCTCGTTACCAGTACCACATCAACTGGGAGTACATACCGGGAAGAAAAAATGTAGTCGCAGACGTACTATCCAGGATTAACGTGGATAAGAATACCTTCGAAGCAGAGAATGAGGAAATAGCAAAGGTATATCATATTATCAAAAGAAGAACAGACTTAGAAGTTATCATTAGCAAAATTAAACAACAACAAAAAACTGATACAAAATTATTACAGATAACACAAAGACTAAATAACCAGGACGACAAGATATTACCATTTTATTGCGTACATGAAGATGTGTTGTTTATAAAAACTAAATTAGATCAAAACAATTGGAAGGTGTTTATACCCAAGACTATACAAAAGGAATTAATAGCTGATTACCATATTCGGTATGGCCATATGGGTCCTCTGAAGGTAATTAAAGCATTAGAGGAACAGGTATATAAAAAAAATATCAATAGAAGTGTCCGTATGTATGTACAAACTTGCCATGTATGTCAACTAGTTAAATATAATAATGAGAGGAAAGAAGGAACTATGATACCCATTACCTCTACACATAAATTAGAAAAGGCATTCCTCGACATTTGTGGACCATTTCCTCGTAGTGGAAGACGACTTCGGTACAAATTCATTATCATCATATGGGACCATTTCTCGAAATATACAAAATTATATCCTATCAATAGAGCGACCACTAAAAAGATCCTAGATATTATCATTCACAACTATATACCTGAGTTAGGAACTCCAAGGACTATTATTACCGACCACGGCACGCAGTTTAAGGGACAGATATGGAAGGAAACATTGTTAATGAAAGGAATAAAGACTTACAAGACTTCCGTCTATCATCCGAGCAGCAATCCAGCAGAGAGAGTGTTGCGAGAGGTCGGAAGAATCCTGAGGACATACTGTTTCGATCAGCAAAGGAAATTGAGTGAATACCTGCCATCTACAGAAAACTTTTTAAATTTAGCATATCATCAGACCACAGAAACTACACCTTATGTGGTAATCCACGAAAAACAACCACCCAGAGAAGTTACTGAATTGATTAGTTTCCCGGATAATCAGAAGTATAAATTTGATAAAATTAGATTTTATAATAAAATGGTGGAAAAAACAAACAAACAAAGGGATAAGTATCAAAATCGGCAACAAAGGATTATTAAATATTCAGTAGGAGAAAAGGTACTGGCTAAAAAATTGACAGTTACCTAGTGCCATGGAGGGAATAGCTAAGAAACTACTACTCTTGTACACTGGACCTTACATAATTACCAAAGACAAGATGAATAACACATACGAATTAACAGACCCAACTAATCAACAAATTAAAGGAACATACAACCAAGCTGCTCTGAAAGAGTATTATGAAAACACTACACAAGAATGAATGATGATTTCATCAGTCTTATAAATATGCCATCAGAAATAAACATTCATAAAGAGGGAGGCATTATGTAACATTTCCGTAGTATTTATTTATTATATCAATCACTTTCTTCTACAGTCCGTTTCTTGATGTATATAATACATTTAATATTTATACATAAATTTACCTCAAGATGTTATTTTTCTATTTGGAACATGTTTCGGGTACTATCTTGTACCCATCCTCAGCCTTCCGATTTTTTTGTCTGGTGAAGTACATATGTGATGTTGGTTGACTATTATTATTGTGGCTTCCTGTTGGCTTCTGGTATTTCAAGTTGGTTTTATTGTGTGTGATTGTGGTGTATGTGTTAGTTTTTTGTGTATTTTCAATGTTGAGTGCTTTGAATATTGTGTCATGTTTTGTATTGATTTGTATTTGTTCAGGTATTAGTTTGTTTTTGTTTTATGTTTGTAAATTTGCAAATTTTACAATCCGCTTAGGGAATTTAAAGACACTTCAAGATATAGTGGAAGGTGTACATTAAATGCACCGCATTAAACCCATATTAATCCTATTGAAGTATATGTTCATGTTTGTGTTCATTAGTTGTTTTTTTCGTGTTTGAAATTTGTTTAATAATTTGGTAATGTGGTTATATGGAATTGTGGTTATGTTGTTTGTGTACATGTTAATGTATATTTATGTGAGAGATGATTTGTTATCCGTTATTTGGTAGTTGATTTCACTTAATTTGATATTCACTTCACTATTTTTTCACTATACACTTTTGTTTTTGCCTTTGTTTTATAACCTCAGTTTTCGTTTTTTCACTGTAGGCTTATTTTCAACTATTTAGACATAACCATCACAAGATACAACAAACACATACAATATGCAATATATAGAAAACCAACTTCCACTAACATCATTATACCTAACCATTCTGACCACCCACCACAACATAAAATGGCAGCATTTCATTCGTTATTTAACAGAATGTACAAAATACCCCTAAACAAACAAGAAACTGACAAAGAAAGAAATATAATATACCAAATTGGTTATGAAAATGGATACAATAAAAATACTATGATCAAAATAGAAAATAAAATCAAATACAAAATAAAAACTGAACAATTAAGAATTAATCAAACTGAACAACACATAAATAATAACAACAACAAAAAATGGGCCACATTCACATATATAAATAATAAAATGACAAAACTAACAAAACTATTTAAAAACACAGATATAAAAATAGCATACAAAACTAATAAAAATAAATTACAAAATCTAAATAGCTCACACAACAAAGATAATACAACAACTAACGGTATATACAAAATTGAATGCCAAGATTGCAATAAATGTTATATAGGACAAACAAAAAAACAGCTGAAAAAACGTTATTTTGAACACCTAAATGCATACAAAAAAACAGAAATATATAAATCCAATTTAGCCACACATGCAATAAACACAGGACATGAATTCCCAGACATAACCAATGTAACACTAATAAAACATATAACACACAAAGGCACCATAATGAACATATGGGAAAATTTACAAATATACAAACATAAAACAGAAAACAAACTAATACCTGAACAAATACAAATCAATACAAAACATGACACAATATTCAAAGCACTCAACATTGAAAATACACAAAAAACTAACACATACACCACAATCACACACAATAAAACCAACTTGAAATACCAGAAGCCAACAGGAAGCCACAATAATAATAGTCAACCAACATCACATATGTACTTCACCAGACAAAAAACCGGAAGGCTGAGGATGGGTACAAGATAGTACCCGAAACATGTTCCAAATAGAAAAATAACATCTTGAAGTAAATTTATGTATAAATATTAAATGTATTATATACATCAAGAAACGGACTGTAGCAGAAAGTGATTGATATAATAAATAAATACTACGGAAATAGGGAATTAAACAATTTAATTACAATTACAAGACGATAACTGACGATGACCATTATACCCAGAAGAGAAGATCAACGAATAATAAAAATGTAAATAGTTATTAGTAAACATAAGTATAGTGTATAAAGGTTAAACCTAGTAAGTAAGTGAAAAGACATTGATTATAGCATTAGACTATTAAACTAGAGGGAGGTCTGCGAACCTCAAACAGTTATTTTGTGTCAGACCTACAAAATATAAGTGACATCAAAATTACTAAAAGAAATCTTACGTTACAAACTAATAATATACATTAGTGACGAAGAAAAAATAAGATTCAACTGAATCATGTGAATTATAAAATATGAAAACGAACCTGTGACCCATAAATAATCCATCCAAGAGCTGTGCAGAATGAATCGGTATTTTGTAAAAAGAAATTGGATTGTTGAAGAATTTTCGAAACGAAGCAGAACACATTAATTTAATGCTGGATATTTTTACAGAATAATTAATGATATAAAACGAAATGATGAAGAAAAATTGTAGAAATAACGAAGAGAATAATGTTTTAATGGAATACAATGAAAACTTGAAGGCCAGAAGATAAATATCAAGCAATAATTCGTAAATGAAACTACAAGATTGGTGAGATTGTTCCATAATGTTAAGACAAACACTTGAACAAACATTACTTCATTTAAAGAGCAAGTGACAGTGAAACACTATAACAAAAACAATATAAACATTATAATTATGAATTTTATTTGTTCACTATAATTATTGTTATTAACAGTTCCTATTTAAGTTGTTCTTTTGTATGATCCAAAGGACCTATGAATCAACATACATACTGTAATATAATATTAATATTACAAATATAAAAATAAAAACAAAAATATAATTTAAATTGATGTGATATAATTGATGAACGTTTTAATAAGCTCCACGTTGGAAACGCCAATTTGTAATATAATATTATTACAAATAAAAATATAAAGTTATAGATATAATTGAAATATATATAGATATTGTGTGTAGATCTTTTGATAACAAAGGTATTGTGCTCTTCTTTTAGCCCCACTGTTTGGGCTAGTCAATTTGTAATGTAATTTCAAATGTAATAATAAATAAAATATAAAGATATTGATGATAAGAATATGTTATAACTAGGTGTGTTTGATTGATAAATAACAAATACATCAAACTTTAAAAATTGTGCAAATATTTTTTCTTGTTCTTGTATCGAGTTTGATTGAATGATTTAATTTAATTAATTAATAATTAATTAATTAGTTGAGTTTGTAATTTCCTTCTATATCTATTTTCTCAATGTGAATTATGTTTTTGTTTAATAAAAAATAATAATAACATTAATTGTAGAAATAAAAACAATGCTGGTAACTTAGTAATGACTTGCGTTTATTCATTCAAAATTGTGCGCCAGTCAAACTGCGCATGTCCCAGGCACTGGCTAATATTCGCCACAGTCGGCAGTGAGAAAAATCAACAAATATATTTTTTACAAGTTTGAATTTATGGTTCTTTTAACGAGTCGAAATGGTCAGAGGGCAAGGAACAAGATACATTTAACAGGTATTCTTAAACTAAATGTTAATATCTGAAATAGAACAGAATTATTATTACAATTGTCAATTAGAAAGAAATTATTTAAATTGCGAACCAAGTCGAAGAAATGACGTCACTCCCCTCCAGGAAGCACTGCACCGTCTATGTGAGAAGTTCAGCAATGGCCGCCGTCTACTCGATTTTAACTGCGATGCTGTTGGAATTGAAAGATCTTCTCCCACAGAAATAAAACGATGTTCCCTTTTTCTGCGAAGTGGTGTTGGTCCAAAATATAGTGTGGAATGTTCCCTCGTCGTCTGCGATGTCGAATTCCGGATGGATTTCTTGTGTAGTGTGGTGTTCAATTATGTGTGTTGGTTTTCTGTGAATTCGTTCCAAAAATTGTTCAAAATGGCTGTCGATTTCTGGTGCTGAGTTTTATGGTGTTATACAGTGTTTTTGGAAATTTGTGAAGTGTTAGATATTGATAGATAAGGTTATTTCACTTGTTAGTTCATCTCCGTTATACGCCACATAACCACACTTGGTTTTAATACAAATTATTTTGGTTTCAGTACTCCACTAACACATTTTCAACTGTTCAGCTTTGCGATTAACAATAGACTAATAGACGCAACGTCGTCGTTTTAGGGCAATTTGTGGTATGTCTTTTTCCTCTTCATATTGTTTAACTATAAAATATCTGTCTAAGACTTGTTTCACTATCTAACTATACATCATAAGTTTTCTTATTTTTTACTGTATTTCAAATATTTCTTAATTTTACATGAATCTAACTATTCAGTAATATTGATTATTTAATTTTACATCTTTTGATATATAGCTGGGTTTGTTTCAAGCTCATTTAAGCCCAAGAATTACAATTTTACATGATGATTGTATGTCTCATATTTTGTACAAATTCAGTGTTTTAAAGGTTTTTATTTGTTTTTTCGGTATAATATTTCCATGGAATATACTTAATAACTCCGTAATTACTTTGTTGTCAATAATTTGGTTGTTAAAACATTTCAATATTGATTAATTTGCTGTTTAGTCTGATTTTATTACTATCATAAGCCTATTATTGACTGTTTCCAAAAGAAGTTAATTTCCTTTCTTTTGTCATTCTATTTGCTATTAACTGTATCTGTATTAATTATATTTCAATTTCTGTATTGTATGTATTGAATTCTATTCCTATTACATAGATTAATTCTTTGATAGATAATTTTTGGTTTATAGGCCAGTCTGTGTTTACAAAAATGGTATCTTGGCTGGTCTGTTTGTACATTATACATGGTTTACTGTTTTGAATAATATTATTACATTTTTATGTCCTACTTGCCTCTCTGACTTACACAATGGAAAATTAAATGACATGATTTTAAAATACAATAGAATATCTTGTATCTACTAAACTTTCTTTATACTAATAACATCATTGAACCATAACATGAACATCTTCTGCCTAATTTTCTTTATATCAACTAATTTTAACAAAAACATTTTATTCCTATTATTTTTAACTGTATCATCAAATGATAACAAAATAGCTTATCCTAGACATAATTTAATTAGAAAAAATAAAAAACTCCTATTACTAGTAATACTGTCAGTCACTAACTGTCTTGTGTATTATGTTTCTTTTGAAAACACTTTAACTGTGATTAAAAAAAAAAAAAAATATCTTGTATCTATTAACACCTTACATCTAAAATATTATCTAATTAACACTAAATAACAAACATCTTATTATTAGTTATACCATCAGTTATGAACTGTCCTTTGGTATTTTTGTCCTTCTCACCATTTACTTAACTATAATTAAAGAAAACATTTTATGTGTAATAGTTTTTCTTATATCTAATTTAAAAACTCTTATTACTGATAAGGTTGTCAGTTCTTAGACGGTCTTTGATTCCAATGGTTTTACTATTATTATTCTACACTCATGGTAGTCTTTTTATAATATTTACACTTCATTGAAGATTTTTTCATAGATTTTTTAGCTATGTTTCTCACTATACTCACTGTAGTTTCTTATTTTTGTTATCTCACTTCACTTTATTGGATTCTACACTATGGTAGTCTTTTCAGCGAGTTCTACACTATGGTAGTCTCTTTTGATATATTTTTTAACATATTACTCTTACAACTAATATACAATTTGTGTTTTATAGGATTGTATCTTGTAACTTGTTTGGGTTTACATATATCGGTTTCAATTTTGTCTCATGGTATTTATTATATGACTAACATTTTGTTTTGGCATATCTCTTCCTGGTTCTGGTCTCTTTGTGGGAATCTTGATATGTTTCGTCCCTTCTTCAAATATCACATTAGTAGTTTCCTTATTAACATGGTTTCATGACAGATTATTTCCTTTTTTATGGTCCTTCCCTTTTTGTACTGCTTCCCCAATCTACTGGGTATACTGCTGGTTTAACTGGTTTTTACATAGTAGGTTATTTTAATTAATGGTTTTCTTTATTATTTTCCATTTTTATTAACATTTTATAGACTTAATTATACAGTTTCTAGTGTAATCCTTAAACAATTTATTCTTCTCACTCACTATGGAACTTTTTCTTTTATTTATGTTGCATTAATTCAAATGTTTAATGTGATAATTTTGTTATGTTACATATGCTCTCCTGTAAAAGTGATTAGTTCAGATCATACTCTTAGTATGGATGAAATAATTACTACTAATTCTTTTGTATTTACATTTCTCCGTGATTACATGTTTTCACTTTATATACCTTCTTTTTCCACCATTGCTTCCTCTCAGATGATGTGTATCTCCTTCATTAGTTTCTTTTTTCATTGATAAGTGATCTTCAATCTTGTGTATAACATTATCATTTTATATTCCTTCTTATTTGGTGCTTCCTCACCAGTATGTTTACTCCCTAACATTCCCTAACAAATTAATTGGAACAGTTCAGAGTGGCACTTTTGGCTTCAATCCCTGCTGTCCAATACTTCAATTGAGTCCAGAGGTATTATCATCTCTGCTCAACACATAAGACTGATGGCATTTTCTACATCCAGTCATAAAAATAAATAAACAGTAAAAGTAGTCATTTTTGACTAAAATAAACATCTTTAGATTCTTCACTTCATAATACGTTATATTAATTAATACTTTTATACACTTGACTCTTCTTCTCTCTTAAAGCTTATTCCATATTAGGTGGTTTAGGTATGTGGTATAATATACATTTCATCATGTTTACATAGTAAGTAGTATTTATATTTACTCTTTCTACCATCTGGTATCCATTGAGTTATTTTTATTGCTCATGGTATAACATGAATTAATTCTTTATCACTTTCACTATAACAGTGGTTGTTGTAACAGCATTATCATTATTAGTATCAGGTTTTTTTTTTGTTTTTTGGTCTCACTATTTGGTCTTTAGTGAGCTGGTCCTTCTTCATTGTTCCATTTTTATTAAATTATGTTCTTCGTGAGTTTGGTTAATTTGTTCGATTAAGTCATATGACATTCTGGTTTCCTTTCTCCCTTAGAATTTTGTATCTCTTTCTTACAAAATCTTTTTTTCATATTTCAGAGTTATTTCTCATCATTTGTATGAGTAATGATGTGAGTTTAATGTTTTTCAATTTTAGACATTTTTATTCAACTACATTCTTTCTTATTCATAGTTGTTTTTCAAATATTTTGGTATAAGTTGTACTTATTATTGTTTTGAATTTTGAAATTATTATTCCTCAAAATTCTTTTTTCATTCATAATAGTCTTTGAATGTTTGTGTAAGTGGTGCTTACTAATTATTTTGAATTTGGACAATTATTATCTCCATCCAAATTCTTTTTACTTGCATAATAGTCTTTGAATATTTGTGTAGCTTGTACCTACTATTGCTTTTGAATTTTGAAGCTTATTATGTTCAAAATTCTTTTTATTTATTCACAATAATCCTTAAAATGTTTTGTTGTAAGTTGTACTTACTAATTTTTGAATTTTGAAATTTTATTTTTATCAAAATTCTTATTTCGTTTACAATATTCTTTCTGATATTTGGTGTAAGTTGTACTTACTAATTTTTTGGAATTTTGTAATTTTATTATTCCATCAAAATTCTTATTTCGTTCATGATAGTCTTTGAATATTTGTGTAAGTTGTACTTACGGATTTTTTGAATTTGGTAATTATTATTTATCAAAATTCTTATTTTGTTCACAATATTCTTTCTGATATTTGGTGTAAGTTGTCCTTACTGATTTTTGAATTTTGTAATTATCTATTATCAAAATTCTTTTTGCATCATTCACAATTGTTCGAATATTTGGTGTAAGTTGTACTTACTGATTTTTGAATTTTGTAATTATCTTATTCCATCAAAATTCTTATTTCGTTTACAATATTCCTTCAGATATTTGGTGTAAGTTGTACTTACTAACTTTTGGAATTTTGTAGTTTTTATTTTTATCAAAATTCACAATTTCTTCATAATAGTTTTAACTCATAATTAGGAGTCCTCCAAATATTTTTTAATGGATAACTGATTATAAGTTCCTTTTACTTTATTCGAAATGATATCCTTTAGTACATACGTATTGTTATTATTGTTTTTAACAATCAGGTATGGGCCGGTATACAGCAGTAACAACTTTTTGGTAATGCCTTCCAAGGTACTGGGTAATTCCCTGTTTTTTAGCAGTACCTTTTCTCCGACTTCATAGCTTATTATTTTCTTAACAGCCTTTTGATACTTGTTCTTGCGCCTTTCCTGGTCTTCTGCCAATTTATTGTAGAATCTGATTCGATTGAATTTGTATTCTTGACTCCTGGGGAACTCTATTATGTCTTGTATTTCTCTCGGAGGCGGTTTTTCATACATTGCCGTGTATGGCGTGGTACCTATAGCGGTGTGATATGACAAATTAAGGAATTCTTCAGTCGCTAATAAATATTCTTGCCACTTCTTTTGTTGATTATAGCAATAAGTCCGTAATATTCTTCCGACCTCTCGCAGTACCCTCTCCGCTGGATTGCTGCTGGGGTGGTAGACAGACGTCTTGTATGTCTTAATGCCCAATGTATTCAGAGTGTTTCTCCACCTCCAACCCTTAAATTGCGTTCCATGGTCGGTGATTATGGATGTCGGGCTTCCTACCTCTGGAATGTAATGATTTGTTATTATTCCTAGAGTCTTCAGAGTGGTGGCTCTGTTCACAGGGTATAGTTTTGTAAATTTTGTAAAATGATCCATCATAATAATAATATATTTGTATCGATGGCGTCCGCCACTGCGGGGAAATGGACCGCATATGTCCAGAAAGACCTTTTCCAGTTTGGCTTGTGAGGTAATTGGTATCATCATACCTTCCTTTTTCTCATTGTTGGTTTTCACCAACTGACATATCAGACAGGTTTTGAGGTAGTTTCTCGTTTTTCTATTGATACTTTTTATGTGACAATTCTCTTCTATTGCTTTGATCACTTTCATGGCTCCCATGTGACCGTATCGTAGGTGATAGTCCAGGATGATATCCTTTTCGATTGTAGTAGGGATCATGACCTTCCATATTTCTTCATCAAGGGATGTCTTGATGAATAAAATCCCATTATGTATACAATAAAATTTGTTTATTGTGTCATCTTGGTTGGAGAGACGAAGTTTAATAGAGTTTAACTTCGGATCGGACTGCTGGTGTTTGCTGATGTCCTGCACTATCTTCTCTAAATCGGATCTGTCCTTAATAATGTTATAGATTTTCAAGATGCTCTCCTTTTCGCCTTCGAATGTTTGTTCTTCCAGATTCACTCTTGACAATACGTCGGCTACCACATTTTTACTCCCAGGAACATACTCCCACTGTATATCGTATTCCTGTAGGGCGAGTACCCATCTGGTCAATCTACCATGGCTTAATTTGCATCTTCTTAGAAATGATATTGACTTGTGATCTGTTCGGACGGTCACTGGATATCCGAGGATATACGTCCGAAACTTCCCGCAGGCAAAGACTACACTTAGCAGTTCTTTTTCCGTCACATTATAGTTCTTTTCACACTGGTTAAGGGTTCTGCTAGCAAAGCTCACTACTAGATGGTTTCCACTTTCATCTTCTTGGTACAGTGTTGAACCCAAGCTAATGTTACTAGCGTCACAGTTTAGAAAGAAGGGTCGGTTAAAATCTGGATGGTTGAGCATTACTGCATCTAAGAATTTCTCTTTAATTGATTTGAAGGTTTCGTCTTGTTCTTGACCCCATCGCCATTTATTCTTGGACGATAACTGGTACTGAAACTGGGCTGTTAGTTCGGAATAATTATTCTGGAACTTCCTATAATAGTTACACAGGCCCAAAAATGATTGTAGTTGCCTTCTGTTTTTTGGTGTAGGGAATCGTTGTATGGCGTCTACTTTTTCTGTTGATGGTGTTATTCCTTGACTGTTTAGCTGGAAACCCAGGAATTGAACTTCTTTAGCTATAAGCTTGGACTTGTCCAGTTTAAGGGTGACATTATTTTCAGCAAGCTTCTTCAAGACATACTCCACACGATAACAGTGTTCCTCCCAGTTGGTTGATGTTATTAGGAGATCATCAACATAGACAGTCGTGAATTGGAGCGCTTCTGGTCCTATTATATGATCCATACAGGCGACAAAAACCGCTACTGAATTCACCAACCCGAAGGGCAACCTCTTAAACTGATAATTGCGCCCTTCGAAGATGAACGCCATGTATTGCCGGCTTGCTGGGTGCAACTCCACTTGCCAATAGCCGCATACGGTATCCCAAGTGGTAATGAATCGTGTTCCGTGGAACCTCTTCAAAATTTCATCAATTTCGCCAGGTGAGGTACGATCGTTTATTATCATTTTATTTATCTCACGAGCGTCAAGGCAAAGCTTTACCTTCCCATTTTTCTTTTGTATGGCCACAATTGGGCTAGTGTATGGCGATTGACTGCTCTCGATGATATCTCTACGGATCATATTCTGGATCTCTGAGCGTACGGCTTCTTTCAAAGATTGTGCTATTGGGTACGACTTTCGGTTAAATTCTACCGGTTCTCTGAATCGTATGGAACATTGGTAGTTCCGGATCTTTCCAGGTTCGTCAGAAAATACAGCTCGATATTTCTCATATATTTCTACCAATTGATTCAGCTGGTTTTCCGTTAATTGCTCGTTAGTATTGTGGCACTGGAAGTTACGTATCTCTTGGATCTTTTGTTGCCATAGGTCTTCCTCCGAATGGCTCCGAATAGGTCTTGATGTACTGGCTTGTTGTTTGTTGAGTGGTTGGACAAGTAATTCACCTTATTTTGGTGGTCGAGAAGTTGTCTGGTGTCTAAAGTCTTGTTATCAGTTAAATTGGCTATCCAGGTTGAACCTTCAGCAAAGAGTGATACCTTTCCTCGGCACAAGTCGATAATTGCTGAGTTTCGGCGCAATATGTCGCATCCTATCATGATGTTGAAAGGTAATCCGGCTGCAACAAGAAATATCATGTCCACACTAATGCCCTGACTTTTGACATTGAGGGATACCTGCTTTCTTATGGTCTTGTTCTGTCGGCCTGTAGCTCCTACAAGTACAATATTATTAATAGGTAGTACCGGTAAGTTTTTGTGGCATTCCTGCTGTATCCGGTCCAACTCATTTCGATTTATTATGGAGACATTGGCTCCAGTGTCTATCATTATAGGAACAGAAATACCTTCAATTTCTGCAATTATGTATATTATTTCATTATCATTATTGTTAATATTAAGCTCACTTTCTTCTAATAGGTCCTTACGGATATCCTTCAAATAATTGCTGTATATTATGGTAAAATTTTTTCTGTTTTTCTTCGAATTCATACCTACTTGGTTAAACCCAGCAGATTGGAGCAGTAAAGGGTTATTGGGGTTTATTACTGCCTCCGTTCGTTTAAATGTTCCGCTTCATTACGGATCAGACCGTTGGAAGCGTCAGCTTGAAGTCCTGAGACTGCTTCGTTTGGTTCTGCTCGATCGTCTTGTTGGGCTTCTGTTACAGGTAGTCTTCGCTGATTATCCAGGCTGGAACTACGTCTGGGCTCGTACTCTCTGTACCTATTACTTCCCCTGACTTCCTTGGAAGGTCTCGTACTCGTAGTATCGGCTGGTATCTCCTGTGTCCACTGCCTTCTGCTCGGATGTAGTTAACATTAGGTCGATATGTCCTGTAATTGTGGTTATTACCTCCATTTGGGTAATTCCGGTTATAATTACCATGATAATTATTATTATTAGAAAGGTTGGGGTTCCTCTGACCATTTGGAACATAGTTAGTATGATTATTATAATAACCGTTGTTATTTTGTGGACGGTTATTATTATTATTATTATTATTGTTGTGGTTGTTGTTATTGTTATTGTTATTTATGCGAGGAATATTACTATTATTATTATTGTGGTTAAACCTCGGCAAATTATTGTTATTTCTGGGGTTATAATTATATTCGGCATTATTCCGATTTGCGGGATTATAATTATTATTATTACCCACATTCTGCCGGTTATTATTATTATTCAAATTATTGTTGTTACTCCTTGGTTCCGGCTTTTCATATCTCCTGCGACTTTGATGGTAATAGTCTTCGTGCTCATACATTTCTAAAAGCTCGGTCATGGCTTGCACCGTCTTTATTTGACTGTTTCGTCTGGCTCTGATAATATCCTCCTCATAGTGGTATGAGAGTTTGCTGACCAGGCATTCTTCCGGTAGTCGGGGCTCTAGATGTTTGGCCACGCACACCTTTCCCAAAAAGTACGCCGTTAAAGTTTGGTTTCCATACGGGTTGTACTTCCCATGACATATCCCGTCTCTGGCGATATTTTGCGTTGATTCAGACCAATATTTGGCTTTGAATAGCCTTCTGAATTGTTGATAGTCGGTCACCTCGTCTCTTATCGCCATCCACCAATTGTCTGCTATTTCCTTGAACGATTCGTCAAGCACCTCTTTATTCTCCCTCCAGCGATTACCTCTGTGTTTGGCGAAGTATTCCTCGATTCTTGCTAGGAACTCCATGGGTTTATTTTTATAAAACCTGAAGTTAATCCCTTCACGATTCTCACTGTTGGGACAACTGGTAATGGTTGTCGGTCGACTATGGAATAGGTCTATATCTGTCTGGTTCTGTCGTACCTGACTGTTGATACTGGTCACAGCAGCTTCTATGCCGTCGCATTTTTCTGTGAATCGGTCCTGCACTCGCTCCCAGTCTTCCCGTGTTTCCTTTAGTTTTTCCTCCAATGTCTTCCTAGTCGTTTCTTCAATGTTGTTAACCTTCGTATTTATTTCTGTCCTGATACTCCGTACTTCTCGTTCGGTTTGACTCCATTTTTCGTCAGCTCTGGTAACCTTTTGTTCGATTACCGTTATTTCCTCTTCTACCTTCTTGCTGATTGTCTCATTGTTTTCAGCTATCTTCTGGCTCAATTCATCCTTCAATATTTCCATTCTTCCGTCTAACCGGTTCATGTTCTCCTGGTTCGTCTCCTTCAATTCTTCTCTCAATTGCTGACTATTGCTTTCCATTTTCTGATTTGTTTCTTCCATCCTCTTGTTGGTTTCTTCCAGTTTTTGGCTTATCTGGGTTAATTCCTCTTTCGACTGTTTATTGTCAGTCTTTATTTCCTCCATTTTCTCCTCGATCTTCTGAATATTTTCCTCCATTAATAATTTATTTTCGTTTTTTAATTCGTCCATTTTCTCCTCCATCTTCTTACTATTCTCCTCCATCTTCTTACTATTCTCCTCCATCTTCTCCTCCATCTTCTTACTGGTATTTCCAATTTTATTACTTAATTCCTTCTTCAATCGTTGGTTATCATTTTCCAGCTTCTTACTATTTTCTTCCATCTTCTCCTCCATCTTCTTACTATTCTCCTCCATCTTCTCCTCCATCTTCTTACTGCTTTCTTCCATCTTATTACCCAACTCTTCCTTTGTCGTTTTAAATTCTTTGAGTAACATCTCCATCATTTGATCAAATTTTGTATCTTCCTTTGCGGTGGATTTCTCCGGCTGTTCCTTCTGTGGTGCCGGCTTATTTGGTTCTGCTGGCGGTAACATTGACTCCACATCTTCCACTGGTGTCGCCTCTTTATCTTCCAGTTCTACCTCCTGCTCGGCCTCCATAGCCCTTTTCCTTGATGTAGCTCTCCTGTGCATCTCGCTCCCTCTTCCGACCTGTTGACCGTTGCCAAGCTAAAAATAGGAAATTGGACACTCGTCCTTATTTTATAACACTATTATCTCCTATTTAAAGCCCCTTAAGTTGGACGCCAATTTGTAATATAATATTAATATTACAAATATAAAAATAAAAACAAAAATATAATTTAAATTGATGTGATATAATTGATGAACGTTTTAATAAGCTCCACGTTGGAAACGCCAATTTGTAATATAATATTATTACAAATAAAAATATAAAGTTATAGATATAATTGAAATATATATAGATATTGTGTGTAGATCTTTTGATAACAAAGGTATTGTGCTCTTCTTTTAGCCCCACTGTTTGGGCTAGTCAATTTGTAATGTAATTTCAAATGTAATAATAAATAAAATATAAAGATATTGATGATAAGAATATGTTATAACTAGGTGTGTTTGATTGATAAATAACAAATACATCAAACTTTAAAAATTGTGCAAATATTTTTTCTTGTTCTTGTATCGAGTTTGATTGAATGATTTAATTTAATTAATTAATAATTAATTAATTAGTTGAGTTTGTAATTTCCTTCTATATCTATTTTCTCAATGTGAATTATGTTTTTGTTTAATAAAAAATAATAATAACATTAATTGTAGAAATAAAAACAATGCTGGTAACTTAGTAATGACTTGCGTTTATTCATTCAAAATTGTGCGCCAGTCAAACTGCGCATGTCCCAGGCACTGGCTAATATTCGCCACAGTCGGCAGTGAGAAAAATCAACAAATATATTTTTTACAAGTTTGAATTTATGGTTCTTTTAACGAGTCGAAATGGTCAGAGGGCAAGGAACAAGATACATTTAACAGGTATTCTTAAACTAAATGTTAATATCTGAAATAGAACAGAATTATTATTACAATTGTCAATTAGAAAGAAATTATTTAAATTGCGAACCAAGTCGAAGAAATGACGTCACTCCCCTCCAGGAAGCACTGCACCGTCTATGTGAGAAGTTCAGCAATGGCCGCCGTCTACTCGATTTTAACTGCGATGCTGTTGGAATTGAAAGATCTTCTCCCACAGAAATAAAACGATGTTCCCTTTTTCTGCGAAGTGGTGTTGGTCCAAAATATAGTGTGGAATGTTCCCTCGTCGTCTGCGATGTCGAATTCCGGATGGATTTCTTGTGTAGTGTGGTGTTCAATTATGTGTGTTGGTTTTCTGTGAATTCGTTCCAAAAATTGTTCAAAATGGCTGTCGATTTCTGGTGCTGAGTTTTATGGTGTTATACAGTGTTTTTGGAAATTTGTGAAGTGTTAGATATTGATAGATAAGGTTATTTCACTTGTTAGTTCATCTCCGTTATACGCCACATAACCACACTTGGTTTTAATACAAATTATTTTGGTTTCAGTACTCCACTAACACATTTTCAACTGTTCAGCTTTGCGATTAACAATAGACTAATAGACGCAACGTCGTCGTTTTAGGGCAATTTGTGGTATGTCTTTTTCCTCTTCATATTGTTTAACTATAAAATATCTGTCTAAGACTTGTTTCACTATCTAACTATACATCATAAGTTTTCTTATTTTTTACTGTATTTCAAATATTTCTTAATTTTACATGAATCTAACTATTCAGTAATATTGATTATTTAATTTTACATCTTTTGATATATAGCTGGGTTTGTTTCAAGCTCATTTAAGCCCAAGAATTACAATTTTACATGATGATTGTATGTCTCATATTTTGTACAAATTCAGTGTTTTAAAGGTTTTTATTTGTTTTTTCGGTATAATATTTCCATGGAATATACTTAATAACTCCGTAATTACTTTGTTGTCAATAATTTGGTTGTTAAAACATTTCAATATTGATTAATTTGCTGTTTAGTCTGATTTTATTACTATCATAAGCCTATTATTGACTGTTTCCAAAAGAAGTTAATTTCCTTTCTTTTGTCATTCTATTTGCTATTAACTGTATCTGTATTAATTATATTTTCAATTTCTGTATTGTATGTATTGAATTCTATTCCTATTACATAGATTAATTCTTTGATAGATAATTTTTGGTTTATAGGCCAGTCTGTGTTTACAAAAATGGTATCTTGGCTGGTCTGTTTGTACATTATACATGGTTTACTGTTTTGAATAATATTATTACATTTTTATGTCCTACTTGCCTCTCTGACTTACACAATGGAAAATTAAATGACATGATTTTAAAATACAATAGAATATCTTGTATCTACTAAACTTTCTTTATACTAATAACATCATTGAACCATAACATGAACATCTTATGCCTAATTTTCTTTATATCAACTAATTTTAACAAAAACATTTTATTCCTATTATTTTTAACTGTATCATCAAATGATAACAAAATAGCTTATCCTAGACATAATTTAATTAGAAAAAATAAAAAACTCCTATTACTAGTAATACTGTCAGTCACTAACTGTCTTGTGTATTATGTTTCTTTTGAAAACACTTTAACTGTGATTAAAAAAAAAAAAAAATATCTTGTATCTATTAACACCTTACATCTAAAATATTATCTAATTAACACTAAATAACAAACATCTTATTATTAGTTATACCATCAGTTATGAACTGTCCTTTGGTATTTTTGTCCTTCTCACCATTTACTTAACTATAATTAAAGAAAACATTTTATGTGTAATAGTTTTTCTTATATCTAATTTAAAAACTCTTATTACTGATAAGGTTGTCAGTTCTTAGACGGTCTTTGATTCCAATGGTTTTACTATTATTATTCTACACTCATGGTAGTCTTTTTATAATATTTACACTTCATTGAAGATTTTTTCATAGATTTTTTAGCTATGTTTCTCACTATACTCACTGTAGTTTCTTATTTTTGTTATCTCACTTCACTTTATTGGATTCTACACTATGGTAGTCTTTTCAGCGAGTTCTACACTATGGTAGTCTCTTTTGATATATTTTTTAACATATTACTCTTACAACTAATATACAATTTGTGTTTTATAGGATTGTATCTTGTAACTTGTTTGGGTTTACATATATCGGTTTCAATTTTGTCTCATGGTATTTATTATATGACTAACATTTTGTTTTGGCATATCTCTTCCTGGTTCTGGTCTCTTTGTGGGAATCTTGATATGTTTCGTCCCTTCTTCAAATATCACATTAGTAGTTTCCTTATTAACATGGTTTCATGACAGATTATTTCCTTTTTTATGGTCCTTCCCTTTTTGTACTGCTTCCCCAATCTACTGGGTATACTGCTGGTTTAACTGGTTTTTACATAGTAGGTTATTTTAATTAATGGTTTTCTTTATTATTTTCCATTTTTATTAACATTTTATAGACTTAATTATACAGTTTCTAGTGTAATCCTTAAACAATTTATTCTTCTCACTCACTATGGAACTTTTTCTTTTATTTATGTTGCATTAATTCAAATGTTTAGTGTGATAATTTTGTTATGTTACAATACACAACACCAAATTACTAAACCTTATTTATAACTATTATGTTTTATTTTATATGTATGACTTGGACGGTACATAGACTTTAATTTTTATATTAACCCTGAGAAAAAGAGTTTTCATGTTATCAAACCGAAAGGAGCTACAATCTAAGAAAGGGACATTGAATGTTAATACAATTAAATATATGTCAAAGAGAAAGTATTAATAAATTTTATGGAATTTGAGACAAGAGCGAATAAGAGTTTGATTCTTTATTTTAACATTGCATTACATTGAAGAAGGGTAAGATTAGGAAATAAGATTCACATAAGAGTAGAGTCTATTGTTATAATATATATACAAATAGTAGGCAACAAAACAGATATAAGGCATAGTATTAAAAACACAATAATAATAATTGTTTTCTTTAAAAACA
The DNA here is from genome assembly GCA_034769895.1 of Magicicada septendecula. Lineage (NCBI taxonomy): Eukaryota > Metazoa > Arthropoda > Insecta > Hemiptera > Cicadidae > Magicicada > Magicicada septendecula. The sequence continues at coordinate 169,677,029 of CM068374.1, read as the reverse complement.
AATTTTTTATATAATACATTTAAAACAAATTTAAAATGGTCTGTGACTGAATAAAATTATTTATTCTAAATTATTAATGTCTGTAAGTGATTTGAAAGTTTCTTTCCTTAAATGTCTATTTTTACTTATTCGTTGAATTCCTTTTACGACACCGTTGAATCTGCCACCTCTCGCTGCCTGCTGAAATCTGCTGCTCTGATGACATGTGGACACTTCGCTCACACACACGCACGCCGATACACCGATATCGTTTATCTCTTTACTCAGGACTCGATAATGGGTTTTAATTTGTTTTCATGGCTATTTATGATCATTTATCGCGGTCGTCTGCGATTGCATCCGCTTCTCTACAGATAACATGCGCGTTTCACACTCCGTTATACGCGAGTTATTAACTTCAAGCGCGGCTTCAAAATCAACGCGGATAGACTCAACTTTTTCGGTTATTTTCATTTCGGCCGCTTCGACAATACTTTTACTTTATTTTGCTTGTTCGTGTACGGCAGAGAATATCAATATCACTCTAAAGACAAATTAAACACAGTTCAAATAATACTACATTTTTTTACAATATACTATTTACTCGTGCCAAGCACGTTAGGGCACCATTTAATACTATGCAACACAACAAATATTAGGCATAGTATTAAAAAAACAATAATAATAGTCTTTTATCTGGAGTAAGGTATATATTTTAAACAAATTTTAAAATGGTATGTGGTTGAACAAAATTATTTATTCTAATTTATTAATGTCTGTAAATGATTTGAAAGTTTTTTTTCTTAAATGTCTGTTTTTACTTGGTCGTTGAATTCCTTTTACGACGCCGTTGAACCGGTGAATCTGCCACCACTCGCGGGTTTCACTATTGAATCTGCTACCTCTCGCTGCCTGCTGAAATCTACTGCTCTGATGACACGTGGACACTCCGCTTACACGCACGCACGCCGATACACCGATATCGTTTATCTCTTTACTCAGGGCTCGATAATGGGTTTTAATTTAAATTAATGTAGTTTCGGTGTATTGTATGTACACCTTCCCGAGTCTTGATGTGTCCTCGCGTTCACACAGATGTATTCCGGTAAATACACCTCACCCTATGAGGATATTTTGACTCTCCCGAGAATAGTACTATTTAAAATAATTTAATTTATATTATTTGAGTTCAAGTACACAATAGGATTTTAGCAAACGGGCAACTCGTTGCTAAGATTCCGTACTCCTGACCCTTATATAGAACGTACAACGATTTCGTACGGGTTTGAAAGCCACACGTTGGTTGCGTCAATTTATATGATAGACTATTTCGTACGGGTTGAAAGCCACAAGTTGGTTGCGTCAATTTATAAGAACCCGGGATATGCTTCAGTTAAAATGTTAAAAGTGGTTATTGTTATTATCATTTCGGTTGAATGTTGTTTAATTAAAATAATTTGGTTATTGCATTGCTCGGGTTCGCTGAGTTCGTAACTGAATTTTGATCTTCACTCGTTGCTAAGATGAACAGATTGGTGTGCCTTCTCATTGAAAACATAAGTATTTGTTTATACAGATACTTACTTGTGATGGTGGGCGACTAGTAATGCTGATGTGTATTGCTAGTAATAAAGTTAAAATCATTCATTGCCGCCAACTTATTGCCGCCGCCACTGCTGCCAACCATGTATGCCGTTCACCTAAACTGCAACGTCTTAGTCTAGTTAAAATAACAGTCAAACCTCTTGTAAGGATTATGAATTAATTTTTATTTTCCGAACTCACTTTTTAATGATTATTACTCTACAATAATATTGTTTAATTTCTTTTAAATTCAATGTTACTGATGGACTCTTTAAATTTCTTATATCCCAGATTTACAAGTCTGAATCGAACTATTTGTCATTCCGGACGTTAAACATTTCGTTACATTATGTAATAAATATAGCAGGTTTTTTGAGACTGCAAGATACATACAAACTAAAACAATGCACTACTATTATAGTTAGTATTAGGAGAGTGATAGCATTATTAAAATTCTTTAACGAAAAACATAAACATTGAACATGTGATTATTATTGAAATTTTAGGTTAAACTGGTTTTATTGTAACCTAACTTAATCAACTTTAAATAATTAATATTTCCTTAACGATTCTAACATCTCCGTGCAATACGGTTATAAATGTAATCTAGTTATAAACTTCATCCTCTACCTTCTTAGATTGGATAAAAACAAAGTTAACAGGTAATTAGAAACTCCCCACTCATAGGGTTGAGAAGTATTACACATTTAGTAATAATCATAAATTTAAACACAATATAATGCTTCGTCTACAATACTTCAAAGTTTTCTTTAAGTTCATCATTGACTATTTAATGTCTCTTATTTCGATAAGTCCCTTGAATTAATTATAAAATTAAAATTTGTTTATGATTAAATCTTTCACTATTAATTGTCTGATTTAATAATTAAAGTACTTTTCCAATCTAGGTTGGGGTTAAAATTGATCTAATTCTGTTAATTAATTTCGCTGATAGCGTTCCTTAATTATTGAATTACTATTTTAAAATATTTTGTCATTGTCACTTATACTTGAGTTCTAAGTCGTTCTTGGAGTATCACTATTTAACAATTTTTATTTGAATAGTGTAACAGTAAATTACATATTTTAATAATTCATTATCGCTCACTGCCTATGCGCACATACTTCGAATTAGAACACTGGTTAAATAAAACTTTCACTCTGTTTACATCCAACATAACCTCAACTTCGTGTTTCGAGGTTAGAACACTTTGGTCAGTTGTCGGCTACCAATTCAGTATTTTTTGGTTATGATGACCTGCGTGGAGTCCTCGTCGAAGTCTTGAGATGAACTGGTGATCTTACCTGTGTCAAGATCCCGTACCTAGTAATTAATAACGGCTCCTGATTGGTCAATTGTTGTAATTTCCGTGTACTTTCGGTATCACACGGCAAAATAGACGCTTTCTTGGCGTCATCTAACTGGGTTCGAGGCTATGAATTTTTGGTTCCCCATTGTACGCCCACAGGTTTGTAATTAATTCTTTTTTTTATAAATTATTCCTCAGGCTTTCACGGCCGGTGTCATACGAATTATTCATGATATCCGGGTTGTTTGGCCGTGGTCCATGGTTTATAACAAAACCAAACGTTTCGGCAGCTCCACTGGCTGCCATCATCAGTGGTATAAAAATCCTGCACGCCGGGTGTTTACGTACAGGCCCACAGTACTGTGGTATAGGCTGTATTGTTACGTCAGCCTATACCACAGTACTGTGGGCCTGTACGTAAACACCCGGCGTGCAGGATTTTTATACCACTGATGATGGCAGCCAGTAGAGCTGCCGAAACGTTTGGTTTTGTTATAAACCATGGACCACGGCCAAACAGCCCGGATATCATGAATAATTCATATTTTTTTTATACTTTAAATAGTTCATTTATAAATACCCTAATCCTTTTTTCATTTCTCCCATCGGTTTTGTCTTTTTATCACGAGTATTTCGGTTACCCACACCATATAGTTTTGATAAGGATTAACAAAATAAATATCTTACTATTTCTTACGATCTATTTACATATCTTATTTTCTACTTTATTCTATTTATAATGTTCATTCTCTGATAAATTCTTATCATTTTTATTTATTTATTAATTATCACACCTTCTCATTAAAGTTTTAGGCGGTAATTCGTTAAAATTGTCACTATTCGTTTAGGCCTACTTCAATTTTTTTTCTATGTCTTTATCCCCTTCTTATATTAACGATTCTTATATTTATTACATTATTATTCTTCACTTTTGTTCTTTGTGATAGCTTATCATTACTGCACAGTAGTCTTTTACCTCGTTATTTAACTATTATTCATAACAATTATATTACTTTTGGCTAGACACTTGGTCTATGGCCTTGCTAATTGTTTATTAGTTATTTTATAATATTATGGGTTTGTAACCCATATTTGCTGTGGCCTATTTATACTGAACTAATCATTACCACTTCTGATTATCTCAGTATTAGCTAGTATTGTCTTATTTTATTTTATTTACATTTTTCCTCAGACTATCATTCAGTATTCTTGAGTGTTACTTTTTTTTTTAATTTGACATTACACCTTCATCTTTTGATCAGGTTTAGTTTATATTAGATTTATTACAGTAATGTTAATGCTTGGCAGTGTTTAGTTCTGCTCTGGTATTTTGACATCTGTTGGCATCTATCTAAAACTTCCTGCATCTAGTATTAGCTATGAGTTACATATAATATACATCATGATTATTAATTTTATGGCAATAAAAATTGATTTGCCTTACATTCATAGTATTATACCTCAGTTAATATCACCGACTGAGTCCCTACTCTTTTATCATCGTTTTATGTGTGATTTTTTATTGTTCAAGGTACCCATACTATGTTGTACTCTTGATCATGTTAATTTACACTTATACTGTACACAAGTTTCTTTATATTATTACTTTTTGGAAATGGAATGCTCATTATAGTTTCTAGTTTGCTTACACTACAATACATTCTAGTTTAAGATCATTCCAGTCATTGTTTTTTACAATTCTATTGGAAACTTCTTGGCCAGTTTAGGTTATGTCCTCACTTGGATCCCCAACAATGGTTGAACCTTAGATTTTGTTTTTTACATATTGCATTGATTCTTTACATTTACTTAAAGCTGATTTGTATTGTTTATAGTTATATTTTTCTGTTTTGTTACTATCTCAACCTTATTGTTGATTCATAGTTGTCTCTTATAATTTTATCTCTACTTTGCAATCTTAGCTAGTCTTTTGGACATCATTTAGTGGTCATTATTATACATTATTAATTTATACATTTACAACTCTTATATCCACTCTCCCTCTTATATTCTATTATCAATGTTTTACCTTTGAGTTCTGGTTGTATCGTCAAGTCATTGAAGTTAGTTTATTAATAGTTTTATGTCAGTGTCAAGTCACAGCCTAGTGTTTTAAATCAACTTTTAACTTACTTCTATTTTCTTTATCATTAATAATATTTTATTAGAGGGTGAATAGAGAACTTGGTCGTTTATTCAGGACTTATTGTAACAATAACCAAAGCAAGTGGCCAGAGTATCTGGAGTTTTTCGAGAACGCCATAAATGGGTGTTACAATACCACGACTGGATATACACCATCGGAACTGCAGTCGGATGTCCAACCAAAGCGTGCCTGGAGTGATTATATAAAAAGGGTAGCCACTCAAAATTTGCCGACGCCAAGCGAAGTTAAGCGTTTGGATGCAAAGGAGAGGCTAAGGAAGTTCGCCGAACAGCGGTCAGAAAAATTTAATGCTGATCATAAGCTGCAATCGTTCAGAGTAGCCGAGTTAATTTTACTAAAAGCGTTAAATGTAAGTAGCAGTATTGATAATACCACAGCTAAGGTCAATAGACTTTACAATGGTCTATTTATGTTAACTGAACAAGTGGGAAAGCAAACCTAGATTGTTACAAATCAAAATACTAACAAAACTATTGGCAAATTCCATGCGTCGTCATTACGCAAGTACTATGTCAAAAATTAACGTTCACGTGTATCTGGGTATATTCAAGTATGAGTGTCATAAGGTAATTGTTAAAGTAAGTAAATTGTGTACATTCATGTTTGTTTAAACCATGTGGGTAAATATGTTGAGAAGTGTGCGACTGGACAGTAGGCATTATGACGTCATGAACTGTTCATACTAGCTTATCTCTCTAACCCTTGCTAACAGATTATCAACCTCGTCCTTGTGTTTATTTATATTGGAACTGACAGATGTCAAAATTTATTGGAAGAAAATATTTTATTTTAACAAGGAGTATTTATTTATTTATTATGAGTTTGATTATATGTTAAAAAAGGGAAGGAATTGGTATTATTTTTTTATCCGAGGAGGGGATATTCCTGCAATAGAACATTGCAGTAAGAGAAGTGTAGCCAGGACTACATGCTGTTATAACAGGTTATGACGTTATAGACATGTTAAAATTTGATTTTTGTCTGAATATGTAAATTAGATGTAAGTATTGAAATAAGAATTGGGTAAAAGACTATTATGTATTAAAATGCCCATAAGTGTATTTGTGATCATGTCTTGTGCGAGTTAAAGGTGCGAGTGCGCGAGTGCGCGTGTCAGTCGTATTTTTTATGAATAGCTCAAGTATCAATGAACGTACCGAACTGAGATTTGGACAGCGCACGCATCTTAAATAGCGCTGTATTTTCTGGATGTCAGAGACTTGCTACGTAGTATGTAAATAGAGATTTTGTTAGTAAAAAGCAGTTTCTATAAAGTCCTTATCTTTTAGAAGGCAGAAAATTCATAGATAAAATCTATACCTGCTTCTGCAGAAATCTGCAAATCGTTTCAAGAAATCGTCTATCAGTTGTAGCCATCAATCGCGTGATAGACCGAGAACCAATCAGCGGACCCAATTTCTATTAAGATTGGGTCTCCGCCGACGAATATCTAGTTAGTTCCATCCTGCAGCTCGAATATTACAGACGTGCTCTCTGTGCGAGTTTTTCGAACAGAAACGTGCTTTTGTACGAGTGGTCAGGGTCAATTTATTACGAACTCATTATTACAAAAAAATAAGCTATTTAATATTGTTAAACAGTGCTAGTATCGCGTGAGTCAAGATTTCCTCATAGGGAAGGTTTATCCATCGGGGATACTCCTATGTGATCGCGAGGACACCTCAAGACGCGGGAAGGTGCACGCTTAAAGCACCAAAAATAAGTAAGATTAAATTAATACCCAATTTGTGCCCTGAGATAAGATTTGACTGATTACCGGTGTGACGGCGTGCGCGCGTACAAGAGGAGCTCCAGCGAGGCGGGAGTGTGCAGAAAGGAGGAGACGAGAGAGGAACAGATTGCGGCGATTCACAGGACTGGCAGTAAGACGAATCAACCCACGAAAACAACATCCAAGTAAGAAATTGACGTTTCTTTTTAAAATCAGATCAATCTGATTTCAGAGACAATTTTGCAATAAAATAAATATTTTGTAAATTACAAACCATATGAAATTTTGTCTTAAAATATACAACCTTGCTCCAGGTAACTGACTATATTGTTCCATTATTACTATGCCTAACATATGTTTTGTCGCATAGTTAATGGCGCTTGCAACGATGGGGCTCGAAAAATGCAAGAAATATATTAAATAACCTGTTCATAGTATTAAACTGCAATACCCAACGTTTTGGCACGACAAAATAGTATGTTATAAAAAAAATGTTGTAGTGTTTTGATATATTACAATTGTGTTCAGAGTGTGTATCATATAAATATTGCATATGCTCAGAAAGACTAGTGTTTAGGTTATAATTGTAATTTAGTATTGGAACGTTATCTGGAGTGAATTATATTATTTGTGCATGAATAGGTTAAGGATTTATGTAGACATTGTGTTGAATGATTTTTGACTGTTTACTGTGCATTGCGCTAATATTTTAGAAAAGTTGAACATTACACGTTATCAATAAGAATAAGTGTGCCGTACGTAAGTCAAGACAGTAGGATAAACTTTGTTGTGTTTTGTTATCGTGTTCAAAATGGCGGAAGGTTTATCAGCCGATTTACAATCTACACTAAATGCAATCTTAGCTAATATTCAATCTGTACGTGATGAAAGCAATAAAAATAACCAAGCATTGCAAGAAAACTTAAAAATTGTACGTGAAGACAGTAAAAGTCAAAATAAAAAAATATTCGCTGCCATACACGAGCAAGCAAAACAAAGTAAAGCTATCGTCGAAGCTGCCGAGAGCAAAATAACAGAAAAGGTTGAATCTATCCGCGTGGAGTTTGAGTCCGCAATAGCATTAAACAACACACGCGTAACAGAACGTGAGACGCGTATGATTGCGGTAGGGCAGCGGTTCCCAACTTATTTTTATCGCGGAACCCTTCTTACCTTAATAAAAAATGTTGGAACCCTGACAATTTTTAATTATTATAAATAAAACAGCAAATAGAAACACCAAAAACAATTTATTGAAAATGCAAGAAAAGGAAAACAGATTTAATATAATCATTAATATAATATCATTAAAATAAATAATAATTAATGTGAAGGGTTAAACTTCTTCTTTTCTTCCAATATTTTTTCAAAATTTGGTTTTATTATGGACAGTTGAATTCTGATATCAGGTGTGGCATCCAACTTACTTCTGTATTTTGTTTTTGTTGCAGTGTAGAGCGAAAATCCGCTTTCACACAGATATGTAGTACTAAACGGCAACAAGCAGCGAATTGCCTTTTTAAATAAATTTGGATATTCTTCTTTTAAATCACACCAAAACTAGTTTAATGAAAATTGATTAAATCTAATTTTTATTTGGGCATCTGATGTCAGGTCGATAAGATTTTCGTATTCTGAAGTGGATAGTTCGTCTGGTTTTTCTTTAATATCAAAAGGATTGAAAACACAATAGTTGGTATCATCATTTAGTTGAGGAAAGTATTCATTTAATGCCGCCGTTATTGATTTCAGATGAGAAATAATTGCTTTTCGAATTTCTTCATCTATTTTAGAGTTCGATTCTTGTGAAAAGTCATTTAAAGTTGAAAAAGGATCCATATTATTTTCTTCAACAGCCACGGTCCAGTATTGTAACTTTCGTAATAGCGATCGTAATTTATCTTTGGTGTTGAAAATGTTTACATTTTTTCCTTGAAGGGAGAGAGAAACATCATTCAATTTTGTGAATATATCTGCTAAATAAGCAAGTTGAATCAACCACGAAACCTTTCTAAATCGATCTGCTAATGTAAATTTGTCATTTTGTAAGAATATGGCGAGCTCTTCTCGTAATTCAAACAATCTGACAAGATCTTTGCCACGTGAAAGCTATCTAATTTCCGTATGTAGCAGCAAAGATGTATGTTGGCTACCCATATCTTCACATATAATTTTAAATAATCTTGATTTTAACGACCGTGTTTTCACAAAGTTAATAATTTTTATTGCTTCATCTAAAATACATTTTAAGGATGAAGGGATTTTTCGAGCGACCAGGGCGTGTCTGTGAAGACCGCAGTGACTACTCGTACAAGTTTTAGAAACATTTTTAATTCGTGTTACTGCCCCTTTCACAGGTCCAATCACTGACTTCGCACCATCGCTACATACATCGACACATTTCTCCCAACGTATTCCACGACTCTCCATAAAATTGTCGATACATTTAAATATCATTTCTCCTGTTGTATTGGTTTCTAAACTTTTACAGAGTAACATGTTTTCTTCAATAGAACCATTGTAGTAATAACGAACGAAAACTAATAAAACTGAAAGGTTTGCAACGTCCTCATCTAATTGTAAAGAATACTCATCATATAACTGAAGTCTTAAAATAAGTTCCTGTTCAATATCCTCAGCCATATCATGAATTCTGCGAGAAACTATATTATTTGAGAAAGAAATTTTATCAATTTGTTGACAGGACTTCTCATCGAACATACACTGAACAACATCTTTGATGCATGGCTTTATTAAAGTTTCAGAAATTGTATGCGCTTTACCTGCTAGCGCTATGCGGTAACTTACTTTGTAGGAAACCATTGTTACAACCATTGTTACCCTTTCATTATTTGACAACATTTTCGACATAAAATGTTTAGTTTTCTCAAGAGACTCAAGCTGTCTTTCAAAAAATTTGATATCTTTATTTTTATATTCTGAATGGTTCGTTTCAAAATGTCTGCGGAATTTAGCTGGTGCTAATGAACTGTTTGATAAAATTTTATTGCATAATATGCATAACGCATCGGGGGCCTCAGAATTTCCTGTGGCCGTAAATCCGAGTAATAAATAACTCGAGTCGTATATACGTTTTTTGTGACTTGGTGATGTGTTAGTATTGACAAACAAACCTTGCCTTTTCCTCGATTCGTCTGCTGTACAAGTAGCGCTAGTCCCTGGATCTGTGCCTTCGTCAGTATCCACCTTTTCAGTCTCCTTGTCACTAGAAACATTTGAAGTACTTGCTACATTTTTCTTCGAAACTCCTCTCAGCCAACGCTCCATGATATTTTAATTTGGGTATACACAATACTAAAAGCACTATAAATTTATAAGATTCCCACTATATTTTTATTTGAAAAATACTTAAACTATCACAAAACGATTGCAGTGCAAAACACTAATAACCTTTGACTGATATGCCCGCTCGTACGCTGTACCGTTGCGCTCCAACACACTACAGATAATGGGACATTAACAAACAAAATGCGGTAAAGTGGCTTATGTAGCGATGACTAAGCCTTGTCGCACATTACCATGACATATAAATATTCGCACGTCCCAGGCAAATATTCCCAAGTCATCGCTATATAAGCCACACACGATTGCTATCTGTGTTCAGTAATTTTCCTAGAAATAAAAGTAACAACAGCAAACAGTTGATAAAGAACCAGCTGTATTATATGTGCTTTTGTGATGCACTTGGAAAATAGAAGAGATTTCTGTTGAACGAAATTTATTGTTCTGCTGAACGATTTTATTGTGGAACCCCAAATTTTATTGGCGGAACCCTAGGGTTCCGCGGAACACAAGTTGGGAACCCCTGCGGTAGAGGAATGTATGCGAGAACAGACGGCCGCAGTAAATGAATCCATAAACACACATGAAAACAAATTAGAGGCGTTAGAACAGAAAATAAAACAAATACAACAGACTACTCCTATCGCAAACCAGGTCACTTACGTATACAAAACACAGGACCACATTAACACGAACATGAAATTTTATGGCCTCGAGCATGATTTTCATCCCATACAGTTCCTTACGCAATACCAGCGTACTATGGAACACACCGCTGACAACCTTAGCGATGTTGACAAAATAAACTGGGTGGTGCGTCAGTTAAAGGGCACAGCGGCTGAATGGTTTTCGATCGTCCAAGATAAAATTGTGATATATGAAAATCTGGTTAACCACTTTAAAGCAAGGTATTGGAACGACGAAATCCAGCGGAAAGTACGCGTACAGCTGGAGTTTGGTAAGTATACTCCAGGTAAGGGAAGTAAGGAGAAATACTTGATCCAGCTTGTAGCCAAGGCGAAACACCTGAAGCCGGTAGTATCAGAAGCTGAAATTGTCAGCAAGCTAGCACATCATTTCAACAGGGGAATAAATACAAGTGGCTGTAATTACACAAGGAATCAAAACATTAGAAGACCTGCTGTTGTTAATTTCAAAATGGGAGAATGTAGACGGGAATCACGAAACATACAATACACACACAAAGGTAAACATCAATAATACACCAAAACATAATGAATATAGAAATAAGCAATGGAAAAAGCCGGATCGCGAACAAAATTCACCCAAATTAGGTAAGCATAAATTCGCGACTATAACCAAAGATAACACAGATAATGAAAACGGTACAAAAAACGCGTAAGGTTGCACGGTGTGAGACCGTGCAAAACAAATAATAATAATAATAAACAAAGTACTAGTCAGAGTCAGAAATGCAATGAAAACATGGAAAATAATAACACGAGTAGAACCTACTGTGTATCTGGTGTATACCCAAATGATGTACACAATGAACTTATAAGTGACAGTAATGACGATGTAGTTAATATGCCTAGGGATAGTGATAAGTTAGATAGTAGATGTAATATATTAAAAGCTAGGATAAATAACTGTAAGGGAAATGTTTTAATAGACTGTGGTGCTCAGATCTCATTGATCAGTGAAAAAGTTATCAATAAGAACATAGTAGAGTTTAAGAAAGTACCAATATTACCGATTAATAATACAACTATTAAGACAGCCACAAACGAAATTCAAAAAGTAAATAAGCAAGCGTACATAACCATTTAATCGCAAGATATGGAGCTTGAAACGCCAGTGTTAGTTGTTAAGGATTTAATTTACGATGTCATCATAGGAACAGACACTTTAAAAATAATAAATGCCATCATTGATTTTAGTAAAAATGAATTAGTATGTACGATTAATAATCATCAGTATAAGATAGTATTAGGAAATAATGACGTTGATAAGCAATCTGAAGCGAGGTACAGTCGCATAACCAAGCCAGTGACTAAGGTAGTTGTAAACAATAACGAAGATAAGATGACTAATACAGAGTACACTAACACAATTATTAAAGTTAGATTTAATGAAATGTAAATAACCAAATGTCATTAATGATAAGTATTATGTTATAAAGAAATAGTGAGAAATAGGAGAAATAAGTATAGGGATTACCCACTAAGTAACACTTAATATAAACAGTGAAACAAAATAAAGTGCAATAGTGAAAGTGTTAATACCCCAAAATAGTGAGTGTATCAGTGATAAACCTCAGTTAATTAAAGGTGAAAGTGATACGTGGAAAAGGATATTATCAGTAATAAAAATGTATTAATAGATAAGAAAACACTTGATGAATCATTGGTAAACCAATCAATGATGTAAGTAAGCTTATGAACAATCATATAATTAAGAATAATTAAAGATAGTATTTAAAATAGAGATAAGTAAAGTATGTGAAATTATTCAGGGAGAAAGCCCAGGTAAAAACAGTTTGTATTAACATGGAATGGAGGAAGATAGTAGTATTGAAATAAGGTTTTGCATTAAAATTAAGTATACAATTAATAAAACACCCCATGTTAGAAGGGAAATAAATTTAATGAGTTTGAAAGAAGTGATGATGTTTCTCACTCAAAGTAATAGCAAAAGAATGAAATAAATGTTAAACCAACAGTAACTAATAACTTATAAAGAATTGTTTGTTTCAATGTTATGAATAGGATATGGCTGAAAGGAACTTGCAGTCCATAAGCCTAATTGTTATATTTTAAATATGGATAATGAAAACTATATTGACTAGTAATTAGAACACAAACAGAATCAAAACGCAACACAAACAATTATCATAACAAGGTGAAGCCCATCAGGATGAATTAAAATGTAATTTAAAAGAAATAAATAAAATACCATCATGGCTACTTTTGACTATGAAAACGTCTAACTGTCAGACATACACAAATGCAAATTGTAACAAATTCACAAGGAAATTTACTAATCTAAGACCAGTAAATGGCCAGTAATTATATGTAAATCATGTTAAAAGAGAAATGTTATTATAAAAGTTTAATTTAAAAGAGATATGTAATTTATCAAATGTCAAATAATTAGACTAAAGTTAATGTATAATAGAATATGACCTTATGAGGTATCATTTTAAACTTTGAAAGGAAATAACGACAATAGTGATATTATTTATTACCCCAAAGGAACGATAGAGGAATAAAATCATTAAGAAAATATATAATAAATCTGAATAAAAATTCAAATCTCATAACAATGCTTTTAATCGAGGCCTTAACCAATCAAAGGGTTTCTGTTACCATAGAAACGGGCCGTTGAATACTAATTTTCCGTTAAATTTATTAGACTTGAAAAAATGACGCGTGGGTAAGCGGTACGCAAGATTGTGATGACTGAAATTTTACATTAAATAGTTAAAAAGGCGTTCAGAAGTCGACAACAAGAACCAATGACGAATCAATGCAGAGCTTCTAAGATTAAACGATGTCCTGGAACCCAATAAAAAGAAATTAAATAGCAGAAAGTCCCAAGACGAGATAGAAGAAGATGCCCGAAGTTTAAACCAGCCCAAAATTGCAGAATTTCCACTACCCCAGATGACAACATAGCAACACTGTCTGAACTGATAAGTATCCACTAAATTCATTTATCCCAGAAACCAAATTACTTTAAATATTTCTCAAAACAATCAAAATTTCTCACTATTAAACAAAATTAATTTTCTTTCAAAGGTTTAATGCATAATCAACTTACGTAAAAACATTTGTTAATTAAAATGTAACGTCGCATTAGTATGCGAACTTTGTAACAAATAATACGACACTACCGAACAATTTGTAAAAACACTTTATACTCTTTAAGTACGTATAAGGTATGGTAGTGTACTTTTTTAATGTAACCAACTTTTATGTCTTATTTTATAATCGAAAGGACCCCAGATTTTGAACAGATTAATATTTTGTATGTAAACAGAGGCCATGACGGCATTGAAATAATTTGTTTCAAAACCAATTTCGCCAACATTGGGATGTATGTTTCATGTTCTAAGCCGAAGCAATTTGTTATTAAATCATTTATAATCTTTTTGTCATATTAATTAATGACTGAATTTGTATTAAAATTACAGTACAGAGTATTACCATCGTTTTATTTCATAGGACGTTGTAGAATATATGTGTGTTAGCAATTTTTATTAAGTAACCAACTAGCGCTCTTCACGAGTGGACAATACGACAACCTGTACAGCGGCGGGAATCATTCGAACGCTCCAGCCGCCAACGCTGACAACACTTATTAACTTGTAATTTAACAAATTTAATTGTTTTAATATAAACAATTTGGCGCCACCCGGGATTCGCAACCCCTATGAAAGAACAGGTAGGTTGTACTGGTAATTTGGACCACGCTACAGACTTCTGTAGTGACAACTATTATTGTAACGACCGGTGTGAGGCGAACACACCACATTAACACTTATACACATAATAAACAAGTGTAAACACATTTTTACAGAGACGAACGAGTCTTCTGAATAGTTATAGTTTGACGACTCCAACGCGGGGCTTTAAGTAAGAAGGACGCCCCTGTCTCCTTTTTTAAATCGTTACAATATATATATTACAACAACACAATTGTTTAATATAAATTGATTTGGACAGTCCCACGTTCTTGGAGCGACAAAATTTATACAACGTAACAAATTATTTAATATAATTTATTTTGTCGAGCCCCACGATTTTGGAGCGCCAAAATTTATACAACGGTACAAGTTGCAAATTTAATGTAATTTAAATTTGTGGAGCCCCAAATTCTTTGGGACGCCAAACTTTATACAACGAAACCTTTTGTTCTGTGTTTACATTCATACAACCTTACTGATACCGTGTATGTATAAATTGGAGTTCAGGTGTAAAAGTAGAAATAAAAGTAGTCCTTTTAGGAATCGTAATATGTTTTCATTTATTTATTCAAACAAACAAAAAAATAAAAAATAATATAATAATAATAATATTTACTTCGCCATAAAATATTCATTATCTATTGTTTCAATGTTTCTTTGGTTGCCGTACACTCATCATAAAAATATATTTTATATCTTATGTCTTATATTAGCAATTCTATGTAAAACATTTCTTTGTTATACTATAAATTCTAGACTACTCAGTCTGAATTTGTGCTTTATAAATTTGTTAATATTTACATTATTATTCTATACTTGACATACCTTTTTACGGCTTTATAATCATTTTAACGAACTAATTGAATATTTCCAATTACTTTACTTTATATGCTTTGAATGAAAAATTTAAATTATTAAATCAATTGTTAATTCTCCAAGCAAGGATTTAAATTATCTTTAAATTGACTGTTCATCATTAAAGAAAATATCTATTTCTTTTATGAATTTGCTAACTGCTATAATTTTTATTGTTCGACTAAGCTTTTCGTCATCACTGACATCTTCAGGTCTTAAACAACGTCTATCAACTGTACGTTGTAGGCTTTTATACTTTAGGACCCTCCCCTTATGTCATCGCCCCTCCTATTGGTTCTAGCTGCTACCGCTCTTCACGGGAACTTTGTCTACATTTTTCCGTTAGGCATTTTTCTAACGTCCGTCAAATTGTTTTAAGAATCTCCCGTTAATTTCTTCATTCTTGACTTATAATTTTTTTGTAACATTTTACATTTCGTCATTTTTAATGTGTTATTCTTATTATTTTAATTTATTTTTGTTTATTGTTTAATATATAATAAAATACTTCTTCATTTGTAAAATCCACTTTTATATTCATTAATTTATTTTTATCTTCTTTTTTAACTTTAAGTATTTCTAGTTCTTCTATTAATTTTCTTTTTTGCGGATTGTTTTCTATTTTGATTATTTCCATATTTTCATTTGGATTTATGAATTAATGGCCTGATTCATTGAAATGTCTTGCATATAGTGAGTTCGTTACTCTAACCCCTTCTCCTTTTGCGTGTTCATTCATTCGAATTTTAAATTTTCTTCCAGTTGATGGCTTCCAGTTGTTCTTTTAGTAAGGATGGCTGCTAATTTAAACAATACGAAGAAAGAAAATATCATTAAAGAAAATTTTGATTACAAGTAAATTACATTCTCTTATCTCTATCTACATACTTTTTCTTTAATTTAAAATATTTTTTTTTAATAATGTCTGTCAATGTTTATTCTTTTATAATTATAAATTGGTTTTTTTCGTCACCTCAATTCTGCAGATTGTCCCATGTCCTCCAGTGATCTGTCGGTCCTCTCCTACTGGATGTCCTCTTGCGTTTTCCGGTTCTACTGGTCGTCCTACCGTCTCTCGTCCTTCATGGTCCCATCGGCTGGCTGTAGAAGGAATGACGTGTTGCTCTGGATCGGCTGCTGTTGCTATATAAACCGTCTCTATTGCTCTGCTTGATGTTCTCTCGCCATCTGTCTAGAGTGTTGATGTTTGTAGTTGTAGACTGTTTGTAGACGTCCGATAATTGTAGTTACGGTTCTTTTTTTTTATTACTTGAACTAACACATTGTCCGTAATACTTTACAGTTTATAATAAAAGATCTTGTCGATGTTGGCCATAGCGTCTAACTATGTCTGAAGTAATTAAAATTTCGCGTCTCTGACGGACATAGCGTACCGCTGCAATTTAAAACTGATTAAAGAGTAAATTTGGCTCTCCTAGGCTCGTATTTATATTCATCAAAAAAACCACACCTGTCGGCTCAGGATTCTGCAGATCAGAAGCTGTTCGCGGCGTCTGTTCCCCCACTCTCGTCTCATTTCACATATTCGCACATTTTCGCCAATTCCAATGTCTAATGCGGATTTCAAGGTGATCTAACATTGACTAATTTAATTACACATATTATACGTAATTATCATAATGATCGCATCATTAGTGTAATTACTATGCTTTAAAAATCGCACAGAATTCGCACTGAACGTCATAATAACACAGAATTCGCACTGCACACGTGTCTGATTTTCATGTATTTTTAGAAGTCTTTACACTCTTTCTAATATTTATGGTTTGCTTAAAATTAAATAAAACCTTAATTTAGCATTTATTTGGGGTGAGATTGCAAACTTTCAGGCTTGAACAGGCTTCACGCACACACATTATTTACTTGTGTACACGCTCTCAGCGGTAATCGCGTGATGTTCCTGTTGATTCCTGTTTATAAGCCAGCTTCCAATTTCACACCTGCTTGTCTATTACGTATTACTAAAATTCATTTAAATATTTATTTTATTTCATATATGCGCATTACAGCATATATATATATATATATATATATATATATATATTGTAGCACAACGAAGTTTCTACCTTGTTCTACAAAATAAGATAATATATGAAAGTAAGGGAAGATGTCATCTAGAAGGAATAATATCAACTTAAATAAAAATTAACAGAAAAGTATTTACAATTATAAATAAAAGAACTTAACAGAACTAGAAAAGTCGATTCAAAGGAATTATATGTAGTCAAAATATAGCCATAAAGTGTTGAAAAATAAATAATAAGAGTATCATATCAGTATAATAATTAGTAGACCCAGTAAGATATGGAGTAGTGAAGAGTAACAGCCCAGGACAAATAAATTAACATGACAATTTTTAAGATATGGAGTAGTAAAGAGTAACAGCCCAGGACTAATGAATTAAAGGGAAATAATAATCCAGATACCCAAAAGATCTATTATAGAGACAAAAACCTCTAGAGCAGCAAATAAATAATTCAAAGGAAATAAAATTATATCAACTATACCAATTTAAATGAAAAGACTAGCCCAAATAAGAGAATCCAATACATATAATTAAAAATGATGTAAAAACTGATTATACTTAAAATAAATGTGATTAAGGGGAACACCCCAAACCAGTTTAAAAAAAAGGACAAACAAAAGACAATTATTCATATAAAGTTTTAATGTATTTATTTTTATAATTATTTTATGTTATTATTGTTTGTGAATACCATACAAGATGTGTTTATACTAGTAAATGCTAGATGTTAGAATGTAAGAATTTGTTGTATTTTAATCATGTTAATTAATGTTATATTTTGTAAAGTAAGGAAAGGCAAAATAATAGTTCAAACAACCCAGAAATAGTGGATCGAAAAATATGAAACTAATAAGATGAATTAATAATAGCTTTGCTAGGAAAATTGGAAATTGATGACCAAGACAACTTCAAATTTGACCATATAAATCTAATCAAAGAATACAAGTTAATAGAACCTAGACTAATTTGATGTAAATTACCCTATTCAATATACATATACATTATCATAATAATAACCACGACCTATAATGGTAATGAGAGGAATCAACATGTAAAATTAACTTAAAATAGGTGTTTGTACCAGATAAGGCCATAATCAGTAAAGTGTACTAGTAAAATGCAAATAATTTGTTAAATGTTTAAAATAATAGCCAGATGTAAATTAGGTAAATTACAGATATTTAATTAGGAATCGAGTGAAAAATAAATTGTAACATAAAACATATTTTAAACCATGTAATAGGTAATTCTGTAAGTCAATATAAGGCCTACAGATAAATTTCAAAGAATGTAATTCAGAAGCACAATTCAAACCAAAATAGGGAAAATTTAGTATTAAATTGTATAAAATAAAATCAGGAATATTGTTATATAATTAAAATTACATAAAGGTACTAAACAAATAATTTATAGCCATTTAAACATAAAAATGTCAATATTGTTTATATATAAGATTGAATTCAAAGACAACAGCTGATGGCTGAACAATGAGAAATGATACCGAAATAATATAAATCTTATATATGAAGGAACAAAAATCAGTTAGTTGATAGTTAAAAGCCAAACGAGATAGACGTGTCAAAGGACTCCTCAGAGAAATATTAACGGAAATTTTAACTAACACTAACCGAGATATATGACGAAGCCATATAAAGATGAATAGAAAATAAATTAAAGTAAAAATTACTATAATATCAGTCACTGAAACAGTAAACTAAATTAAATAGTATCAAATTAAATCGTCACTACATATAGACACGACAGAAGAACCGAATTGAACTCAAATAAACAGACCGAGTGAAGGGAACCTTTTGGGACATAACACTACTATTACCGAACCAAAATCCAGTGGGTAAACAACACTACACTCTACAACTTGTGCATATTCCAAGAACAACATCACTGGAGAGGAATTAACTAACGGAGACATTTATTTGAAGAAAAAACTCGTAGCTGAATTTACATCGCAGATCAACTCATTAAGGCAGCCATCTTGATTCCATTCGAAGAGGACGCTGGCAACGTGACGAGTGACGTCAGAGAAACCAGCTGTATCGTAATATCAATTTTAATATACATTATACTTTATTATTCTGTCTGTTTCATGAATAAGTTTTTTAATACTTTGTAAGTATTGAATTCTCTTGCCTTTCCTGACTATTTCTACAGTTAAAAGAACCTTTATAATATAATAATTCCATTGAAATATTTTGAATATATAAAATAATAGAACTGTAACTTTATATCGAATCAGATTCAAGCCATTGCGGCAATTTCAAATAATTGTTGGACTAATAAACTCATTTATTGTTGTAATACTGTTTTATTGATCAGCTAAGCCTTAAATTAAATTACATTAATTATTTAAGAGAAAGAGTGAACTTCTTAAGGATACGAGCTAGAAGAGAAGAAGAACAGATATTAAATTGGCTGCTATATGCAATCGATACGGCTTAGATAATCTATTTGAAGTGAAGAAATAAATAATCTTACATCAGAACAAGCACAGTTATTAAGCAGTATATTTTTTATTAATTGAACATAAACGATTAAAAAACAACTACACCAATTAAAATTAACCAATAACCAATAAAAAAAAATAAAGAAAAAAAAATTTTGTTTATTAACCAATTATTATTCAAATATATACATTATTTGTAATTAACACACATTGGGGGTTGTATTACAAATTGGCGCTCAACTTTAGGGGCTTAAAATAGGAATTGGTAGGCCTATAAGAGAAAGACGAGTTGCTCAATTTTCTATTTTAGCTTGGCAGCTGTTAACCAGTCAGGAAAGTCAACAAAATGCCGAAGAGATCAACATCCAAGAAAATGGCGGCAGAACCCGAGGAGGAGATAGACATAGAGGACAAGGAGGCGAATCCAGTGGAAGATAGGAAGATCATATTAACTCCGGCGGAACCGAACCAACCCACACCACAAGAGGAACAACCAGAAAAACCCACACGAACAGAGAACGTGGCCATGATGGGAATGCTCAGGCTAATAATGGAGAAAATGGATGAGAATAGTAAGAGGATGGAAGAAACCAGTAAGGAAATGAAGGAAGAATTATGTCAGAAAATGGATGATATAATAAATGATAATAAAAGGTGGAGGGAAGAATTAAGAAATGATAGGACCAAAGAAATAAAAAATGACAGCAACCCAGAAACAGAAGAAATACCAAAAGATAAAAACATCGAACATCTGAATCAGAAGTGCGTTACACAAGTCGAGTCACCCCAAACCAAGCCAGAAGTAATAAATAAAGAGACAACTTAACAACATGTCAACTAGACGCTAGCTAGGAAACAATGTGAGAACGCCTGACACAACACTACAATAGAAAGTAAGGATCGTCTGTGACAGACTCGGTCCAACTCAGATTTACAACCCCACAACAAACTAAACAAAGGATGCAGTACGGTGGCAAATATAGGGAGAAATTGTAGCGAACACACGCTGTAAGGTTAATTTGAAGCGTGCCAGCAATAAGAAAGGGATACTCACACAAAGGGTTTAGGAGAGTCTTACCCCGTATGAAAACAAAGCAGTTCACACCGAGTAAACCCAGCTAGGATGTGTGCACAGCATGAAAACATCGTACGGATGACAACTAGTATTTATGACGGGAGACCGGAGTGGCACCTTGGGGATGACGACACGCATGGAGCTGCTAATTGACGAAAAGGGGTCGTGGGAAGTTAAATAATAACGAAATGCTACGTATTGTTCACGTGAGAATAACAGCATACCTCGGAGCATACTCGAACAAAAGCTTGATGGACAGGCGCGGCATTGCTCTACATTCTAGGAAATGGTACGGAGCCCTTTCGTCGTGTACTTGAGGGGTTGCCCGATAACCAACCAGAGTCCAGCATCTTCCCAGGACGCAAGTGGAAAGGACTGTTGTCATGATAGCAACGCGAACAGCGAATCAGGGGTCGAGAACCATAGTTCTACATAGTGGTAGGAATTTATCTGACCTATCGTGGTTGACCAAAGGCGTATTTGCCAGGACATTGCATTATGGTAAATGAAGCTTAATAAAAACTGTTTACAGGGCACGCGGAGCCTCAGTCTTAATACATTTTTCAGTCTCAATATATTTCTCAGTCTTACTAAAACTCAGTTACGCTGTACTTTAGTCAGTTAACATAGTACTTTCAATTATTCACAAGTTAATCAGTCTCAGTGTATTAGCGGTTACTCAATCATGCAGCATACTTCAAGTGTTAAAAACTTTCAGTTACTAAGTTTTACGCAGTTACCGCTTGTTAAGAACTAAGTCATTTATTAGGAAGTTAATCAGTCTTCATTAATAACAAACTCACAAAACTTTACATCAATATTTTACCGAGTTACGGAAGTGTACCGCGGCAGCGCAGTGCGAAGTGTTATAATTACCGCCAAGATTCAAGCGCGACATTATAATGAGACAATACGTCATGTAAACTAAACACAATACATTAACGTATATAGAAGCACGAAGAAGTTTGACGGTAGACAGTTATCTATACACGATCATTAACAATGAATGCACTTATGCTACACAAAACTTTATAGACTTTCATACTAACGGCCGACACCAACGGAGGATACACACACACCGCGAGTGAATCTTATCCGCGAGTGTTAAGTGATGATAAGCATCGAATCTACACAACCTTACGTATTTGGATCATCAATGGAAAGGAGTTTCGCCGATGGAGTTTTGGATAATCCACTTTCACAAGTAAATCTTTATGTTATTACTGTTATAATAACTCTACTGTCCTGACTCTTTTCAAAGAAGTCACACTTTGAGAATTTAGATTGATTACTATGGTAATATTAAACATAAAGCTATTCATCTGAGGCAGAATGAACGCATTAGTGTAAGATTAATATATTGATTGTCTATGTTTATGTATATTCATTGTGTTATATATGTGTGTGTGTGTGTGTGTGTGTGTGTGTGTGCGCGTGTGTGTGTTTTCAGCGAACGACGTAATGAATTCATACTGTAATTAGTATTTTTATATATATATATGTTTTCTTTTATGAATGTACTTACAGGGCATAATTTATATCCACATATCGGAAGTTTTCTTTATTTGAATAATGTTAAATAAATAAGTATTTATTTGCTAAGTATTTATGCGTTCATTATTGTCATTTTACCTTGTAACAAACACTAACGTCAATTGAATTATTTGTAGTAAATTTTCCTATATCGTTTTTATACAACTATAAGAGTCTCAGTGCAGTAATTATGCTAAACGTCAATGAACACAGTCAATCACATCAAAGTAATTAATATATTGCGTAATTTAAATTAATTTGACATAAATTCACCTAATTGGATAATTACATAATTA
Organism: Magicicada septendecula; assembly: GCA_034769895.1. Taxonomy (NCBI): domain Eukaryota; kingdom Metazoa; phylum Arthropoda; class Insecta; order Hemiptera; family Cicadidae; genus Magicicada; species Magicicada septendecula. The sequence goes on along the minus strand of CM068374.1, from coordinate 169,654,258 downwards.
AATTCCACAATTAGAATAATTGCACAACAAATTTACATTAGAGTCAAATTTGTTAATTATAATTTGGTATAACACAAGTCCTTATCCATCACTAAATACAAAACTTTAGCTAATTGACAAAAATTGCATAAATCAATTTAAAACATGTTAATGTCCGCCATCCATGCTATGATATACTTATTCATAGATCATCATCCTGTGTTTCGTTGCAATATATATATGGAATCGACTCTTGGAGCAGGCCAAGACCCGCCACGGTTGATTGATTGATTGAATGTCAACCGGGATGCAAAGAAAATCCAGCATTCTTGTAACTTACCATATTATATATAATATAATACGTAACGCGCAGTGTGCATTGTCGCAGTTAGTTTAAAAAAACTGCTAAATTAGAATAAATAATTAATATCGTCAATATTTATAAAAAATGCGTTTTGAAAGCTGTAAGTAACCAGCGAAGGGAAACACTGAATGTGCAGGACAGTACTGGCATATCACGCCACATTCAACCTAACACTGTGTACAATGTAATTTATGTGTGTGTGTGTGTGTGTGTGTGTGTGTGTGTGTGTGTGTGTGTGAGCAAGTAAAAACCGGCATAGCGTCACCCCTGAATAAATGTGAATAAAATAAGTAATTTATTTAAATTTTGGTAAGTGCGCGTAACATATTACAAAACAAATTACGCCACGTTATTGATAATATAAAGACGCGCACATGTGCAATATCTAGTGCGAAACAAATAATACATATTAATGGAGTGTAAATAAAAGTGAATAGAACCAAGAACAATTAAAGTATAGAAAAACTGTTAACATACAATTATACATTAAAAAAATTACCGATCATATGAACATCGAGTAATAAACCAAAGACTTCGCATGTTGCGAATAAAATTAAAATAAGTACGAAAAATAAATGAATCTGTAAAGGGACGCTCGACAAACTACAACAATATAAATCGTGCACAGAATGGTTGAAACATGATTTTTGCGCCCGACAGTGTAAATAAGCGAGGAGCACCAGCCTCGACTTTCATTCACTGGAACACATCTGCAGCCGAAGGCTATGCCCGACGGTGGAGCATCCAAGGTCGATATCCCACCAGTATGGAGATAGGACCGTACGAGTCATCTGAATGCTGAGTGGACCAGGAGGACCGGACGACGGACTCCAGGAGGATCAGACGACAACGGAGGATCGACACAGGACACAGGACTCAGGATCATGACGAGGAATCAGAGTATCACCGCACAGCAATAAGGTGACAAAACCATTTTTACTCGTCAACCAACGAGTCATAAAAGACATTAAAAAGAAAAGAGTAAAGAGACAATGATAAACTTTAATAGTGTAAATAATAATTTTAAAATCTAATTGGTTAAATTGTAGTAATTTATAATGATAATTAATATTTACGAAATTATTTTTGAAATTATAACATAGCATAAATGTTTAAGTAATTCTAAAATTGATTGATATTTCATGAATGCGATGTTCATATGTAGGCACACAAAGCAAAGTAGTAATTATATAAAAAAATATGGAATTTAATAAGAAATATAATCAGAGCAAGTCGAGAGCACATTATATATTATAAAAATTTATATTTATACATGTCAATTTATATCTTGTGTATTATATTTATGAATATGTGTGTAATGTTATTTGTATAGTGACAATAATTGTGTGTATGATGATCACACACAAAAGAAAAATATAATGCGAATAATGACGAAATTTTAAATTCAAGCTTTTCGGTATCCAGGCCACTTATATGTATATGAATAGAGTAAAATAATTTACCTCTTTTTTGTCCGTCTGGTGGCTTTTCCTTTATTTGACTAGAATCTTGTCAAGCACATACGGTATTTAAATTTCAAAATATTAAAATAAGATTACTAAAAACAAACTTACACATAAAGTTCAATCAATAATGCATTAAAAATAATATAATACCTCAATATGCCTTCATCAAAATAAACAGAAAATCAGAGACTGCTAAGAAAATCAAAAGACATGCTGAAACAATGTGGATGAAAGAGGAACTTAGATATTTGTATAAAAAGAAAACAGAATTAAACAGAGAATTATATGTGACTCATTTACAGCTACTCAATAGAATTCATGTGGCCTTGCTAGATAACGTAATTCAGATTATCAACAAATACATTCATGACACACTACAACGTGTTTATCAGAAACAAAAGATAAAACTTCAAGCTCTTAGACACAAACAGATAAAGGAGGACATCGTATGTAAACACAAGTTCTATACGCGTGTCTCAAATTTGACGTCTATACAAGTTACCTCTGATGAAATAGATATCCTCAACAAAGGACTAAAATATAATATTCCTTATATCAATAAAGACCACATAATTCGAGAAATTATTATTGCGGAAGCCGCTGTAAAAACAATACCAAGCCAAACATTGCAAAACGAAACCCGTGCCGTAATTAACAATAGATTGAATAAACGCCTAAAAAGTGTAACAAATGACAAAAAACTCCATAAGATAAATCACAAATACTTGAAAGAAAATAAAACCCTAAAACAAATAAAAACTAAGTTGATCGATAACAATGCGCTAGTTACAAAAGCGGATAAAGGGAATACTGTAGTCTTAATAGACAAAAACGAATTCATAGTAAATAATAATATTATAATGATACAAACGGACCCAACCACATAGTTTGTCAAAGCTTTGAATAACAAAATCAATCAACGTATACAGTTATTTGATGTACATTGTCAGATGTACATAAAGAGCCGGACATTGTCAGGATAGTAAAAATACACAGGCTAAGGTGGGTTGGACACATACAGACAATGGAGGAAGGACAGCCTACGAAACACATTTTCTACCAGAAACCAATGGGTAGTGGAAAAATGGGAAGACCCTGAATAAATGTGAATAAAATAAGTAATTTATTTAAATTTTGGTAAGTGCGCGTAAGATATGACAAAAAACAAATTACGCCACGTTATTAATAATATAAAAGCGCTCGCAATAAGTGCAGTTGGACAGCCGAAGAGCTCAAAGCTGCAATGAATGCTGCACGCGACTGTCAAAAACTAAGGGAAGTATGTGGCAGATTTAAAATTCCAGTGACAGGACAACCTTGTATGACAGGTTAAAAAGTGGCTGTTCCGAAGAATCAAAAATGGGTCGAATGTGTATATTTTCTACAGAAGAAGAACGAGAAATAGCAAATCATTTAATACTTCTTTCGCGACAGTTTTACAGTTTGACACGGTTAGAGTTCCTACGTGTTGTTTTCCAGTATGCCAAGAAGAAGAAAATTAAACATTCCTTTAATCATGATACTAAACTGGCTGGCAAAGACTGGCTTTACAGTTTCATAGAGCGAAATAAAGACCTGAGTTTTAGGAAGCCAGAGGCTACTTCTTTAAACAGAATATTGGCTTTCAATAAAACTGAAGTAGACCGGTTTTATGAAAATTTACTTTCAGTATTCGAAAAACACCATCACGGCCCAGATAGGATTTTCAACGTCGACGAAACGGGGCTGACGACTGTGCAAAAGCCTAATCGAATTAACGCCCAAAAGGGTGTGAAACAAATTGTAGCGTCTACAAGCTAGGAGAGAGGAAAAAACATTACTCTTTGTTGCTGTATGAGTGCCACTGGATTGTACATACCTACATTATTTATTTTTCCACGACTTAGAATGCAGCCATCTCTTGGAAGAAATGAGCCGCCTGGTTCAATTTATTCTTGCAGTAAGAACGGGTGGATGACGGAAGAACTATTTCAAACGTGGTTGATACATTTCACTAAAACCGTTCATTATTTTAGCCACCGCGTGTTATTATTTTGCCCACATCTCCATCCCACGTTATTATAGTTACTTTCTACTCCACCACATTATTTTACCCATATTTTCATTGGACTTTATATTTTAGTCACATTTACATTGTATATTACTATTTTAACCACATCTTAAGCGCGTGTTATTATTTTATCCATATTATTTCGTTCACAGTTGCTCTGACCATCAATTAATTTTCAGTTTCTGATCTCGGTAAGACCTTACTTAACATTTATGTTTACATATTTATTCTGAAACAAATGCTACAGCATTAATGATTGAGCTTACTAACCCTTTTTCGGACATCTACGTGCAACAGATAAATATCACAATAGGCAATATTATGCTTGACAAATTCAACTTATAAAATATTGTTACGACGGTCTACTGCATCGTCGTATGGTACAGTGGAAAACAAAATACAAGACACCAATTAAGTCACTAATCACCAGCTTTAAATATCACAATTAAACAGTTTGTAATCAACAAGATAGTCTCTTACAACAAATCAAATAAAAATTGTTCATACGCAATAAAAATGTCAACTAATATAAAACACAATTGTATTACAATTGTCCGGCACAATTATAAAAACACATAACACTTCGCCACAATACTTCGAACCGCACTGGAATATATCGCCACTAAAACTGAAACTGAGCGTCGCTGAGTACTTGTATTTATACCCCGACGAAATTCCAGAAACATCCATACTACGCACCAGCGCTACACTGGAACGTAATTGATTGCGGCTTTGACACAATGCGCTCGGCTGGCGAAGTCTAGAAAAGTCTTGCTAACGCATGTTGAGCTCACGTACGCACACAACATTACAGCCGGATTCCACTGGAACATCCGAGAAACACGTAGAATGTTTTGTAATGGTGTAACACTTTTTCCGCATTACGTAACAATATTCAATACGGGGACGAGTAGTGGCACATTCAGGGCTGCTGCTTTGCCATTCTCTTTATTCAGACTGATCATATTGTGGGTAAAAGACAGAAGTAAATGACACAACTTAAAACATGTTGATAGCAGGTTACCAGTAGAAGGAGAGCTTACTGCCAACCTGCGTTAAACATGCATGTCTTTCTCTGTAACGGAGGAATGTAACTCTTTGTGATGATTCTGTATCACGCTTGATATGAACAGTTTAAAAACTCAGGATTAGCCAAACCAGGGGAACAGATGTAAAGGGTATGTATACTTTATAAACATTAACAACAAAAGTTTTCATGAATACATAATAAACTAGACTGAGCATTAAACAGAATATCAAATTCTTTGTGAAACGTTGTAATCTATGTTATCGAATCGTAATCACGTCATTCATTTTCTCGATGGGGAGAAACGGTATTTAAAAAGGCACAATTGCACGCTTCCAAGTGAAAGAGCGAAAGACATGTCATAATTTGTTAATTTGCCTTCTCGTTCCCTGATCTTTTACCTTCGTAAGGGTTTGGTGATACTGCTAATCCGAGAGTTAGGTAACCGGCATAGTAGCTCTGTGACGTATTGTTCAGAGCCTGGGCCTCGTAACGTGGAAAGTTTTCGCTAATTTCTAGAGGTGTTTTCATTTTTCCAATTCTTCTACATCGTGTAACTGACTAGCAAACGTAGCTGCGTCGTCTCTGCCCCTACAGAGAAACATCAGAGCACCGCAGCCAATTTTAAGCGAAGTTAATGAAGCGAAATGATAAGGACGCGTTATTAGTAGGCACGAATTGGTCTGTGTTATTTCAGATTGATTTAGTAAAATATAACTTGTTGTATGCGGACATTTGTATTCGATGACTGTGTTATTTATTGTGACAGTGTTAATTGGATGATATTTACTGTTTGTTATATTAGTGTGTGTTGAACAATCGTAAACCTGAAGAATTGTTGTATACGACTGTCATTGTGTATGGAAACTGTGCCGATGTAATTTAAGCATTAAATTATTCGGCGTGCGTCGCGGCCACAGTGCCATCTGTATAGCGGGTTCAACGGTTGCGTGAGCGGCCAGCGCCACTGCTTGTCTATATCGCTTAACCTTGACCGTGACTTGGCGATAATTGTGTGTGTGTGCGTAATCAAGTCTGCCGTTCCGATCAGCTGATTTGTTCAATTCTCTGTTCTCGTGGGTCGGCAGGCATCGACATTCGGTCACATTTCTGGTTCTGCACTCGAGGGAAACACTGGTCTGGCGGCGTCACCTACTGTTTTATCATCTTTGAAATGAGTTGCTGAATTACTAAAGAGCTTCAGGTGAGGAAAAGTGTGGTATTAATTTTAATTAATTCAGGGACTATGCGGGTTTTATATTATATGTATGTATTTTTGTGTGTGTGATCTTTTTGTGTGTTGCGTCTTGGATAGTTGAGAGCATGTTGCCATGTGGCCTTTTCCTGTATGTATAAAAAATTAATCTAAGATGTTGTTGCAAATTCAAATGTAGAAATAATAATTAAATAAGAAAGAAAGTTAAAAGTAAATGTAAATTGAATCCTAGAAAAAGATTATTTTGAAAATTGTGAGGAGTAATATTTCTATTTACATTTGGTTCACGGAATAGAATGGTGATAGTGTGTGTCTGTGATCGGTGTTACTGGTGCGAGAAAGATTTGTGTGAGGGTATTTTCCTGACGGCAGTCTACAGATAAAATTTTTCCAGGGTTCCCGGATAGCTGGGAGGTGAAAGGGGAAACGAGGATGGAGACAGACCATCAGTCTTCATCGGCCGAAGATCTAAGCAACACCCCAACGCCGTCAGACCTCTAGATATCCCCATACTGCCAGCTTGAACCACTGCCCGGAGGAGGAAATAAATTCCTGGAATTTCGGACTCACCAGTTGCGTCACCATGTTCAATATCATCGTGCATCCTGAGTAAAGTAATCATCTATACACAGGTGGGACTATTCCTTATATTTTAATACACGAACACAGCAATTTATGGGATTTAAACCATGAACTCAAAGACATCTTCATAAACAGTAACTTCACATATTCTATGACCAACTGTCTGTTGTAACATGTCCTGTGGACATATAGTGAATTGTGTAATTAACTGAGTTAAAGAATCTGCCTGTTTAAATATGTCCATTACTATGCTGTATTATATAGGACGCCACTTGCCTTCTAGCTGTGAGTAATTAGCAAGGAAAATTTAAATCTGTTACTTGGTCAGTTTTATTAACTTTCTTATGAAGATAAATCTCATCAACAAGCTTATATTGAATGCACTGACAAATAACTATGGGGTAGTTCTTTCTGAATGTTCTTGTGTGAACAGGTTCTTTATCATGGGCTGTTACAGCATTGTGCCAGAATAAGTATCAAGTATTAGTACTCAATTTTTATGGGCAACTGGTGTGTATAAGAATATGGCGATAGTGTCAAGATGTATCTATATGTATTTATATACTTCTGTAATGCACAATTTGTTTTAAAAAAAATTTATTAGCTGGCAAATATTAAACATTACCTGTCTCTTGCCAGTGATCATTATCCGAGTGTAAATTTAATTCATAATGTATCCAAATGCTAATGTAATAATTGTTATTGAGACTGTGATTTATAAATGGCATATGAGAAAATGTCAAAATGTCAATGCATAGCAATGTTACTTTATATCAAAACAATTCACGAAAAGGTGTTTGAAAAATTTGTTGTTGTTAATTATGTAATGGTTCAAAATTAATTCTTGTTACTAATGCCAATGGTTATTATTATGAATATTGAGAATTTAAGCGTGCATGTTGTATTAAAATGTCATCATTATAAAAGGAAAGAACACTAATAAAAGCTGTTATCGTTATGCAAGTGTTTTATTGCAAGTCCTGTCACACTAGGCTCAGCGCATCTTTTTCAAAAACAAAAAAAAACTTATCAAAAATTTTATAAAAATTATCAGGGGGACGTTTCAAAACTGTTATTACAGTTGTGAGTAACCAAGTATCTTGTGTCAATTATTTTATTCCACTGTTTAAAGATGACAATTCATGCGCCGTAACAATAGCATTATGCTCAACTGTGTCTATTCTTTTCAGAATACTTTACTGTGATCAACTGTATTCTGACATATCCTGTAACTCCCTTAACTATAAATGATCATCTCATTGGACATCCCCATCAACATTTACATCTTGTACCTTCTATGTTATTTTATATGAGATTTTCCACTTCTCCTGTCTTTCTAACTACAATAAAGTTCACAAGACATGAATCAACCTTTTTCGTACTAACGGCGCATGTAACGAATTGCGCATGCGTCAGCAGAGAAACAAAACTCAGTTGCCTCTGAGACGGCTGTGGAGATTATTATGTGCGTACTTTTCAAAAAACATCAGTATTCATCAGAAGTGTAGCGTTTAGTTTCATTTATGTAGTTTGTTGCTTTTTCCGGTTTGTCGAGTGAAATGGATCAGTCTGGTTCACCGTCGACTTCTGTGCAAAGGAAATTCATACATAGTCAGAGTCGGAAAATAATTTATAACGTTTACAAGTTTATGAAATCTGAAGGCAAAGAAACATCAGAAAGAAAATTACAGGAATGGGTAGCTCAGACATGTGGTGTGTCGCTAAGTAGTGTTTTTAGAATCATTAAAGAAGCATCCGGTATACGGGTGGTACAAAATCTTTCACCACTCCCCATAAAAAACGTCCAAGAAAAAAAGTAAAAACCGATATAGACGATTTTGACAAGTGTACTATTCGACGAATTATTCACGACTGTCACACAACGGAAGGGGAAAGACCAACATTAAAAGTTATTTTAAGAATTTTACGAGAACGAATTAATTATAATGGTAGTGTATCTAGTCTTAGACAATTATTCGACAAATGGGATTTCGGTGGAAACGTGCTGAAAACAATAGACAACTTTTAATAGAGAAACATGACATTATAAACTTAAGAGTAGATTTTATAAGAAAAATACAGCAGTACAGAGGATAACGGCGGCCCATAGTGTACACGGACGAAACCTATTTTCACAGTTCAACGTCAGTTACAAAAACGTGGACAGACAGTGACAAAAGTGGCCTAAAACTCTAATAAATAAAGGACAGCGGGTGGTTGTAGTTCATGCTGGTGGTGAAACTGGGTTTGTATCCAATGCTCTCTTAATGTTTAAATCGGGTTTCAAAAAAAGGCGATTATCACAACGACATGAACTACGAAAATTATGAAAAGTGGGTGAGTGAAATGATTATACCGATCTTGAATAAGAACAGAGTAGCAGTAATAGACAATGCCCCTACCACAATGTAGGGAGATTTGGAGAAACATTGCAACAGACACAACACGCCAAGTCACTGTTTACAAAATAATGGCAGTATTAAACATTTTATAACTGTGTGAAAGCTTTATTACATTGTCTCTTTCTGTTGTGTCTGACGCTTGTTTCGTCTTAAAAAATATCCACGTTTACTGTCTGGTCGTGTCGTAATCGAAATCAAAACTTACCTACAACCAAATTTTTGTATTTAGTAACTTACTAAAAAAGTAGTGAATTAAATATGAAACGTACTAAACTGTAAAAACCTTAAAAACAATTAAAAGAATAACAAAACAATTTTAAAATTATAAGAATAATTGGTTAGTAAAAAGTTAGGTAAGTTAGTAAAAAGTAAGTTACATATGTGTGTGTGTGTGTGTGTGTGTGTGTGTGTGTGTGTGTGTGTGTGTGTGTGTGTGTGTGTGTGTGTGTGTGGTGTTGGTAAGGCTATAAAATTTAGTTGAGTATATTTGGTAATATAGTTAAAAATGTAGCTAATGAAATGTAGAAAACAATAAACCCATAAAAACGTTACAAATTAAAAATAAACAATTGAAAGCATTATAAGAATGCATAGACAATACAAAATTAAGTAAATAAAGTTATAAAAATAATAAAAAGTAAATTATTGTGAATCGACAAGGCAGTAAAACTGCTTTATTTCAGCTGTCATTATAAGCGATATCAGTTTTTAAATTTTAGTAGGCCTACTTTTACAGGGAAAAACGTAAATTTTACTTTTCTTTCATCTTTATTTAAAGATGCGTAACTTCGGCACAATAGGGTATAAAAAGTTAATCCGTCTCAAAATAGATTACTCATCTCACACATGAGTCTCATTCACAATTGAGAGAGTAGGTCGATATTTTCAACTGCGTTAGTAGACATTTTCCTCTCTCGTGGGTTCCACCGCTCCTGACTTCTCCCCACTACAACCTGCGCGTTGCTTCATTTCTATTTAATATTAGTGACCAAAGTTAGTTATATCTTACAAACTGTTTTAGTAACCTACGTTATTTGCAGTTCATGTAACATGGCAGGAAGTAGTTGTTTGCGTTCTGGCCACGATACTCTCTAATTACGTCTGGAGCTCCATAAGTTGAAGACTCCGATGCTTTTGCAATCCGCCTGTCTCGGTTCCAACTTCCAGACACTATTAAGATTACCAGAACATTAACCAGCATTATTTTGCGGTTATTTAATTAATCGTTTTTATTTTATTTAGCTTTAACAATTTTATTTATTTATATTTAATTTTATTTATTTGGTTTTATTGTTATTTAGTTCATTTTACATTTCTATATTTTATTAGTCATTTTATTATGAAAGCTTTTTATTTTATTGCATTATATTATTACATTATTATATCATTATTGATCTTTATTTTATGTTATATATATATGGATAAGTGTATAAGTGACAAGGCGTATTAAACTACTGTTCTTTACCTTTACCACCCAGGATGCCACATCGGTGGATGAAATTTTCGGTGTTCATAACGATACCAGTAAAACGGGGTTTCAACGGAAAAAAGGATTGTTATTGGCAATATTTTTACTGTCTATAATACGATTTCTTCTATTCACATTCATTATTAGTTTTATTGCTGTTTTCGTTACACATAGTCGTTTTACAATTCCCACTGGATAATCCTAATTGTTAAACGTCGCCTAATTACTCTTGTCACCTGATCGATACTGATTCGATCATTCGTGATACAATCGACTACCATGGCTCAAATCAAAACGATACGTTCCTAATCTTCATAAATTGATAAGAGAATCTTCAAGAATTGAATCTTCTGTGTCTTGAAAATGACATTTAAATTAATGAATTGTACAAATTATAATTGATACACATATAAAATTGAAACATAGTTCTAATTTTATATTCTTTGTTATTTTTTATTTTTTTTTTTGTTAGTTTTGTGAGAATAAAAAAACCAACTGTACAGAATTCTAAGAACGTTACAGAGTTCACCTGGTATTTAAGTCACGTAGTTTATGAAGTAGCATTCAGAAGTCGATCGTCGTACCTTATCGGGCACACTGTTTTGATACATTCAGTATGTCGTTTGTATCCTCATTTTGTCTGATAGAACCTTAGAGCTTATCACTTTGACTTACATTACTTCCCATTTGGAGACCCAAGAAAAACAGAATCATCACGATGTGTGAGCTCAGGCACAAACCACCTCGTTTTCAATTCTATTTTAATAGGTGTTAACAATAGCCAAAACTTCAAATAATTTTGCGTCTCACATCTACAAATTACAATTACATTACTAAGGTCATATAGTGATTCTCCGACGGAAGCTATTTAGCAAATCTAGCAACATAATAGTTAAAATGTCCACAATACTTCGAAACCAGGTTTTGTTAATCAGTCTTTATTATGGACCACACTAGGTAACACTAAGTGACAAAATGTCTAACAGAAAATCAGATGCTATATATGTATAAAAGATAACAGACAAAAAAGGTTAGGAAGATAGGAAGATAACAAAGGTAAGAGACTTTATAAAATAAGTTGCCAAAGACAGATGGAACCCTGCATGGAACAGCATCAGACCACACGGTAACAGATAAAATGGACACACAATAATCTAAAGACCTTCAGGGCTTAAAAGATGAAAAAACTGCTTCAAATAAGACAAGAAAATGACCTAGCACAAGCAACCTAGATTTAACTCCACAGTCTATGCATGTGATCGAAAAGAATAGAAAAATCGAGTACTGACATGAACTAAAATGGAAATAATAAAGCTTTATAGACAGGTAGATCGAACAATTATATAAGGTACGTCATTACGTAATAGTTTGTTTCTTAAACGGTAACAATGTATGTAAACCTTAACTTGTCAAATGAATTATTTTTGTGGTCGTTTAGCGTAAATGCGTTATTGTACGTTTTTTGCATCCGAAATTTTAAAAATCAAGGATATGTAAACCTTTATTTTGACTCCTTTATTACAATCGCCATAATATTTTATTTGACTTAAGTTCAGATTTGTGTTAAAATGATATTTATTTAAAAAATTTATATTTGTTCATAGTCTATAATGACAATACAAAAGATTGTTGTTAAGTTAGGATAGCATATGTAAAATAATTTTTTGTATGACTTGTATAGGTAAATTTTTTTCAAATAGTAGGAACAGTTAGTAACACCTTAACACACACATATTCTACAGAATTTACAAGCCAGATAACTAAACAGATTACAAAATTAGAAGTTTTATTAATAAACACCATCATATTGGTCAAAATACGTGGAAATCCTGTAATACAAGAAAAACATTTTAAAAAAATAATTTTGATTAATGTAAAACAACAAGTTATGTTAATTATAATTATTAGTAGCAACTTACATTGTAATATGAAAAAGTATCTTGTCAATGCTCCGACTCGTCTTAGCGAAAAATAGTTACTTTAATAGGAAAAGTCTTTCATAAGGACATCAAACCTGTTAATGCTACATTACGATTCTAGAAACCCTACCTGTGCCGATTACACTCCGAGCACTTGTCCATGGTACTTCACATACCACACAGGCAGGAACATTACGTACACAAACAGCGATATCTATAAGTGACGGAACCAGTGGCGTAACCATGGATGTATAATGTATGGATCGTGTTCTGACGGCCAAAGTGAACGGCAGGGAACGTTCCGAAGCACGTACAGCTTCTCCCAACATGGGGGGGGGGGATAAAGCGTTTGGCGCTAAGTTAACACGTGTACCAAACGAGTCATTCAGCAGTAATGCACTTGCACTGACACCTTACAATTATTACATTTGCGATAGTTCTACTGAAAGTTTGAGCTTATATAGATTTTCTTATTACAGTCCCCGAACAGTTCATTTTTACTTTTGGCATATCTCTTAATTAATAAAATCTAGCTGTTAAATCTAGTATCAATCAGGTATATATTTCCATAATGTCACAATTGATGGAACAAATTCTAATATAACATCAGTTAAGAAACTTGGTGTCAGTTGTCCAAAAAGCCCTATTTTTTGTAAAACCAAAAAAATGTTATGCGCAAAGTTTGTGTTATGTTAGACGCCTGTCACATCTTAAAGTTAGCTTGCGATACTTTAGGTGATAAGGGTACTACAGTGTCTAATCAAGGAATTATAGATTTTAAGTATATTAAAAGAATAAATAATGTGCAAAAAGGATAAGGTTTCAAGTTTGCTAATAAGTTGTCAGAGAATCACATATTTTATGAAAATCAAAAAATGAGTGTGAAAATGTCACAAACACTAAGGGCAGAGGTAGCAGACGCAATAGAGTTTTTAATGAACAAAAACCTTGTGAACTTATTGGAGCCAAACCTACCATTTAATTTATTACAATATTAGATGCATTGTTTGATTACTGCAACAGTAGGGATACTTACGGGAAAAAGTCTAAAGGGATTAAACCCATTAAACTCCATTAAAAAATTAAATCAGACCGTGAGACAATTAACATTATTCGAAAATTTTTTTTGAATTTAAAGTCTGAAGAGTATTCATTTACTGATAACAAATCACAATAAGTTGTGCGTTTACACTCATTTTACTGACTTTGTGTCAAGAGGAAATTAATTAGAGCGTTATTTACGCAATTAATTACGCAAAAAACATTTTAAAATTAACAGCTCACTTTTTTTTGCATCAGATATGTAGATGACATACTAATAGTTTGGGAAGGTGAAGTAAATGAATTTAGAAAATTTACGGAAGAATTAAATAACATAGAAAAAACAATAAAATTTCAAGAAGAAATTGGAGGATTAGAAATTAATTTCCTGGATATCAATATAAAAATTGAAGATAAGAAACTCAAATTCGATATATATAGGAAAGAAACATACTCAGATTTAATAATTCCACAAGAATCATATCATCCAGTCAATTATAAAATGTCAGCATTAAATTCATTTTGCTATAGAGCTATAAATTATCTAGAAAATGAAGAACTCAAACAAAAAGAATTAAAGAAAATACAACAAATAGCAAAAAACAATAATTACAACCCTAAAATAATTAATAGAAAAGTTAAGAAAATAGAGGAAAATAAAGAAATAGAAAAGAACAAAAAAGAAAAAACAAATGAAGAAAAGAAATATAAAGGAGCAATAACATACATAGGATATCAAACAAAAATGTTACAAAAATGCTTCGAAAAATACGAAATACAGATAGGAATAAAGAAAACGAAAAATGTATTCGAATATATGAAAAATGCTAAAACAGAAGAAATTCCATTAACGGAAAAAAGCGGTGTATACAAATTAAAATGTGGGGAATGGAATAAGATATATCTGGGCGAAACTGGAAGAAAATTTAAAATTCGAATGAATGAACATGCAAAAGGAGAAGGGGTTAGAACAACGAACTCACTATATGCAAGACATTTCAATGAATCAGGCCATAAATTTATAAATCCAAATGAAAATATGGAAATAATCAAAATAGAAAACAATCCGCAAAAAAGAAAACTAATAGAAGAACTAGAAATACTTAAAGTTAAAAAAGAAGATAAGAATAAATTAATGAATATAAAAGTGGATTTTACAAATGAAGAAATATTTTATTATATATTAAACAATAAACAAAAATAAATTAAAATAATAAGAATAACACACTAAAAATGACGAAATGTAAAAGGTTATAAGTCAGAAAGTACAATATTACATGAAGAAATTAACGGGAGATTCGTAAAACAATTTGACGGACGTTAGTAAAATGCCTAACGGAAAAATGTAGACAAAGTTCCCGTGAAGAGCGGCAGCAGCTAGAACCAATAGGAGGGGCGATGACACAAAGGGGAGGGGCCTAAAGTATAAAAGCCTACAACGTACAGTTGACAGACGTTGTTTAAGACCTGAAGATGTCAGTAATGACGAAAAGCTTTGTCTAAACAATAACAATTCTAGCAGTTTAGCAATTTTATAAAAGAAAAGTAAGGATGGCTGCTAATTTAAACAATACGAAGAATTAACAGCTCACGGTTTTTTTATTCCTTGTTTCCTTTATTTTTAATATTTATTTGTCTTAATCGCATTTTTCGTCTGGCTTCAACATTAAATGTTCAGAAATAAGTATTTATGAACGCAACAGAACTTAGCGATAAACTGAAATAATGTATCAGAATACTGAAACCTTAGAGTGAAACAAATGTGTTTATTTTGGAAAAGAACTTATTAAAAACCTCCCACTTTGGAGTTATTAATTAATGTTAAAATGTAACATAGCTACACAATTTAACGCAAAATATGCTCTGCTAAAGCAACAACAGCTATAACAAAGCAGAAAAGTCAGACTTTGTACAGGTACAGTATATAGCACACGCAGTATTCTTGCCCCCCCCCCCCTGGTGGAGAGAGGACTGAGCGAGCAGAGGTCGGACCGAATTCAGTGAATGCAGCACGGGATCCATATATTTTACATCGATGGGCGTAACAAGCAGGTGTTCCTGGGGGATGGTGAGACATAATTCGGGGGTGGGGATGAGACGAACTTCAAAGTTGGGCTCCCCATTTCCTCAGGACAAATGAGATATTTAATCTTCTTCCCATAAAACAGGTAATTTATACAGCTATTTATAAGCCTCATTTTATTAACACACGCACTGGCCTATAAATAGGTCTACGTTAAGTGTTTACGAAATTTCTCTCTCCCTCCTATGCCGCTACAGCCCAAGTCGGGCCCTGGCCTCCACCAATCTCCCCCTCCAATCCACTGCAACCTTCCTCCAGTTTCTTATCCCCATGTCTCTCGCGTCCTCTGCAACGCCATCTTCCCACCTCTTCCTCGGTCTACCTCTAGATCTCGTTCCCACCCATGTACCCAGCAAAGCCCTCTTGGGGTTCCTGCCATCCTCCATTCTCATAACATGTCCGGCCCAACGCAGTCTTTGTATCCTTATAAATTTTGAGACTGGTATCTCTTTATATATTTTATACAGTTCGTTGTTGTATCTCAGTCTCCATGAGCCATTTTCTTGTATTGGGCCTACAACGCGTCTGAGGATTTTCCTTTCAAAGGTGTCTACTATGTTGACTGTTTTCTGTGTGATTGTCCATGCTTCACACCCGTAGCATAGCACCGGTCTGATGACAGTCCTATATACAGTATTTTCATTTTTGTTTCCCTGTGCATATCCCCAGACCTAAATGATGGCAGCAATGCGAAGTATGCCTTGTTAGCCATGGTGGTCCGTCTTTGGATCTCCGGCTCCTCTGATCCAGTCTTTGCTAGATTCACTCCGAGATACGTGAAATTGTCCACCACTTCAATTGTGTCCTCCTCTATTTCAATGTTGTTATGGACCTGGTCCCTTCTTGTTTGGATAAGCATTTTTGTTTTATCCATATTTATGGCTAGCCCAACTACCTTGGCTTTGTTTTTAAGCTCTATAAATATTTCTTTAGCTGCCACGATCCGTCTTGACATGAAGTTAATGTCATCTGCATATGCGGCTATCTGTACAGTTTTATTTGTTAACAGATTACGAAATTTCACTGAAACCTTAAAAGCTCTGGGATTGATCCCCCCTGACACCCGCTGTAGTTACGCCACTGTACGGAACTGTAGTGTCCTAACCAGACGGAATCCACCTTTGTTTTTTAACCTTTGCACTGCTTATGGGTACATCAATTTTTTTAATTTGGCGTGTAAGACGTTCAGAAGATTGTTAATCATAGGCTTCCAGTTTTGTCTTACGCGATTTTATTACAAAATCGAGATTACTTCAATAAGGCAGACTTTGTTCTGATGCTGTTTCATTTTAAATGAATTTATTAAGAATTAATGTCAGATATTACAATTGCGTTAAATATTTGTAGCAGGTGTGTTACCAAGCAGCAGTTGTTTATGTACAGAGACATGTTCTTTTGGATTTAACGAAAAAAGAAAGGTTTCGTGAATGAGAAACATTTGACAGGCGATGATCAACAGAAAAAGTAGTAGTCACTGTATAATAAGTATTGAACTAGTAACCTCCCTGAGCACCACAATTCGTTCACTGTTTGAACAAAACACGTTTATTATCAGATACGATCAGTTATAAAATTGTCTTTTTTTAATAGTGTAAATAGACAACCATTATTACCTTCCGTATTGTTATAAAAGTGATGAACACTAAAAATACCGAACAGTAGATTGGTTGTTTTAGTTATATTTATAAACATAGTGTCTAAACGAAAGGTATTTTATTCGTAGCTTCTAAGTTTATATATGTTTCCATTGATATCTGTAGGTTCTGGGTAATACTTTTTACAAATATACGTAACTGATAACCATATTATATATATATATATATATATATATATATATATTACTATAATATTTATGACTAAATTTACCTCAAGATATTTTTTTTTTTCCTTTAGGAACATGTTTCGGGAGATCTTGTTCTCCCATCTTCAGCCTTCGCCATCTTGTTTCTGGTGAAGTATTTGTGTGTTGGCTTCTGGATGTTATTGAGGTAGTTTGTTGGTCTTTGGTCCTTTAAAGTTGCATTATTGTGTGTGGTTGTGGTATCTGTTTTTGTATTTTGTGTATTTTCGATGTTGAGTGCTTTGAATATTGTGTCATGTCATGTTTTGTATTGATTTGTATTTGTCCTGGTATTAATTTGTTTTGTGTGTTTATGTTTGTAAATCTGTAAATTTTCCCAAATGTTCATTATGGTGCCTTTGTGTGGTATATGTTTTATTAGTGTTACATTGGTTATGTCTGGGAATTCATGTCCTGTGTTTATTGCATGTGTGGCTAAATTGGATTTATATATTTCTGTTTTTTTGTATGCATTTAGGTGTTCAAAATAACGTTTTTTCAGCTGTTTTTTTGTTTGTCCTATATAACATTTATTGCAATCTTGGCATTCAATTTTGTATATACCGTTGGTTGTTGTATTATCTTTGTTGTGTGAGCTATTTAGATTTTGTAATTTATTTTTATTAGTTTTGTATGCTATTTTTATATCTGTGTTTTTAAATAGTTTTGTTAGTTTTGTCATTTTATTATTTATATATGTGAATGTGGCCCATTTTTTGTTGTTGTTATTATTTATGTGTTGTTCAGTTTGATTAATTCTTAATTGTTCAGTTTTTATTTTGTATTTGATTTTATTTTCTATTTTGATCATAGTATTTTTATTGTATCCATTTGCATAACCAATTTGGTATATTAATTTCTTTCTTTGTCAGTTTCTTGTTTGTTTAGGGGTATTTTGTACATTCTGTTAAATAACGAATAAAATGCTGCCATTTTATGTTGTGGTGGGTGGTCAGAATGGTTAGGTATAATGATGTTAGTGGAAGTTGGTTTTCTATATATTGCATATTGTATGTGTTTGTTGTATCTTGTGATGGTTATGTCTAAATAGTTGATTTTGTTATGTTTTTCTTTTTCTTCTGTGAATTGTATTTTGGGATGTATGTTATTGATTTGTTTCAGTATGTTCTCTGCATTTGTGTTTTTGTTATTTGATACATATAGTCCATCATCTACATATCTTATCCATATGCCATCTGGGTCATGTGTTTTTATGATATTTTGTATTTTGGTGTCTATGTGTTGTAGGAATATTTCTGCTATTATGCTTGATAATGGTGATCCCATTGCTAAACCTTCTTTCTGTTGATAAATTTTGCTATTAAATTCAAAGTAATTTTGTTTTAGTATTAGTTGGAGACTATTTTTTATTTCGGTTATATATTGTTTGTTTTCATTTTGTTCTATAAGTTTGTTTATTAATATGTCAATTGTTTCATCTACTGGGATATTAGTGTACATGTTTGTTATGTCATATGATGTGAAAAATGTATTTCCATTTATCAACAGAAAGAAGGTTTAGCAATGGGATCACCATTATCAAGCATAATAGCAGAAATATTCCTACAACACATAGACACCAAAATACAAAATATCATAAAAACACATGACCCAGATGGCATATGGATAAGATATGTAGATGATGGACTATATGTATCAAATAACAAAAACACAAATGCAGAGAACATACTGAAACAAATCAATAACATACATCCCAAAATACAATTCACAGAAGAAAAAGAAAAACATAGCAAAATCAACTATTTAGACATAACCATCACAAGATACAACAAACACATACAATATGCAATATATAGAAAACCAACTTCCACTAACATCATTATACCTAACCATTCTGACCACCCACCACAACATAAAATGGCAGCATTTTATTCGTTATTTAACAGAATGTACAAAATACCCCTAAACAAACAAGAAACTGACAAAGAAAGAAATATAATATACCAAATTGGTTATGCAAATGGATACAATAAAAATACTATGATCAAAATAGAAAATAAAATCAAATACAAAATAAAAACTGAACAATTAAGAATTAATCAAACTGAACAACACATAAATAATAACAACAACAAAAAATGGGCCACATTCACATATATAAATAATAAAATGACAAAACTAACAAAACTATTTAAAAACACAGATATAAAAATAGCATACAAAATTAATAAAAATAAATTACAAAATCTAAATAGCTCACACAACAAAGATAATACAACAACCAACGGTATATACAAAATTGAATGCCAAGATTGCAATAAATGTTATATAGGACAAACAAAAAAACAGCTGAAAAAACGTTATTTTGAACACCTAAATGCATACAAAAAACCAAATATATATAAATCCAATTTAGCCACACATGCAATAAACACAGGACATGAATTCCCAGACATAACCAATGTAACACTAATAAAACATATACCACACAAAGGCACCATAATGAACATTTGGGAAAATTTACAGATTTACAAACATAAACACACAAAACAAATTAATACCAGGACAAATACAAATCAATACAAAACATGACATGACACAATATTCAAAGCACTCAACATCGAAAATACACAAAATACAAAAACAGATACCACAACCACACACAATAATGCAACTTTAAAGGACCAAAGACCAACAAACTACCTCAATAACATCCAGAAGCCAACACACAAATACTTCACCAGAAACAAGATGGCGAAGGCTGAAGATGGGAGAACAAGATCTCCCGAAACATGTTCCTAAAGGAAAAAAAAAATATATCTTGAGGTAAATTTAGTCATAAATATTATAGTATTATATACATCAAGAAACGGACTGTAGCAGAAAGTGATTGAAATATATATATATATATATATATATATAAAGTTATTTGCAAACATAGCTATTCTACAAAAAAAACGTTTGCAGACAGTCTAAAATATGCAAAAGTGTTAACAGATATTTATTTCGTCAAATTATTAAAGACACCGAGTTTGTATTTTGAAAAAAATTTCTAATAATTTGGTGCCCGAAAATAATAAATTTTCACTGTAAACAGAATATTCGGATTTGGGTTAACGTTCCTTTTAGCCTGATAACCGGGACGAATTGATAATATTTTTTCAAAATTTTTATACCTTTTTCGGACCCTGGTGTACTATAATATTTCATAAAATTCTGAGATTTCCATAACTTAAGATTGTATTCACATTACGGTGAAAATCGTTTTAATCTGATATCTCAAATGGATTTTTAAAATT
This sequence comes from Magicicada septendecula, assembly GCA_034769895.1. Taxonomy (NCBI): domain Eukaryota; kingdom Metazoa; phylum Arthropoda; class Insecta; order Hemiptera; family Cicadidae; genus Magicicada; species Magicicada septendecula. The sequence continues at coordinate 169,633,561 of CM068374.1, read as the reverse complement.
CTTTTCAAGATGCTGGTACACTATTTGGGCCCTGGTGTTCAATAAATTTGAAATTTCCAAAACTAAACACTGCGATTAAAATTCTCTTTAATTTGATACTCCACTTGAGTTTTAGTGATTTTTTCAAAATGTCAAGCCTCACATTCTTTCCCCTTTTGGGAGAATAAATCTCAAAAACAGTAGGGCTCTGTAAGGAAAATGTAAGGACATCGATATGCCAAGGTTTAGGAAAATCGGTTGATACATTCAAAAGTTATTGCGAGACAAAACCCAAATAGACAGACTGACAGACAGATACCAGACGGTCGAGTTAAAACTGAGAACTGCCTTCGCTTGTTTATTTAATAACAGGTAATTAGGAATAAGAATCGAGTGAGCAACAGACAGGAAGTCATAGGCAAAGAGTTACAAACAATATAGAAAAGGAAATTATTGTAATTAAATTATACGTGTAATTGCTATTGTAGACAAGTCGATAAGTAAAACGCAATTACTTCATTATTAAACAATTCCAGTAATGTAAAGAGCTGAACTGTTGAACTGATATTCAGCAAACAACGAGAAATAAATAATAAGGGATAATTAACAGGCCTTAAGTAATAAGCAGTAAGTAACATAAATCAGTGACAGACAATAAATAAGAGATAGGAACAGACAATAAAGCATATATATTATAAATCAGGTAGTAAGTAACATCCAGGAAAGTAATAGGCAACGTGCAAGAGGTAAAGGCAATCAATAATCAATAATCGTTAATCATATATCTTATAAAATGACAACTTTTCTCAATGGTAATTAGGTACTTACCAATGATTTCATAATAACCTACAAATGATTATATTTTTCTTTCCATGTTTTTATTGTTTTAACGATATAAAGCAATTCTGTTTTCCACCCTTGTAAAACTTTGTGTGTGAGCTGTCCGCAATCTTTACAATATCCTATTTTTACGTAGAAAGTGTCGAAATAGAGATGAGAGTACAGTTCAGAGACTGGTACTAGGCCCTAGTTTATAAGGTTCCAACAATTTGACTGTCAAGCAGCTTACGCCTCTTTTTTCTATTTACGATAAAAGTTAAACGCTGAATGCTTCAAGTCACAACCAGCAAATATTAAATCTTCTCCTCGTCTACGGTCGTAATCTATTTTCTCTTCTCTTTTCTCCTTCCGCGACGCCCTCAAGAACAAGTAATAAGCGGTTTTTTTCTCCTTAAGATTAAACCTACCTTTACCTGAATTGTCATTACCTTTCTTGTGGTCAAACCCTTCTCATTACTCAGTCTCTCACACTACTTAATTCTCTCTATCTCCATATGTAGATCTCAAAAATCCCAATCTTATACCATTTTCTCTTCCCTGTAACCCACTTCACATCCATACAGCAGATCGCTCCAATTTGATTCTCTCCATTTATCTCCATATCTATACCTCGTTATATGATCAACGATATTAATTAGCGTAAATTTTGTTTTATTTATATTAATTTGCATTCCTTATTTCTACATTCTTTCTTCCAACGTCATTATTATTATAAGAAATTCTTTAGTGTCTTAGCTAGAATTATCATATCGCCAGCGTATATCTGCCATAACGTTATATGTGGTTGGACTAATGACCAGCTTTAATAAGTCACAAGAAGTAACAATTTAAAATCAACAAGATACTTTCGTACAGTAATTTAAGTTAAATTTGTTCACACGCAATAATAATGTCAACTATTAGAGTTCCACCGCTAATTATAACTCAGTAATCACTTTCCATTAACCCTTGATTCGCACTAAAGAAATCCCCCACTGTACTAAATTCTAAGCCGGCCGCTGTTGCTAACATAGGTCCCGCAGGTGTTCCAGAATAGTATTCCATTCTTTGGCGGCGTGCCAGCATAATTTGCGTATTTACAAGTTCTCTCGAACATTCTAGAGTGATACGTAAGTGGACGGCTTTGACACAGACGCGACACGCTGGACTAGTCGAGAAATGTGTAGATCGACACTCTCGTCTTTTCGAGAAGGTTCTGTAATTGTCGTAGAAATATTATGTATACAGTATTTTAAGTTCAAATTTAAAGTACAGATTTATTACAGTATTTTAAAGAAATTAAATACAGTAAAACCCGGTTTAACCAAACTCGGTTTTACCGAAATTCAAGTTAACCGAAACGGGAAGTAATGATGTTATAAGACTATACAGAGGAGTGTAACGCGCCACATGCAGAGGGTACAGAGGGTGAGAGCACATACAACGGTATAATCGTATTATCCAAACATCGGGGTAACTTTGGGTCTGTTGACTTAAAATGGCAGGAACTCGTGAACTCTTCTTGAACGATACTGTTTAGTCAAGGCTTAAACATTTCCCGGACAGTGTTCACAGCGGCCAACGAAGCTGCTTCCTGAATAGTTCGCAAATGCTGTTCACGCATTTGCAATTTCTCCTAAGCATCTTGTCAATTATTTGTGATTAAAGCATTCGCGAGTACTACTACTGGAATTATTTCAACTTCCCACGACTTATACACATCTTTGTACTCAGCAGTAAGAGATCGGTATTTCCTCATCTTATCACCAATCGTTGACATATGCTTGTCATAGTCTGTATGGTCAACTATCGTTATATTTTTATTATTAATATTATTGTTGTTGTTGTTGCCATCGTTGTCGTCGTCGCCGCCGATAACTAGATACAAATATATCACTATATATAGATAACTATAAATCACTCAAAATAGATGTCATTTATGCAATTTACAGATACATTGATAAGCACCAATATGTGATACGAGTCTTTCTTTTCTTTTGTTAATTATTTATTATTAATTATGCCCCACCAGTTGGTGCGCCAACATGTTAAGCTCTGTTTATGTGAGTGTGCTCTTATCTTCTTTAAAATTTATTAGTTTGAAATAAATTTACTATTTATTGAATTATTGTTATTATTTGATTTTATTTATTTTTTTATTTGATTTTTATTATTTAGTTACTTTAATTAAAAGATTGATCAAGCAATGACAGGTCGTCAAAGAGTTTACTGTTATTAGAGCGGTGTTCGCGTCCGTACTGTTTTGAAATGTTGCCAAAATAATTGATCTTTAAAAGTGGAATAGATTGTGTTGTTTTTCCACAATCGATTACTGATTCGACTCAGTCTTGTAGGTTATCTGGTTTTGTCTCCTAATTTCTCAATGTTCTTCACTCTCGTCGTATTTCTCTTCTTCCTTGTCACCTGAAAATCTTTTATCTTAACTCACTCTCAAAAAATAAATAGCTTTTTCGGTTAACAAATTAGTTTATTTGATAATGTTTAAAACCTGGGAAAGTTTATCGGCTCGTGAATCGAACGGGATATTGACCGTATCGACTCGCTCACCCAACTCGACTCGAACAAAAAAATGTTTAAAATCAATTACAATATTATTTCTTTATCAGGTAGTGGATTCTTTGAGCTGTTAGGAAAGATCAGAAAATGCTTCAGGATAAAATACAATACATTACAATTTGTTAAACAACATTCTTAATAACTAATAAAATTAAAATAATGTTTGAGTTCAAATGTATTACTATTCTCGGTTCTGCCCCAAAAGTCAATCGAAAATGGTGGAATCGTCATTCAAAATGGCCGTCGGCCTGCAACTGAGTGGGCCGAAAATCTGCTTCGACTAATTTCTTTAAATTAAATATTGTTTTAATAATTTAATGTCCACAATGTTGTTGAATAAAGTTTTGTTAATTTGAATGTTATGCTTAATACACACTTATTTATATATCTTTTTATTTATTAGGTATACTAGTACTAGTCATTGATTGTTTTCTTATCTTATCATAGTTCTTTCATGTACGATGAGGATATGTACGGTACAACATTCATTAATTCTGTTTAGTACAATAACGGCTCCTTTTGGACCACCTAAATAGGTTAGGAGAATCAGTATGGCTATGTGAACCGTCAGTGTGGCCACTCACAATTCCTCTAGATATGCACTTCCACAGAGTGAGGCGATCTGGGAGCTGTAAAAATCATCTTGATTTTATGGTGCTACTCGGGAATAAAATAAGACCTCGAGACCTATGGATCAGTATAGAATAAGGACCCAAATTAAACGATTTATCCACGTGTGTACTCGATAAAACATGATGTGCACGAGGTGAACACCCTTTACTGATGAGGGATGCGAACACAATACAGGCAGGAACATTCTGCATATAAATTTGTGTATTATTTATTAGGTACAATATAGATGTAAGACCAGTGTTGTGTCCTTGTCTGTTTCTGGCCGAATACTATACCGAGAATCACATCCGTATTGTTGTAACTTTGTGCTTTTAAAATGTTATATATATATATATATATATATATAATGTAACGTAACAAAACTAAGGTCCCCTACGTTACATAAAGATTTATAATTATCAATATAAAAAAACGCTAATTGTCCGTTATAATAAAGGTCAGAAAAGTAAACCTTCGTAAAATAAATAAATCAATAATACCAAGCAAAGTTACAAGGTACTAGAAAAATAGAAATGTTTATAAATACAAACTATGAAGTGGTCAGTGGAAAGTGTAAGTGACAAACATGGTGTCAAACAATGTGAAAATACTATAGACAGTTTAGACTAATCAATTAATTAACGGAGAGTAGACTAATTAAGTGGTGTGTAATTTATTTTATAATAATGTGCTTGTTATTATGTTTTATCATGTTGTTTTGTTATCAGGGTATTTATATTGACTTTTGTATGTAGCAGGGGTGAAGCAATTGCTTTGATAAAGTATCAATTAATTGATGTTAATTTCATTTATGTTAAACTTTATAAGAGTAAATATTTGGGTACTTACTTTAAAAAAATAATAGAGATATTGTTAGATTATATTTGTAAACTTGGCCAGGAAGGCAATGATTGTTGATAAGATGCCAAAGGGTTATTGTAATTATGTTATAAACAGATGAAGGGTTCAATACTAAAATAAATAATAATAAATTAAAATCAGGATGAAATAAAAATGGAATGATTGGCCATAAGCCAGTGACACATTGTACAGGACGTCAGGTCAGAAAAGTTAAATAACTAAAAGATGTAAAAACATTTAATGTAATATAATAAATTAAATGAAAGCAGTAGTAGTAATTAATAAAAGGAGAAGTGACTTAAAATACAAAAATTATAACACATGTAATAGAACAAATAGGCCTAAAATTAGTATTTTGTAAATAGAAGATAATACTTGTTAGACTAGGAAGATCAAGAAGAAAATATACCAAAATGTATATAGTTTAATAATACAGATTATGTGAAAGTTTTATATGATGTAATGTAATTTTAGTAAGGGAGTATTTTATTAAGTAAGTGCAAGAACATTTTTTCTAATTACGGCTCTAGGATAACAAATATTATCCAATAACAGAACGAAGACTGGTTGTCATGGACGACAAAATGCGAGATATTTTGTTGATTCAACACTCAATTGTTATATATGAACGAGGACAGTTCAGTTGAGATAAATCGAGAAAAAACCAAGAAAACCTAATGAATAAATTTATTTTCAATCAAAATTAATAAATATTAACTACTAAAAAGACAGTTGATCGACTTCCGAGGGTTAGCAATCAGAGAATATATCGCTACCTACCACTAAAAATTAAACAAAATTTCCAAAGAATAAAATTACTAATCAGCTACAGTTGAATGAGTAATAATGAAAAATAATAAATAAATGAAGATAACCCAAGACCTGGAGAAGTCAAAGTAATTAAATACTTTAAAACGAACAGAAAGAAAATTAAAATTACGCTCTGAACCTCACTTTTTACAACTGAGCAAAGACTTAATACTACACAAATTCCATTGGGACCCGTAACCACCAGAAACGCAAATATTAGCGAAGATCAAGAACTGAAACTTCCACTACGTCCTGGGACACCAACACCAAACTTTTATTGAGAAGCTGGAGGTTGATATATTCCAGACATTCGTCATCATTCTGCTCCCAGTCACTGTTCAGTGAAACACGGCCATAACGAGTAACTTTGTCAACGTTCGGTAAAAAACCAGCTCATGTTTAAACTTTATTTAATAAGATTTTATGATTAAATTGTAATACCTTGTAACCTTAACTTGCATTTTCTGACCTTACTAATAGTCACAAGAACTCCATGTACCCTGAGATTAAGAAAAAAATTAACAATATAATTAAACTTAAAAAACATCTAAACCCGAATTCAATAACTAATCGATTCAGTCCTGTGTGATCGATGTGTTGTATCTGTGCCATGAGAAAACATCTGTTTTGAAAAGAATATAAAAAAATAAAGAATCTTTCCTGAACTTGATGAGTAATTATTATTTGTTAACGATTTAGTGTATTTTAAGGAACTTATAGTGTATAAAGGGAGAAACGAGAGGAACACCAGGCTCAAACAACTTAACCTATAATAACTGGCTGACTGTAAACAACAGCGCTAGTCCGCGGACAGCTGGTGAATTACAAGAGAAGAGAGAACTATTTAAGAATCTTATTCTCCTCTCTTAATGCTGGATGCAGACTAGGCCTGAACAGTAACAACATAAACATACAATATACTAACTCATATTGTACACTACTCGGTCAGAACGGATTTAATTAATATAAATTGTTAGAGATAAGAACATATTATACTTCTCATTAATTTTTTATTACAAATTAACACTCACAGCAGGTGACTGGCCACCCACAGAACAACAGTACCTTAACTTACTAATAACATACTGAAGTTAATAAACAAACTGAAGAAGGATAGATAGAAAATTATCTACCACTAATTCTAGTTATATTACAAATTGACTCCGACAACGTTGGGGCTTTTAAACATTCTTTAATTTGGAAAACACTGATTTAATAATTAAGTTATATTACAAATTGGTGAACACAACAGTAGGGCTTAAGAAAAACACACATTGAAATAGTATTTATATTACAATATATATATATATATTGTAACGTGACAGAAACAGATGAGCCCATAGGAGTAAACTTAAGACAAACCCAATCGGAAAAAAGATGATAATAATAATAAATATCGGTATGGAGAACCATACATGACTTCCATATTCTAAGATTTATATTTAAAATCATTTTCAGCCAAACAGCCAGGCTGTGTCTTACCTGCCTTTTTATTGCTGTATTAAATGAAAAATATTATATTACATTAAAACGAAAAAATTATAATTTTATTGCCTGGCAACAAAATTATTTTATTTTTAACAATTACCATTGTTTCAAAAAGTTTAAATAAATTTTCAAGTACTTTACTCTTGTTAAAACGTAAAAGGTTGCTGGTAAACTACCCCTTCCCCTTAACCGATCTTCACCAAAATCGAAAGTCATTGCGACCTCTACAATTCAGGGATGTATGCAAAAAATTATTTGATTCTGTTTCAATTTGCGGCTGTTATTGTTTGCCATAGAAAATACGCTTGATAAAAAAACGTTGCAGGTAAACTACCCCTTCCCCTCAACCGATCTTCACCAAAAACAATAGGTCTTTAGTACTCTACAAATCAGGGCTGCATGCAAAACATTATTTGATTCTGTTTGAATTTGCGGCTGTTATCATTTGCCATAGAAAATACCCTTTTAAAACATAAAACGTTGCAGGTAAACTACCCCTTTCCCTCAACTGATCTTCACCAAAAACAATAGGTCTTGAGAACTCTACAATTTAGGGCTGTATGCAAATAATCGTTTGATTCTGTTTGAATTTGCGGCTGTTATCGTTTGCCATAGGAAATACCCTTGTAAACATAAAACGTTACAGGTAAACTACCCCTTTCCCTTAACCGATCTTCACCAAAAACAATAGGTCTTGAGAACTCTACAATTCAGGGCTGTATACGAAACATTATTTGATTCTGTTTGAATTTGCGGCTGTTATCGGTTGCCAAAAACAGAAAAAATTCCCTTGATAAAAAAAAACCGTTGCAGGTAAACTACCCCTTTCCCTCAACCGATCTTCACCAAAAACAATAGGTCACGAGTACTCTACAAATCAGGGCTGTATGCAAAAAATTATTTGATTCTGTTTGAATTTGCGGCAGTTATCGTTTGCCATAGGAAAATGGAAGTAAAAATCTACAGACACACAGACACACACAGACACAGACACACAGACACGATTTTTTTTGCCATCACCATACTTCCATTCCTTAAGGAATATGGAAGTAAAATTACCTTTGATAAAAAACCGTTTCTGGTAAACTACCCCTTTACCTTAACCGATCTTCACCAAAAACGATAGGTCTTGAGAACTCTACAATTCAGGGCTGTATGCAAAATATTATATGATTTTGTTTGAATTTGCGGCTGTTATCGTTTGCCATACAAAATACCCTTGATAAAACAAAAAACGTGTCTGGTAAACTACCCCTTTCCCTTAAACGATCTTCACCAAAAACAATAGGTCTTGAGTACTCTATAAATCAGGGCTGTATGCAAAACATTATTTGATTCTGTTTGAATTTGCGGCTGTTATCGTTTGCCATAGAAAATACCCTTGTTAAAAAAACGTTCCTGGTAAACTACCCCTTTCCCTTAACCGATCTTAACCAAAAACAACAGGTCTTGAGAACTCTACAATTTAGGGCTGTATGCAAATAATCTTTTGATTCCGTTTGAATTTGCGGCTGTTATCGTTTGCCATAGGAAACACCCTCGTTAAAACATAAAACGTTACAGGTAAACTACCCCTTTCCCTTAACCGATCTTCACCAAAAACAATAGGTCTTGAGAACTCTACAATTCAGGGTTGTATACGAAACATTATTTAATTCTGTTTGAATTTGCGGCTGTTATCGTTTGCCAAAAAAAAAAATTTCCCTTGATAAAAAAACCGTTGCAGGTAAACTACCCCTTTCCCTCAACCGATCTTCACCAAAAACAATAGGTCGTGAGTACTCTACAAATCAGGGCTGTATGCAAAAAATTATTTGATTCTGTTTGAATTTGCGGCAGTTATCGTTTGCCATAGAAAAAAAATCTACAGACAGACACACACACAGACACTTTTCGAAAAATGACTTTTTTTCATGTTTTAAGTGTAGTACAATCATATTCTGCAATAATCTCGAACACGATTTTTTTTGCCATCACCATACTTCCATTTCCTTAAGGAACATGGAAGTAAACACCATACTTCCATTCCTTAAGGAATATGGAAGCAAAATTACCCTTGATAAAAAACCGTTACAGGTAAACTACCCCTTTCCCTTAACCGATATTCACCAAAAACGACAGGTCTTGAGAACTCTACAATGTAGGGTTGTATGCAAAATATTATATGATTTTGTGTGAATTTGCGGCTGTTATCGTTTGCCATAAAAAATACCCTTGATAAAACAAAAAACGTGGCAGGTAAACTACCCCTTTCCCTTAAACGATCTTCACCAAAAACAATAGGTCTTTAGTACTCAAGAAATCAGGGCTGTATGCAAAAACGTATTTGATTCTGTTTGAATTTGCGGCTCTTATCGTTTGCCATAGAAAATACCCTTAAAAACTTAAAACGTTGCTGGTAAACTACCCCTTTCCCTTAACCGATCTTCACCAAAAACAAAAGGTCTTGAGAACTCTGCAATTCAGGGCAGTATGCAAAACATTATTTGATTATGTTTGAATTTGCGGCTGTTATCGTTTGCCATAGAAAATACCCTTGTTAAAACATAAAACGGTACAGGTAAACTACCCTTTCCCTTAACCGATCTTTACCAAAATCAACAGATCGTGAGAACTCTACAATTCAGGGCTGTATGCGAAACATTATTTGATTCTGTTTGAATTTGCGGCTGTTATCTTTTGCCAAACAAACAAAATTACCCTTAATAAAAAAAACCGTTGCAGGTAAACTACCCCTTTCCCTCAACCGATCTTCACCAAAAACAATAGGTCGCGAGTACTCTACAAATCAGGGCTGTATGCAAAACATTATTTGATTCTGTTTGAATTTGCGGCTGTTATCGTTTGCCATAGAAAAAAAATCTACAGACACACACAGACAGACAGACACACAGACACTTTTCGGAAAACGACTTTTTTCATGTTTTGAGTGTAGTTGAATCAGAATCTGCAATAATCTCGAACACGATTTTTTTTGCCATCACCATACTTCCATTCCTTAAGGAATATGGAAGTAAAAACAATAAAAAACTTAAAAAGTTAAAAGAAATAAAGAAACCGACATAACTAAGAAGTACAATACATTAGTTAATAAGAAAACCTATGTATATTACCTTATAAGAAAACAGTATTGTGAACTATATTAAATAAGGAAAGTGATACCAGTGTAAACTACAATAAATAAAGAAAAAAAGTGAAGTGTCAAATGTAAAAGTGAAGTGTAGAGAAAAAAAAGAGTGAAGAAACACAAAAGTGAGAAATATAAAATGAGTACAAACAATCTTGGAATTATGATAATGTTTAATAACCAAGGGTACTTACCTATTCATACATGAAGCATTAAGCTTATTGTTGTTTTTTCATTTTTTCAGAATAATTTTGTTATCATAATAATCAATCTTGTTGATGACCATAGTTGTCATAGGTTATAAGCCAGGTAAATAATTGAATCCCAATTATTTTGGTGATAAACAATGTTATTTCTTTTAGGGAACACTAATACCTAAGGCTTATTAACTAATTACTATAGTAAATAACTAGTCAAATTGAATGGAACTAGTAGTTAAGCAACATATCAGATGATATGACAGAAATAATTTTAATATTAATAACCAGTTCTTATGTTATGTTATATGTTTAACTATGTTATAAAATCTATGTTGACGTTAGAAGAAATCTGTTAAAAAATGTTAGCCATGGAAGCATGGGATAGGACTAAATGGTTTGTTAAAAAATGTTAATGTAGAAGGAGGAGAGTAATTTGTAATTTTCAGAGGAATTTTGTATTTAATTGTAAGATTTTTTTAAATTAACTAAAAAACAAATAATATAATCAGAAGCAGTACACAAAGAACAAAACATAGACAAGCAACGAATCACCTAAACATAGAAATTAACTTAATAAAAAAAAAAAATTAACCAAAAGTGTAAACCACTAAGAATTAATATAGGTAAACCATAAAATTGCCACTTTTAGATTGTTTTGCCTAATAAATCAAAGGTAATGACCAATTCCAGAAGTATAATATGATTTTGTAATGGTCAAAAGACCCAACTGGCATAAACAGCATAATTTTTTAAAAACACAGAACATTTATTATGACACACACAGGCCATATTTGGTATTATTTTAATTGTAATAAAACAAAGAATAACATGCTGTAAATTAAATTAAGATAAACTATTTAACAAATAGAGACTAGGGTAATATGGACTAGGGTGTAAAAAATCATGTATTGTAAGAAGTATCAGGTCATGTGACCCCAAAATTCAGTCAAATTAGCCAATCAGAAATTAGACAAAATTGGCCAAACTATTCAAATTCGAAAGAAAACGTTGACAGTGGATTGTTACCATGAAAGAAGAACGGGTCAGCCCTATGTATGGCAGAATGAAAGTTTACTAAAGAATCAAATCTGAGTGTGCAAGGTTATAAAAAATAAAATTCAAAATTAATAAAAATAATAATAATAATGAACATTTAAGAAGACAGAAACTCAATAATAAGAAACAAAAGAAGAAACACATAAAGAAACACAATCAGTATGCAAAACTAATAGCCAATAATAATATTTGGTCAACCAGCAAGGTGAGAAAACCGTTGTCATATAACCCAAATTAGCGATCACACCACACTAAGAAAAAACATCGCAGACACTATTAATTAACACTCCAGTGAAAGAAAACGAACAAATAACTATTTTTTCAGTAAAAAACTTTATATAATTCCATTCATATTAAGGGAAATTGGTGTATGAACATTAATACAATAATGAACGTCTTGATGGCAGCCATGATGAAATACTTTTATAAGTGACGCTTCATGTCAAACCAACCCACGCGGTGCTAGTGACCTTCGGTAACTAAGTAGACATAATTTATACAATATTACTTAAACAAAATTCAGTTTCTCATGTAAATTTTGATAGTAATTAAGATTAATTTGTAAGTACTGTACTTCGCTACGGCATTTCTGACTTTTTTAATAGTTCAAAGAACCTTAGAATTAATATAAGTGTTGTAAAAAATTTCAACACAACTAACGATTGTAATTCTCGACCCTAGAGACAAAGTCGATGTAGTAAGTAACATTTCAAATTTAAAAACAAATAACTAAATAAAAACCCAAGAGTTAATGCAGCAAAAGAGTTTTATTTGTTAGATAAATATAATTTAATGAATTTCAGCATTTAATAACAGGAAGAAGACAGTAAGAATTGAAATAACTTACTGAAGAAGGTGACTCACAGCTAGTCTACCATTGGGTGAATCGATTCCTCAATCGAACGCAACATTACTTAATAATTATTCAAATTAGAATTTACCGCGTTTGACAGGGATCGTCTAGACTTCAACGAATTCTTAAATTTTGAAGAACAGTGCATTAATTAATTGGGAAACCAAAATTAAAAGAATAAACTAATTGAATTAAAGAAATTTTTTTATAAAATATTTTTTTGTAACAAACATTAATAAATTTATTGAACACGAAGATTGTTTTAAAAAAGTTACAATATATATAAATTCGGGGTCAAAACGTCCTACGACATTGTCCGATGCCTAATCTCCATAGCTGTCTGTCGTTGCAGTTATCGTCATGTAGTCCACTAACGCTCATTGATCGTATGCCCTCTATCCATGTTTTCTTGGGTCTTCTTTTCTTTCTGTACTCTCTAGGTATCCATCTCATTTTTTTCTTTGGTAGTCGGTCTTGTCCCATTCTCTGTACGTGTCCGTACCAGATTAGTTGTTTTTTTTTTTTTTTTTTTAGTGCAGTCGATGATTGTCTTTTGTACGCCCATTTCTCTTTGATCGTTTCATTTCGTATTCGCTCTAGCCTAGAAGTTCTAGTAGCTCGTCTCAAACCATCCATTTCTGTAGCTTCTAACTACATTTTTACCTGTTCTTTTATTCTCCATGTTTCGGATCCGTACATCAACGTGCTTTTAATCATACTATCGTATATTTTTTCTTCCTTTCTTTCCAATTTCTGTGCTCCATAGAATCCCATTCAATGATCTAATTATTTGTTTTGCTATGTTTATTCTTGACTTTATTTCAACATCATCTGTTCCTTCTTCATTAAAGTTTATTCCTAAGCTCCATTAGCTACGTTCGTTGTTTTCTAAGATTAAATCTGTTGTTTCTTCTCCGACACACAGACATTGGATTTTTTCTTTGTTCATCAGTAATCCCCATTTTCATATTATTCCTTCAGTTTGCGTGTCAAATATTCCAGGTCTTCTTTTACATTTGCACATATCGTAGCTTGATCGTCTGCAAACTGCAGGGTGTACAAACTTGTGTCATCCTCAGTTTCAATACCCATCCCTTTACATTTTTTTCTTCCAATAGATTAGAGCTTTTGCAACGTAAATTTTGAAAAGCGTGGAGGAGATGTAACAGCCCTGTTATACTCCCTTATTTACTCTGAACGGTTCTGATACTCCATTTCCCACTTTATTGTGGACGTCATGTCGTACAAGTTTTGCACAGCCCTAATAAGTGTATGGTTGATGTTGGTATCTTGAAGTACCTCCCACAGTTTTACGATAGGTACAGTATATTATCAAAAGCTTTCTGTAAGTCTATAAAAATTAAGTGAGTTGCTCTGTTTCTTTCTAACTTATTTTCAGTAACTTGTTTTAGACAAGGTCAGGTTTCAATAGATACAGGTATTTATTACTTCGTACTGTAAGCTCTATAGGTTATATTTTTCTTCTGCCATGTCAGTTGTTTGGTGTTCTTTCTCTTGTTTTATTTCATCTGTTTTAAGGCGTACTGGGCAAATATTCTAACGTTGAGGAGATGATGGTCAGATACGTTACATATTCCTCTATTTACTCTAACGTTTTCTATTTTCAATTGTGTATCCTGTTTAATTGTAGCGTAACCTAGTATTGATCTTAAATTCCTTGTATGTTGTTTTCACATGTTTTTTTGTATGGCATTGTGTTTAAAATACCCATTTGTGATTTTGAGTTGATACTGTTCACACAGATCTCTAATTCGCTCACCATTTTCATTTGTTACTTCCTCCGCAAAGGGTCCTATCATATCATTTTTTTTCTTTCTTCCTGTTCTACCATTATCATCTCCTAAAATTACTACTACTCTGTTTATTCCCATTTTAGCTATTTCCCGGTTTAGCTTCTCGAAGAATTGTCTTTTTAGTTAATATTTTCTTCACTTGATACTCCATAAATTCCAAATATCGTTAATTTGTGTTGTAGGATGTTTACATTTATTCTTAGTATGTTTTCGTTTACTGCTTCTCAGTCTGTTATATTTTTTCTTTTATTTTTGTATTAGTATAGATACCCCTTCGCGCATGTTGTCCTCTTGGGACACCACTATAGAGATGGACATAGCTGCCAATGGTTTCACTACCCGGCTCCTTCTTTTTTGTTTCCGTTAAGG